>CM042089.1:2435523-2790523 GCA_023512835.1 Taxillus chinensis | reverse complement strand
CACGATCGACAACCACACAATTATTTCATTATTTGTTTATATTATGATTTAACGTGTATAATAAGTTTTTCATATATAAAAATGTAATTTAATTATTACAATATAATTAATGTCACTTTTTCCCAGGTATACTAGAAAAATACTTATAAGTTCTTTAATAATAATAATTAAATATAAATTATTTGATTGTTAAATATTTGCATAAACTGTAATAATGATATTTTGGTAAAATAAATTACATTATCTGTTTTACTTGTTGTATAAATCAATTTTTTTATATTATATAATATATCACATATGAATTAATATAATTAATTACATATCATTATATCTTATGAATATATAATATTGTTATATTAAGACGCGTTTTTAAGAATAAAATAATAAAATATGTTGTTTAAATCACCTTACTTAACTTTACATTTTTTAAATGAACAATTTTACATACAAACTCTTTTTTTGTATAGGTCTCTTACATATACATGATATCGCAATACTTTGTCGGAGAAAATTAATTAATTTATTATATCAATTCATCTATCAACTTCGTAAGAGTAATATTACTTACAGTTTAAATTTTAGGTACTGCATTGAAGGTATTTTGTGTTTTTATCAAAATAACATAATTTTAATTAAAAATACATTAATTAAAACGATTTCAAACAAAGAGTTTGCGATGTGCTGTAAAAAGATTTATAAATTATGTATCACTTTTTCCTCTATGTTCGTCAGGTCCCGCGAAATATGGGTTCTTTTCATATTTGTTAGATTTTAATAAAACTTATATTTTAGTCCATAAATAAATAAAATAATTGGTTAGCAAGTCTATTTTGTCGGTTAGCCAACCTTTCACCTGCTACATGTGCCTACCCGACATAGTTTTTAATTCACGCACATGCCGTAAATTGAGGATCCCATCCTATTCACTTCACCCAGATTTTTAAACCACTTTTAATTTAGAATAAAATACATTATTAAAGACATGTTTTGGCTAACGCAATCAACGACTTAATTTTAATTAGTATCACCTAAATAATATCACTTTGGTTATTTTCTAATAATTTGCCAATTTAAAAAAACCCAATAGTTTATATATATATATATATATATATATATATATATATTTATATACTATACTACTAAATAATCTTCTTTTATAATTACCAAAATATTTTGCTTGCACACTCATTATTAGGCGATCATATCACATTTGATGCATTTTTTTATCATTGGTCTTATAATACTCTATTGAGTAAATGCTCGAAACACTTTGCATGTGTAGTTTGTGATGCATACGTGCAATATATGTTGTAGTTTCATGGTGTCGGATTATGATATATAAATTAAGGTGTCATCATAATAATATAAATACTATATTTTGTTAATTAAAATTTATTTTATTTAAGTATTTATTAAATTACATTCTTAATTTTCCTTTTATGGCCAAGCATTATAATACATTTTACCCATCAAAGTTTATTACTATGTATATGTTGGACATATACACTAGATTTACTAATTTGATTAAGTATAATTTTAGTTCATAATTAATAAATGGAGTTTATGATACTTTATTCTGGTAATATAATATAAACTATTTTCTCCATGTGAGTTAGGGGTCCCCCCCAAAAAGGGGGGGGGGGCCCCCCCCCCCCCCCCCCCCCCCCCCCGAAAAAAAAAAAAAAAAAAAAAAACCCCCCCCCCCCCAGTATATAGAGGAGAGGCCCCCCCCCAAAAAATAAGGAAAAAAAAAAAAACCCCCCCCCCCCCCCCCCCCTTTTTCATTTTTTTAAAAAAAAAAAAAAAAAAAAAAAAAAAAAAAAAAAAAAAAAAAAAAAAAAATAAAAAATAAAATATAAAAAAAAAAAAAAAAAAACACCCACCCCCACCCCAAAAAAAAAAAAAAAAAAAAAAAAAAAATAAAAAAAAAAAAAAAAAAAAAAAAAAAAAAAAAAAAATTTTTTATATATTAATATTTTTTAAATTTTTTTTTTTAAAAATATTAATTTTTTTTTTTGATATATATATATGATCATTTTGGCTTAAATAAAAAGTTTATAATATTTTTAACCAAAAACTTATAAAAATAATTTACATTGTTACAATATAAATATCATTCAAAATATCAAAAATCAAAAATAATGTTAAATAATAATATTTTAAATATTATAAAAAAAAAAGGGGGGGGGGGCCCCCCCAAAAAACACCCCCCCCCCCCCCCCCCGGGGGGGGGAAGAAAAAAAAAAAACCCCCCCCCCGCCTAGGGGGAAAGGAGCAAAACAAAAAAAAAAAAAAAAAAAAAAAAAAAAAAAAAAAAGAAAAAAAAAAAACAACAAAAAAAAAAAAAAAAAAAAAAAAAAAAAAAAAAAAAAAAAAAAAAAAAAAAAAAAAAAAAAAAAAAAAAAAAAAAAAAAAAAAAAAAAAGTTTATTACAAAGTATGTGTTGGACCTATATAATAGATCTACTAATTGGATTAAGTATAATTTTGTTTCATAAATAGTAAATGAAGTTTATGATACTTTATTATGATAATATTATAATATAGACTATTTTCATCATGGGAGTAATTTAATATATGATCATTATAAATAGTAATATCAATGAGTTTTTAACTAGTTTCAGTTTTTATTGTATGAATAATTATATTTATTCTATTATTATATATATTGTTGATTTATGAATTGATTTTATCTAAGCCATTTAATTAATTCACATTTATAATTTATGTCTATTGACTTATCAAAGAGTAAGAGGTTTTGAACTTAAAAAAATCTCAATATCTTATAAACATAATATTATAGATAATGGTGAACGTCAGGTCAAGTGTGTAGAACCTGTTACTTTGATATGCAAATAGTAATGATATTATTATGTTGTTTAATTTGAGGTTTTTTGGTAAATCAAATGATTTTAAATAAGTCTGCAAACAAACCAAGCCGAGTAGTAAAGCGTTCGAACGTGTTTGTTATTATTTATTAACAAACTGAAGTGAACATTAGCATTAAACTATGATGTTCACAAATATATGTTCTTAAACTTGTTCACGAACGTTTACGAAAATAAGTACAAAACTGTAAAATCTACAAAGAGAATACATATTGTAAACTTATCCAAAAAGTACAATTACTTAACCGTTAAGTTGTGCTATCCATGTTTAATATGTTTAAACAATTGTTATATGTAATTCATGAAAATATGATAATAATAATAATAATAAACAAATAAATAAAAAATTATTTTTTCATTTAATAATATTATAAAATTAGATGCTTATTAAATTATATTTAATAAAATAACTTTTATACATATTAAATAATTTACTACTTTTCCGTTTATAACTAATTTTCACGAACATGACGATATTCACGAACAATACTATTTTTTAACAAACGAATATATTTTTTTTATCAAATTGAATGTGAGCTTGTTTATGAATATTTGATTCATTTATGATCATAATTATAATAATATTAAATATAATTTATTATTGTATCATGAGCCTATTTAAAAATTAATGATAATAAATAAATAAATATATATATAATTATAGAGATTAAATGAAATCTGTTGATAACTATATTTAATTATAAATATCATATCACATGATAATTAGTTATATCAATATGATAATTAGTTATGTCAATAGACAAATAATCTATTAGTAATATAGGTGTTTAATTTTTTTAACCATATCTATTGATTTAGTGGTCAATTTGTTTATTTTATGTTCGTTGTCGTAATTGAAATGAATAGTGGCTTAAGTCTAAATATAATTATGGGTGGATTGTGCTATTATCGGATGGTTTTGTTGGGAAAAGGCCTTTAAAAGAAAGAGATAATTTATTCGCATGTTAATTTGTAAAAAAAAAAAATCCGATGACAATGAGTATGTCACTGATTAGATGCGCAACATATATGTAACATTGCAAATAAATAAATAAATTGGTATGTTACTGTTTACATAATTTCATATATTAGTAAATTGATAGTATATTTAACATTAAAAAAAATCAAAATCCAGAACAACGTTTAAAATATATAATAAGAAACATGGTTTCTTATCTTAAATAATATAAACAATAATTTCGACGGCTTGCTCTGGTATTCAATTTATTGAAATGTCCCTTCAAGTGGCTGTTGAAAGCTTGTTAAGTCATTAATTTCAGGATTTCATGAAATTAGTCGAGGTGGCAATCTATGAATTTACGGAAACACCAACTATTACTATAAAAAATTAATAACAATATAGTATGCCAGTGAAATTTATTATTGATAAACAGCATAAATTCAAATGTATAAACAACATGAACGAAAACCTTTCAAACGCATGCATTTGCTATTTTTTTTACCATTAAACATTTAAAAATTTATTTGACAACATTTTTTTATAATTAATTTGCAAGGGAGAACACATATCAAATGTCATTTAAAATCGTTGACCCTCACAATGTTTTAATAATGACTCCAACATAATTGTATTTTATCCAGTGTCAATTACCGAATTTACATCTTTAGGGAATAGGCCTTCCCTTGTAACTCTACCAATACTCTTCATTTCAATTT
This sequence comes from Taxillus chinensis, assembly GCA_023512835.1. Taxonomy (NCBI): domain Eukaryota; kingdom Viridiplantae; phylum Streptophyta; class Magnoliopsida; order Santalales; family Loranthaceae; genus Taxillus; species Taxillus chinensis. The sequence goes on along the minus strand of CM042089.1, from coordinate 2,785,959 downwards.
TATTTGTATTAAAATAATAAATTTTATTATATTTTTAATATAATAAACTTTCATTTGAGAGAAAGAGAAAAGAAAATAATAAATATTAAAATAATATATTAAGAATAACCATAGTAATATACTATTTTCTAGAAAAAAAAGAAAAACTACATGCCGAAAGCCAAGTCAAGGACTTATTGTATCTGATATATTAGCATTGCTCCTGTTAATTAATCAGAAAGAAAGGAGTTGCTCCAAATAATGAGTTCGCATAAATTTTGTCCAGTGTCAATTACCAAATATACAATCTTTTGGGAATAGGCCATCCCTGTAATTTACCAATACTACAAGTTTTTGGGAATAGGTTGTCCAGTGGATTGTCATAGGCCTATCTCTTTTATTCTTTAATATATACATATATAGTAATATTATATATAACCAAAATTACGTAATTAATGAATAACCATAGTAATATACTATATTATCTGAGAAAAAAGAAAAAAACTACATCGAGCCGTAAGCCAGTTATATAAATTATTATATATATAATATAATTAACATTGTCACTGTTAATTAATTCAGAAAGAAAGGAAAAAAATTAATTAGACATGTGCTTGCCATTCCTATTAATTCAGAATAGGCAATTAAAAAGTATACATAAAAGCACCAAAGATATTCATAGAATTGAAGAGCAGACACCTAGTTCAAATGTTTTTGATGGTCACATGCCCCTCTCGGACTACTTCAAATGCTGTTACTCAACTTGTTAGTCTAAAATGGACAAGTACATGACAACTGACATGCGCAATGTTTTTTTTTTTTTTTTGGTCACGAACAATAACTCAATGTATTTTGTAAACAAAGAATTGGGAAGGTGATGACCATAAATATTGTAATAACTCATGCATCAAATTCGATGGAGAAAATAAACTTTTGGCATTACCATCACGTGATTTGTATGTTATACGTGATGACTGGTCAATATTTATCAACGTCACATATTAATCCACGATAATTCGATGGAGAAAATGGGATAACTAAAAAAAAAAAAAAAAAAAAACATAAAATACCAAATTTTTTTGTTGGATAAAAAAAAAAAAAAATATTTATTAAAAAAAAAAAAAAAAAAAAAAAAAAAAAAAAAAATAAAAAAAAAAAAAAAAAAAAAAAAAAAAAAAAAAAAAAAAATATAATATAATAAATCTTGTATATATCAACGATGCTACTGCATGCATGTAATGTGTCAATACATAGTAGATATAAATAAATCTATATACTACTTTTATCATAATCCCCTTATTCCCTTCACGCCCTCCACCTCTAGCTAGGTTCCTGATTCATGTAAGTAGTAGACATAGCTAGGCGAGCAAGCATCTCTCATTTTCCCTTGCATATTGTGAGGGGGGAAAAAGGAAAGAAAGAAAGACTACCTTGAGTAGTGGCATTAAAGGTAGTGGTTTCAATGCTGGACTTAAAAAGGCACTTGTCACATTAATAGAATTGATGAGCTTTAACTTTCGGGTGAACGTAAACATCATCGACTCGTACATACAAAAATCATAAAACGCTCGCTGGTTCAATGGTTCACAGACATTAATAGGAATAAGAATTCATGTTTTAATGGGTAATAATAATATTAAATAGCTAAAGATCATAAATCTTTAAAAACACAAAAAAAAAAAAAAAAAAAAACACGATCGCGTCGCGGCCGTGATTATTTATTTGAAGCCTCAGCCTCACCGCGGCCGGCAAATGGCAAACACGTAAAACAATGGAAACGTAAAGGGCAAAACCGGGTTTAAGAAGACAGAGACAGGGGGCCCTTCTTTTCCTCCACCCGGCCTCGATCACAGCACTCAACGGTGCATGCCGGAGCCACCTCCCTCTCACCCGCGCGACACGTGTCTCAATCGCCCACTGGTACTACCCGGTATAGCTCGGACGCCACACCGGCTACACCCGGTCGCCCTCTCCTCTCCTCCCCTCCGCGCACCTTCCCGCTTTGTATATAAACCTCCTCCGCCCGGAGCTTCACAGTCGGTTCATCAATGGTGGTTCCGCACTCCTGCAACGTCGCCAGGCGACGACGCTTCTCATTCTAAGGCCCAGGGTTTGTTTGTCTCCTCCCTTTTGCCTTTTTTTTTTTTGCTTTCTTGTTCACTGCCTTAAATTGTAGAAGTTTAATCGGGACACTAGAAATGCACTGTGACATTTTATATTCTTTACTTTTGCTTTCCGAGAAAGAGAGAGAGAGAGGAAAAAAAACAAGGGAATGAAGTTTAGGGTTGGAATGGGCTCGAGAAGGGAAAGAACACGCCTAGACCAATGTGGGTGTTAAAAAACTGACATGGGTTGCTGTATTAAAAAAAAAAAAAAAAAACTCTATCGTCACGGGTCTATTGGTGGGTGGGTTTTGAATGTGTGCGTGTGGGTGTGTGTGTTTTAAAAAAATGTTTATTTATTCATTTATTATTTTTACTTTTAAACTGGATTTGGGTTTTTGGGTTTTGTAATTGATGAGAATATGCGGCTGTTGGTCGTAAGCTTGATGGCGATGTGTGTTGATCGATATAAGTTAAAACGAACACTGTGTGCGTGTGCTTTATAAGTGGATTGCGATGGTTAGTAATAATTATTCTGTGGGCATTTAATTTTGTTTTAATTAGGAAACCCTGGTGCTAGAATTGAATTTCAGGTTCGTTTCTGTTGATTTGAACCCTTTGTCCATTGAATGGCAGAACAAGCTAAGGGGTGAGAAGATGGAGAACACGAACAAGGAGTTATTGGGAGGGTATTTTGCGACAGATGCTAACTCAGCACTTTCAGGGGTTACGGAAACTAGTGGTACTGAAATGGATTCTGCCTTTAACTTCACCCCACCGTATCAGGGACACCCATTAAATAATAGTACTGAATTGGTGCCTGCCTTCAATTTTCCCTCGTCATATCAAACACACCCAATAACTAATCCAGGATTTTCTTACCCTTCAATCCTTGATGGATCCCCAATAGTGCAGCCTATCTCTTACCAAGAGGTTCGAGAACAAAAATTCCTACAGGCATGTAAAATGCAGCAGCAGCAGCAGCAGCAACAGTTACTTGCTGCTGCTAATTCTCAAATGATGTTGAAAGCTTCTCATCCTTCTGTTCTTAACAACTCAGACTCAGATACATCAGCCCAGATGCATAAGAAACCCAGATTGGAGTTGATTCACAATGCCATTTATAACCGCGAGGTTATCCGACGATCACAGGCCATGATGCATCACATGCTGCATGAAAAGCAGGTACAAGTACAACTACAAAAGATGCAGCAGCAGAGTTATCCGGCAATAGATAATGTACCTTCCTTGATACACTGCAATAGTGGTATTTGTTCTCGTCGGCTAATGCAGTACATGTATCATCTCAGGCTTCGGCCACCAGTAAGTTGTTCTTTTGCTCCATGCCTGTTACCATTTACTGTTATGTGCCGAGTCATACATATGACTTGAAGGTGTACTAAAACCCTCACCTATTACATCAGGACAACAACATTTTGTATTGGAGGAAATTTGTTGCGGAGTATTATGCTCCTCGTGCTAAGAAGAGGTGGTGTTTTTCCTTGTATGATCATGTTGGACCACATGTCGTTGGAGTTTTCCCTCAGGTGTCCCTTGCATTGCCCTTGTATATAATTTCACTATTTTTTTTCTGCCCCAGTTCCTAAAAATAGATTATGCAATCTGTGCTCTTATTACCCACATTCCATTAGATAAATCAGTGTTATGTAATGCTTATTCTTAATTCTACTTCTGTCCAAAGTGCATCACCTAACCGGAAGTGAGTTTTTGCTTCTTTTGTTTCTAGAATGCATGGCTTTGTGGCATATGTGGCTCTAAGTCAGGTAGAGGACTAGGTAAGCAAATCAATGGTTATTTCAACTTCATACTTATAGAATACTTTTTTAAAAAATAATATAAAATAAAAATGTCGCTTGCAATAATTGCAAACTTTGTGTTTCCATCACCCAGCGTTGCTTTGTTGATCAGGTTGCAGTATCGATTCTTTCTCCCCCGGAATGTTATGATAACTGATGGAAAATATTTAAGCTTCTTGCTATTTTGGTAGTATGCAACTACTAACATATTTCTTTACTTCCTCAGAAGCGTTTTTTGAAGTGCTTCCTAGGCTCAAGAAAATCAATTTTGAGAGCGGTCTCAAGGATGAACTTTTATATCTTGATGTGCCACAAGAGTATAAACATCCATCTGGGCTCCTGGTGTTGGAGTATGGAAGAGCAGTTCATGAGAGTGTATATGAGCAGCTTCGAGTTGTTCGTCAGGGTAAACTTCGTGTAATTTTCACTAATGAATTAAAGGTGGGCCATAATCTATTTAATTACAATATTATACGATAATTGAGGTTTTTCTACGATAACAGCTTCAACTTCCATGACATTATAAATGTTTGAATAACTTAGATATTGTCTTGGGAATTTTGCTCACGGAATCATGAAGAGCTTATATCTCGTAGATCAGTTGCTCCCGAGGTACTTATTCTCTCTACCTAATCTTTTATTATGTTTAAACTGCTATAATTAAAGTGTACTGTCAAAGTAAAATACATGGGTCAGTGATATTTTTCTCTTGATATCACTTGGGGCACTACTGTGATCAACTCATATCTTCTTCTGGTGCTTCATAAAATGAGTTGTTCTATTTGTTTTAGGCTGTAATGATCATGCCCTTTTAAGACCTCAATGTGTTCTTATTCTTGAGTGTTTCTAACTTAAGCTAAAATCTTGAGCCAAAATTCTTTATTTTTTTGAAACTCTTTGTTTCCAATTATGTTCATGTGTCATATGCTTTGACTCCAGAGCCCACAGAGATGAATCCAAAGTTGTGGTTCCTTATGGGCAGGGCATTAGTGCTTATATTTTCTTGTTTCCAGATGCAAAGTGACAATAAAAATGAAACGAACTTACCTTAAATAACTGTAGAAGATGTCTTTACGCATAAAGTTAGACTGCCTGGTGATGCACAAGCACAAATTCAATCATCCTCTTTTGTTTTGTTTTTTCCTGAGGTTGTGCATGTTCTTTCCTATGGAGCAAATACTCCTTTCTAAAATAATTTCTTTACTATATAGTGCATTTGCCTGTAGTAATTTATGCTATTTTACTCGATTGGAATATCATTGTATGGAATGATTTTCAGAAAATTGAATTTGTTGCCACGCAATTGCATGCCTGGTTTTGACTTGTTACCTGTCAATTCTAAAAGTATGTCGATAGTTTCTGTGCAACTTAAATATTTTATTGCTGCTAATTTATGACATTTTTTAGGTAAATCATTTGATCCTGGCTGCATTGAAACAACAAAGCTTTGCTAGAGGGAGTAGATCTGGTGGAATTTTGTCAAAGGATTTAGAAGCAAACTGCCAATTGTAAGTTAAAAACTAATTATTTGGGACAGACATACATATTGTAGATTGTAAATGCATCGCAAAATTTTTTATTTGTTTGTGAATAATGGTTATCTTATGATGCTGCAATTATTTTCTTGGCCCCCCCTATGGATGGACATTTTTACTCAATTTGATATGGTCCCACCCAAACCCGGCCCAAAATTTATAGAGTATAACTGATTTTTTTGGGTTTGGGATGGATTAGGGAATGACTTAAACAAAAATTATTTGGGTATGAGGATGGCACAAGTGAAGGCGGACCTCCTTTATTACCCGCCTAATTATTCATATATTATTATTATTTAATTATATAATAAGTTATATATTTATTTGATTATAATTAAATTTTTTATCATACTCTTATAATTTATATTATACACAATTTAAATTTGATGAATTATGTAGAAAATTTTAAATTTATATATTTATCACATATATTATTTTATTGAATAAAAATATCCATTGAGACGTAATTAGCCATTGAGCATTTTGATTAGAAATAATATTTTATTGGTGTGTTTCCTTTACGAGAAGTTTGGGTTCACCTTGGTTTTCTCCTTTGATGGTTGGATTCTGTATCTTTATTGTTGCTTTGTGCTTGGTTGATCTTCTGATTGATAGAGTATTCTTGTTGTCTGGCTGATTTTTAGTTTTCCTTTGCTTGTGTTTGCTTTGGGCATGTATTATTTTATTTTTGGTTGCTTTGTATTGTTGTTCCTTTTGAGCATGTTCTTGTATTTTTCCCTTTCATGTATTCTTTGTGTATAATTTTTTTCTAATAAAATTATCTTACTTATATAAAAAATGCTTTAACCTTGAAGAAAATTAAGTGTAAATATATTTATCGTATATATATATATATATATTATTTTATTAAATAAAAATATTCATTCAGCCGTAATTACCCAATGAGCATTCTGATTAGATAAAAATTTCTGTATCCATTAGGGATGAGGATGAATTTGACATTTGGTTAAGAGGTGGGGAGGCACTTACCTGCCCCATGATCATTCCTAGACTCTCCCTGACCTTGAGAAAATTTATGAGGGTTTCAAATGCTTTAACCTTGAGGAAATTTTAAATTTTTTCTGTTCCTATCTCTTTCTTAAGGCCTCCAGCCTTTGGGGGATGTTTGTGGAAGCTTATGCTACCTTGTCTGAGTATTTGGGACATGCTTCTGCACAGTGGCACTGTAATATTTTTTCTTTCATACGTTGCGTTACAATGGCTCTCTCTAGCATTGTTGAGTTTGTTAGCATTACCATTTGGGCTTTATAATTTTATACATGAAGGTTTGTTTGCTTGAGTTCGACATAACTCATGGGATTGCTAATCCAATCCCATAAATTAAAATTAATGGATTTTTTGGGTTGACACTTTTAAAGGGTGTTAATAGTATGAACATTGAGTTAGTATCCCTTTCAGGGGTATTAAACTATTAATAATTACAACCCAGGAGATGAGATTATAAATATAGGACTAATAATACCCTTTATTCCATCTCCAACTGTAGCACCAAAAATGCCACTTTGATAAATGATTCTACTCTCCCCTGTGCAATTTTATGAGGCATGTGCCTATTATGTTGATAAAAAAAAATGACCTTGTAAACCTTTTATTGATAAAATTATTTACCTTTCTTTCAAAAAGATAAAAATAAAATCATGCTTATGTTACAAAATCACCCAGGCAAATCTCTTCTGTTTGGGCCAGTCTGGTAGTCAATTCTTATTGTGTAAGACATGATGGTGAAGCAATTGATTTTTAAGTATGTCATGGTAATTTTTTTTTTGTAGGTTTGCTGTCGCTGGGCGTCAACTAGCAAAAACTTTGGAATCACAATTGGTGGATGGTTTGGGATTTTCGAAAAGATTTGTCCGTTGCTTACAGGTAATCTGGAAAATTTAATGTAACAAGTCAAAACCTCTACGAGTACTGCTGTATGGAACGGTTTCTCCACTATTTACTCCAGCAATACGTATACAGTGACTGTAAATTTAAAGTGATTGCAGATATCAGAGGTTGTCAACAGTTTGAAGGACTTGATGACTTCTAGTATGCATAACAACATTGGGCCAATTGGTAACAAACCTTATATTGCTATCTTTCTCTGAAGTTCCTTTTTTTTCTATACTGTTCTGGTTGAGCTGTGCCTTAAATTTTGTATTTTTACTCGAATTTTCTCTGAAATCCAGGTGCATTATTTGTAGAATTGAGGACTGCTGATTCATGGCTCCCTCAGTTTAGAAAGGCAACTTAGTGAATAAAACCAGACCCCATTAAAATGGCTTAAAGTTACCAGGCGCTATGTTTCGTATAACCACATCAAATTTTGTTGATATTTTCCTTGTTGGGTCTTTAAAAATGGTTCGATATCATGATACTTGGGTTTTTCTTCCATTAAACCAACAGTTACCTTAGTTTTCCATTAAGCTGTTGCTTCATTCCATTCCATTCATTGTACTTACAAACGCATATGTACTAGCTTGACTACCTTATTCTAAACTATGTTGAACTGTATTACTAGTTGGGCAGCTGCCTTATTGATTCGTTCGTACTTTTACTTGTGATGCTCCCCAATAGAGAGCCTGCAGAATTATGCTCAAGACGCTACCTCTATTGCGAAGAATAATCCAATGCTGGAAAAGGAGCAATTGATTGCTGATCACAAATCAAGTGATGGGAAAGAGTCTCCCAGCAGCAGCTCTGAGGATGCTGCTTCCTACAACTTGCTAAAGCAAAGGATCTCAAACATGGACATGAGCATGGCACCTAGGCCTAAGCAGGAACCTTCCCGTCTGTCCTTCAGTGTAAACAATGAAGCATCCAGCTCATCACTTAAATCCTCAAGCACTCAAATGGTTAGCGGGTTGTCAAGTTCACAATCTTCATCAGGTGACCAGAATCTGCAGCAGTATACAATTCTTCAGGAAATGATGAATAGTAGCAACCTTGGAAACTTCCCAACAACGGCTAGCATTGCCAGGTTGCATGGCCCAGCTTGTAGAATCGGGTCTTCGGCTGCTTCAGCAACTGTTCTCAGAGGTAGTGCTGTTGGAAGGACCGGTAGCTTTAAGGATTCCTCTAGTGGTAGCAATTATTTGGCGCGAAACAGTGGTAGCTTCATGAAGAGAGAACCATCTTCACCAGGTTTTATCAAGAGAGAACCCTCTTCACCGGAAGAGAATCAACTGCCTGAAGTGATCAGTGATGTGTCTCTTGAGATGTGTGAAGGATGTTATCCGGATGAGAACATTAATTTTGGGTAGCTAGTGGTTCATTTTGGGACCTTGCTAGTTTTTTATGTGCTGACGAAGGTTAGAGACAGTTAAATAGTCTTGCAGCAAGATGTTTTATGCATTTAGTAAAGAATAGAAAACGGTAGAGAAAAATAATTATTTCTTCTATATTATAATATATATATATATATATATAAGGCTATAAAGCTTTAAAAGAAATTAAGTATGTATCAACTAATTATAAATACTTGATAATTTAAATAATTAAAAAATCATTCTACCTTTTGAAGAAAGGAACACCATAAATAAGTTTTTAGATAGTCTTTGGTCCAGCAAATAAGACGCATCAGGTCTTCACCAAGTTAAGTTAAATCGCCAAAAGTCATCGAATTGGTCTGATTGTGTTAACATTAATCATTGGTAGATACGAATAATATTATTTTTAAAAATTTTAAAACTAATTATGATAGTTTACCGTTTTTAAAAATAATTTTATTCTAAAATTTTAAAAATATAGATTCGCCAAAGCCTATATTTTTTCCTTTCATATTTTTAAGGAAACGACGGACAAGTATTGTGGGCCAAAACATGCATACCATAAACAAGCGTGTATACAGATGGATCTTAAAAGAACCAATGAGATCTTTATCCTGATCCCTCTTCTCCTCAAAAACTTAACTATATCTCGTAACAACATACAAATGATTCTTTGCTTTAAAGTTGAAAGAACCATCGAAATTTTTCTCTTCGGCATTCGCCTTAAAACGTAGCTATTCTTTACGCCATATCAAAATTGCTTCAATCTTGGTCTCAACTCACTCGGGCATACAAGTACCGAATCAACGCAGAGACCTCCCTTTGTGTGAGTACAGTCAATCTGGGTCATAGAGAACTTGATCTTCGTTGGAGAAGTGGCGTTCTCAACAGCAAAGTCCCCAACGTGGTGGTGGATCCACTTTCCGGGGTCATCCAGAAAGCATTGGGACGCAGCATACTGATCATTTGAAGTCCACAGCTGGAACTGCACTGGTTTGATGTCCCAACCATGGACGTGTTCGGAGTTACAGACTCGGCGACCAAACTTCCTGGAGGGCCGCCCCAACTGAAGCCTGAAGCATAGGCTGTAATTTCCTGGTGGGAATAGAAATTCAACCTCACCATCAACTTCGAACCACCATATCTGCTGAAGATATGCAACTGTGTGGAATCTACAGAAGAGGAAATGAACAACAAAATTAAGCCAACTCTTGCAATCTAGCTACTCATGTAAAGTTCAATGATGGACATAAGGGAAGCCAGAACTCTTAATTGTTCTCTGGTGTAGCCTCGACTCCGAAGCCAGAAGAGTTTTATGTGAAGTTCAATGATGGACATAAGGGATTGAGCATAGATTTGGAAGTAATACAAATGCAATGCTAAACGGAAATATAGGGGAGGGAAAGCTATTTCCCTTTTCCCTCCCCTTACATTCATTTTGACCCTAACCAAAAATGCCCAGAGGGTGTGTTTAGTGCAAACTTGCAATGGTAATCTTCTCTTCTTACACATTTTGCTATTGCAAAAACTCAATTCTGGGACATGAATAGGCTAGTTTGGATAAAGTGGAATGGAAGAGAATGATCAACTACAGTTTCATCTTTTTTTTATAAGTAATAATTATCAAAAAAACAAACACAAATGTATAATTTTGGATACAAATCTCAACCGCTCCTTCAAATTCCCTTTCATGAATCATACCTCAAGTTGTATACTATCCTTAAAAACAGCACAGAAGTTAATTCTTCAAACTAAAAAAAGCTACAGTTAGGTCAAACACAAAAAGCAATTATGGACATAATCATAAAGAACACAAATCTCACCTAGATTCATCACTCGGTATGTGAGACCAGTATCTTCTATCGTCTATCCCGGTTATGGCCAACCCCTTGGAGGATATGGACAAGCACATCCTTCCCGTGCTCTTATCTAGCCAAGCTCTCTGCACAACGCCCATCAATGAGTAGTGGCACAAAACCCAATTCCCCATACCCGACAATGAATCAAGCTTACACAAGCACAAATCATATTAAATCCTAGAAATTAGGAACCCTAGATTTACCATCAAACTGAATCCGAGTCAGTTTACGAATTGGGAAACTAAAAGTGGTGGAGGAACGAACCTTGGCATCTCCATCGACCGAATTGGGACGAGCCAGTTTCGCGTAAATCTCTTTCTTGCTCGAATTTTCTGGGAAATCCCCAAAAACTTTCCGGGCAACCAAACGATAATTTCGGGGCAGCTTCGATTCCCAGACGAAATCGGCGGACGAAGCGCCGCGGAAGGCGCGGTTCAGCCGCGCGAGGCCGCAGATCTCCTGCGGGTCCATGTGGGCGAGGATCGACGCCACACATCCCTCCGGCAAGTCCCCGAGACCGGGGTCCGATGAAGACGGCGACGACCCATCAAAAACCTTGAAGATTACAGAGAACCCAGAACCCATAAACGCAAAAAATCAGCAAGAAATGGACGCTTACTCACGGAAATTTGCGTTCTGTGCGTTGTGTGTTTGTTTGCGTCGGAGAGAGAGGAGGAAACGGCTGAGACGATGCAGAAACGCGTGAATGGGGGGCATTTTATATTATGGAAAGGTGGACTACCCCGAGAAGTAGAGCTGGAATAAGAATATTTGAGTTTTTTAAAATTATTTGTTTTACATCTATTTATTTATACACAATTTTATTTTATTTTTAAAAAAGTTGATGACTGAGCTAAGTTTGATTTGACTTTCTTTTTCAAAAGCTCAAAATTATTATTCTAGAACGATTTTTATCCCTTCTAAATTAAAATCTCACTAATATACAACTATTTCAGTTATTTGATCACATTTAATAACAGAAATTAAACTTTTATATTTAATGAATGCATTACATAACATCAATATTAAAAATTATTATTTCATAAATATATTTATATAACAATAATATTCTAAGATTTAATAATTTTAATAATAATAATAATAACTTGTTAATTATATTTATATCATATTAATATTTATAAAATTTATTGTTATTATTGTCTCTAGTTATATCCACGCAAAATTATCTAATATGTTAATGTTATTTTTACAATTTTAAAACTATATTTTAATAATAGTAGCTTTTAAAATTTCTAAATAAATAATATTAGTTTTCATGTAAAACATATAAAAAAATCAAATTGACCGATAAAATATATTTTTTACTGTGAAAACCAAACACGTATAATTTAACCAAGGTTTAATTTTATAAAATATGTCGGAATCTAATATTTTTAATAAAACTTCACTTTGAATTATATTTACATTTGAAAATTAAACATGCTCGCTACTTTTGTGTTTTTTTAATAATGAATATTATTTTAAAACAAAAATAAGTAATTATGAAGGTTCGTTGAAGATCAGGCTCAGTATAGTGACATTAAAAAATTAAAAGAGTAGAAAAGTGAGTATGCTGATTTTTAAAAAAACTAAAAAAAAAATCAAGACATTCACTTGATCATCCTGTGGTTGCTTTGATTGGTCGCCTTGTGCCGTCACATAAATTATATAATATCTCAAGCAAACTTAACACTTAGTATAGTAATATTTTATTAATTTCAATTAAATTACGATTGAAGATTATATTGTTATTTAATAAAATACTAATATATTATGTATACGCAAAAAAAAAAATACATAAAAACGTCCCTGCAGCAAGTGTAAGATCTAAAATCTAATTATGGAATCTTAAGGTCAAGCTTACGATTTTCAATTAGGCTAAATACATTAAATTTGATTACGATGAAAGAGAAAGTTTAAGAATTTATTTTTACGAGTAAGCTAGATTTTAGGCCGTACCTACGGTTGAACTTTTGGTTCAACAAATATGCACTACTTATATTTTATAATTTCACTGCTACCCACAGTTAATATGCTTCAAGCCTGTACTTTTATATTTTTATTTTTGGAATCAAACATTTTCGCCTATGTTTTTATTTTAAAAAAATGTGAGTGGAGGTGTTTATTTGTTGTAGGCATCGACGGCCGGTGTTTAGATGCAGGTTTGCGGAGTATGAATGTATAATTCAAGCACGGGCCTAATGACCAATGAGGAGTGCAATGGACAAGCATTTTAGCCCATTTAAAATTAGTCATTATTTCTATTTGTAGAGAAATAACTAAATAATTCAGTTCTATCAATCTTTTAAAATAGTTTTTTATTTACATTTTTTTTATAAAGCAGCCATTTTATTTTTAAGAAATTTAACAAATTAAAGATAAATAATACTGTGAAAAAAATAAAAAAACAATATTTTATTGCCACTGGATATAAAAAAAATGATCGATTATTTATGGTGAGAGTAATAATAACAAAAATAATTATTTAATTAAATATATAGTAAATAGTACTATTGAAGTTATTATTAAAAAAATAGTAAGTTATAATTTAGAGATAAATATATAAATAAATTTAAAAGACTAGTGGAGATGTCCTATAAATATCTCTAATAATTATTTAAAAGTACTCTTTATATCTATTTGTGAAAAATAAAAAAAAAAAAGTCTGGCACAAGCAGTCCTTCAGAATAGCTTTCCCTTTTTACATTCGTAGATAAAAAATCGTGATATTTGGATTTATACATTTGGAACAGCATAATTCAACCCTAGTTGAGCTCTATGGGTGAAGAACTCTAATAAATTTTAAAAATTACTATGTAGAAATTTCATACTTTTTATACTCTATTATATAATAGCATAATAAAATTGTTATATACAAAATTGGGATATAGTAAGACATTTTAAAAAAAATTAAATGCACACTAACTCTATGATTGATACTTCAAAATATATGAATTAAAATAGTATAACTCTGATATATATTTAAATTCTCGACTTACACATGATGAATACATGATCAACTACACACATGCCGTTAAAGTTTTACCAAGTAATTTTACTTCACCCTGTAAGTGGAAGATCTTGTCATTTTTAAATAATATTAAAATAATATACTGTTACATTACGATTTTGAATGTCAACCTTACATTAAAGTTTTAAAAATGAATAAATTTTGTTAAGTTTAAAAAGACATCTTAAGCTGAACGCTTAGTGTGCCTTTGATTTTAAGATAACTCATGACATTAGATTGGTAATATTATCATTTGAAAATGTTATATATGTGTGTTGTTATTTTTTTATGAATTAATAATTTATAAAGTAAAATGACACGCCTATTGAAATATTATTAGGATGGAATTTTTAATACCATCATAAAATTATTTTTAAAATTTTCATGAAGTGACTTTATTAATATATAATTAAGTTCTTTTCACTTTTATCTTGGTATATGCAAACCAGACATATTACAATATTTAAAAAAAGTATTTGTCAAATTTCAATCGATAATGAAAAATAAATGAGAGGTTTTATATAAACTCCATTTTTCTAAAATTATACCCAAAACATTGTAGTTCCAAAAATATCCCTATGTATTTTAACGTTTAAGGACAAAATAATTTTAAAAATTTTAAAATAGTAACACATCCGACAATTCATCGGCTCAATATGTTCAATATGTTTAGTGCCCAATAAACATGATATCTCGTATATCATGCAATGATAGAATGGTAGGTTAGTTGCTCGATAAACATATATAGCGTGAATGTCGAGTGCTCAATAATTTTATGTTAATTTGTAATTTAAAAATATTTTTTGTTTGATATATTTTTTGAAGGTGTGTATTTTTCAAGGATAAAAAAATTAGAAAAATAAAATATGTAATAAAATAGAGAAAAAAAAATAAATCGTCCCACATAATTGAGTTTATATATAAAAATAGAAAATAATTAGAAACAGTTTTAAAAATAACTATAAAACTTCTAATTTTTTAAAATTGTTTTCAAATTTTTTATTAAATTATGATGTACATACTATTTTTAAAAATGGTACACCCAATTAGACACACCAAATATATTCTATCATTTTTGTTGAAATTTGAAACTTTTGAATTCATAAATTGAATGAGAACAACAAAATTTGTGTATCTAACAAATTTCGAAATTCTTGAATTTTTTTTCAAATTTAATTTATATGATAAAATAAATACATTTAAACTTTGACCATATAAATTGAAGGGTCTATAAATTTTAAATCATCATAAAATTTAGTAATTATATAAAATGCATTACGCTATTTTAATTCATACGTTTAAAAGTTTTACACTACATTAAAATAATAAAATATATAATATTAAATGTGGTTGTAACGGAAAGTTTGACTCAGATCGCTAACATTAATTTTATTAAATATTCTTTAAAATTGTATAGTTTATTAAACTTAAAACATCAGTTATAATTTATTCAAGTAGAATAACATATACTGAGCGAGTGTTCAAAATGCTAAGTTACTCGATGATGGGTATGATGTTGTTATATTTGTAAATTGTGAAACTTTATTAATAAACTTTTGAGTATTATTTTCAAATTGGGTATAGTTACAAATGAAAAGAGTAACATAACAAATATTAAACCAAATACATTATTAATTTCAAATGGCAAAACTATTAATACAATGGTTTGTTAATGCTCTTAGTAATAATAATATTTTATTTCATTGAAAACCCAAATGCAGCTTTCATTGAAAAATTCTCTGATACTTGTTTGGCTCGTGTTATGTTATGAACATGTTTGATACAAGTTTTAGTTTTTATATTATATTAGAGTTTATGTCGATTTGTAATTTGAAAATATTTTTTGTTTGGTATGAAAAATTTTATTTTTAAAAAGTGTGTATTTTTTTAAAGTGGGACAAAAAGGTTTTAAAAATAAAATATATAATGAAATAGAAAAAAAATTGAAAGATTAAATCACCTCACAAGATTGAGTTTAGATTTAAAAATAAAAAACAATTGAAAACAGTTTTTAAAAAGTAATATAGAACTTATAATTTATTAAAACTGTTTTCAATTATTATTATTATTAAATTGTGAAGCACCTATTATTTTTTAAAATGGTACACCCAATTAGACACACCAAATATATTCTATCATTTTTGTTGAAATTTGAAACTTTTAAATTCATAAATTGAAGGAGAACAAGAAAATTTGTGTATCTAATAATTTTCGAAATACTTGAAAATTTAGTCGAATTTAATTTATATGACAAAACAAATACATTTAAACTTTGACCATATAAATTGAAGGGTTTATAAATTTTAAATCATCATAGAATTTAGTAATTATATAAAATGTATTACGCTATTTTAATTCATACGTTTAAAAGTTGTACACTACATTAAAATAATAAAATATATAATATTAAAAGTGGTTGTAACGGAAAATTGTGACCCAGAGCACTAACATTAATTTTATTAAATATTTTTAAAAATTGTATAGTTCATTAAATTTAAATAATCGGTAAAATAAAAGTTATAATTTATTCAAGTTTTAAATTTTTAAAACACTTTATAATAATATATAATTAAAACTTATCAACAGACGTACAAATTTTAAAAAAACACGTAATGAGTCTACATATTATATTCGCATCAATGGGCGTCCCATTTTTTTTTAACTTAAAATGACAAAGTTGGCATACACGTGGCTTCTCACCTACCGTCCGACCATGGAGCTGTGACATCCACTTGTTCATAAAAAGATTAGATAGATATTCAATTCAATCCTACGTATGTCTTACACAGTTAACGTACTATGCGTACGAGAAAATCTTATTACGCATACACAAAAAAATAAAAAATAAAGGAAGGAGAAGTTTTTGTCTATTAGAGCACGACCGTCCATCTGTTTCGGACGCCCACGAGAGCGTTTGGCAAGCCTTAATTAATTTTAAAAATATATTTATTTTTAAAAACCGTAAGTTGAAATAATTTTTTATTATTTATAAATAATATTAATTTAATCAAACTCATTATTTTTAAAAATAATTTTATTTTTTAAAATAATATCTCCACATGTTCCAAAAACGATTAGATATCAATTCAATCCTACGTCTGTCTTACACACAAAACGAAATCCCAACCGTCGAGCTTTCCCACGACGCCCACATATCCTCAAAAAGATCAGACATTAAATTCAATCCTACGTATGCGTTACACAGTTCACGTAATCCCAACCGTCCAGCTGTCCCGTGACGCCCACATGTTCTCAAAAAGACAGGAGATACTAAATTCAATCCTACGTATGTGTTACGCAGTTAACGAACTGAGTGTACAAGAAAATGTTATCACGCAAACACAATAAAGAAGAAGAAATAAAGAAAGGAGACAGAGTAAGTGCGCGACCGTCCGATCACTTTCGGTGACAGGCCAAAAAAAATGACATGCGTGACATGACCCATAACCCATTCCATTTCCATGCATGCATGCACCTTCCACTGGTATTAATGTATTATGAAAAATTCATCATAAACCTTTGGAGGAGCCTTAATCAATGTGACAGAGATTGAATGCGCGCATGATTGACGTTTAGGATGACTGAGGTTCCTAGTAAAGGTTGCCTTATTTTGCGTCAGGAAAATATCTTTATAAAATCACACTTGTGTTCGGAAAATAAATAAATTTATTAATTTAAAAAACAAAAACCTGCGGTGACATTTGGCTTATTGATAAATACATTTATTAATTAAAGTGAACACTGGTTTATTGATTTATTTATCCAAGAGTTATACATTTTCAATTATGCTTTTACATTAATTTTTTAATACTTTCTTAGAATATTTCCAATAACTTAATTATATCAATAACTCTAAAGTAATATTTAGATAAAAATTTATTCTAATAAATTAACTATTACATTAATTAAATTTAGCTACCACGCATCATATTCATTTACTGATATGCTCTAACATAAAATACGCGTAGGTATTTGTAATGAAGTTTATGGGTTCTTAGTAGACATCGGAATCTGTGCTTGTGAATCGTGGTGTGCAGATAAACCTGTCGGTCGCTGCTGCACACATGTCACGGGGCCATTATGTTAATCAGCTTGAATATTCCAACAAACACCACCCTATAACACAAAATGTGTGAATTGCGTCAGGTCAGATGATCTCTCTTTCAACAAATAATGGTAATTGATTTGTGCAAGGTTAAATCAGTAGGTAGAGTTGACACTTACTAAACATTTTTTGTAAAAAAAAAAGAAAAAGAAACCTGCAACGAATATTTATTGTTGGTGGTGGACGGTGGGGTTGTACTAAATGTGGAATATTTTTTGTAAAAGTCGATATTTACAATTTCAACAAAAATGTGGAATATTATCTGACTAAAAATATAATAAAAAATCTGAAGATTCTGAACCAATGGGGTCCGGTCCTGCTATGTACTGCAAGCCTGACAACGAGGACTGCCTCTGAGCTGGCATTAGACAATTAGGCATCGGCAGCTTTACTGTCAAGTGGAGTGGCTATGAACTCATGAAGATCGGAGGAGCAAAAGGACAATCAAAGTGTCAGCATCTCGATTGCAACCTTGCACCAGTTAGTGCGCAAGTTGCATTTTGTTATATATGCATAGATGTGTGTGTGTGTGTGATATTGTTGTTTAAGTAGAGTCGGAGACAGCAGTGCAATGTGGGGTCTGGTGAACAAGACTCCGACAATATATATACGTAAGTTCAAGAGTATATATATATAGAGCAGACGATAACACAGATATGTGGTCGTGGATTTTGATTTCTGAGGAGATAAGCAAGTTAGCTGGGTGAAACAGAGCTCACTCATGTGGGATCAATTTTTAATGCATATAAATTTAGTAGCAAGTATCTAGGTGCTTTTATATATATATATCAGCGTATATATTCGAGGACTATTAAGAGTGCGGCTTAAAACGTGCTAATTCATTTAGACCCATTTTATTATGAATTAAACCAAATCGGTCCATTTTACATCTTACCATTCCTTCAAAAAATATATATAATTTTTTTAAATATGAAAACGCCTTGCAAATCTATTTTTAGGCATGGGATGGGATGAAATTATTGTGTATATACAATCAATAGCAATAATAACCGAATAAATAAATACATGTCCAAAATCCAACAGTTATGATATTATTCATTACTTTTGATTTAAAGTCCTATTATGTAATAGTTTGACTCGTAACCAATAAATACAAGAGAATAAAAAAATAAATAAAAGCTTGCTCGTTTTTAAAAATTATTTTTTAAACAAATGTTTTAAACCTGTTCAGTTGTGAACAAGAATAATAAAACTTCAACCCGATTTCTTGAAATTTATTTTAATATTTAGAAATGATTTTGACAAAAACATTTCAAAGGCTGGTATTGGCATTTGGGGGAAGTGATGCACCCTGGTATACATTAATCACAATTATGGAAAAATAATTAGAAATTGACGCAAATTGATTACAACACAACATTTAAAATGAGTTTTTTGTTAATACAGAATCAAACTTTGGTCCGTTGTCTCCCAATGAAATTGGATTATTGGTCCGATTTTATGAGTTTTGACGATATGGCTAAACTTAGAAGGTTTAGATTTTACTTTTCTTAGGGTCAAACTATTACATAATGAGAATTTAAATAAACATTAACGGATAATCATTATCAACCTCTGAATTTTGACGTGATGTATTTATTGGTTATTATTGCAATTAATTGTAAATACACAATTACAGGAATACCAAAATGATAAAACAGACATGTGCTCTCTAAGAGCACCTACATTGGCTTCATCGCCCAACCTGTCCGTCCAGCGCCCAACCTCCTGCCCTGCAAGATTACAGGAATAACAAAATGATGAGCTAAGGAGGATCCAGGAACACACTTTGTTAGAGTGGACGACTAGTGTGTTTTGATTTCAAACTATAATATATATAATACAAAAACTCTTCATTTTAATTTCATTTTTTTTCCTTTTTTTGTTTTCTGTTTATGAGGACTCAACCCCTTTGGTCATACGTCAAATCCACCCATAATTACAGCCATTTAAGTCATATGTGAGCCTATAAGTATAAAAAAAATATTTAATTATATTAGAATTATTATACATTAAAAAAATTATCGATTCAAAGGTAATCTATTCTACAACTAATTTATTTTAGAAAGTTTACCTTTGGATTATAATATGGTATCTGAATTGTATTTTCTATTTATAATATCCTGTTTATGATGTTTTTTTATATATTGTTTGACTGTTTGTATTATTTACGTTATTAATTGATTTTAGAACCTTAATTTTTATATTTTAACACTACTGGTTGAGGCTCTTTAAAAATTTAATATTAATTACTTTAAAAGTTGGTTAATAATGTTGTTGTAGCTTGGGTGATACTAAACTAGTGTTTACTTTGTTTTTAGCATTATTAATCCAACAAATAAGATAGGAGGAACATAGGGATGTGAATTATAAAAGTGGCAAAACGAGATAGGAGTGTTCTTGTATTTTTCTATGCTCGTAAATAAGTCGATCTACTTGACAACTTGTTCCATTAATTTCTATCAGAAATAACTTATGAAATTCACTTTATATATTATTAGTTGAGCTACCATTATTCAAACATTTATTTATTATTTATTAGCTGAGCTAGCCCCGAAGGTTTAGATTTATTTCTTTTTAGGGTCAAAACTATTACAAAATGATAATTTAAATCGTTATTAATGAATAATCATTATCAACCTTCGATTTTTGACTTGATGTATTTATTTGCTATTATTGGCATTCATTGTATATACACAATGGCTTCCCCACTTGAATATATAATATTAGTTATATATCGAAAAGATAAAACATAGACACGTGGTCTCTAACGAAGCTCGTGTCCATAAATTGTTTGTTTAAAAAACGTTGTATTCTTTTTCCTGTACGTTTAAAACAAGAGTAATCCTAAAAACATGGTTTGTTTACTCTTCTCACGTGCACATTTCTAAAGGTTTTGTTTTTAAAGAATTGTATATGTGAAAAGAAGATGTCAAATTATGGTAATCCTATTTTCTTTTGAAAAGATTACCATGATTACCAAAATAACGAGACATTTTGTATTTTGATTTCAAACTTTAATATATATAATATAAAAACTCTCTATTTTGGGAAACACTTTGAAACGGGTGTAAATTTTGATAAATTTATAATATATATATATATATATATATATATTAATTATAATTTGAGTGCGGGCACTCAACCACGTTGGCCATATATTGTATCGGCCCATGATTATCGTCTTTCAAGACCATTTTTAATACCACTAGATAATTTTTTGTAATTAAATTTATATTTAGATATTTATATTTAACAACTAAAAATAATTTTAATTAATTTTTAGTCTAGTCTTAGAATACTCTTTCTTCTTTTTAAATATTGTGTATTTGACGGTAAATTAGAATTTGATGGTAAGAGAATAATATAATAGTATTAGTTAAAGTTAAAATTTTAATTAATTTTAGTGGAAGCTAAATATAGCTATAATATTAGAAAAATATTTTATAAAATTTAAGTTAAGCATATAAAAAAGTAATATTTAACTATTTGTTGGTCATCATGCTTAAGTTTTAAAAAGTATTATTTAAATATTTTATAGGTCGTCTGACTAACATCGTAATTATAGCTTAACTTACTAAATTTAGCATGCGTTTACTTTGTTTTTCGCAATTATTAATCAAACACATAAGATTATCAACCAATCCATATGTTCCAACATTGCAAAGGAACACACATAGGGATGTAAATTTTAAAAATAAGAAAATGAGCCAGGTAAGAGATAGGAGTATTCTTGCATTTTAATCTTTGAAATACTTTCAAAATTTTGTATTGGTATTAAAAAAATTCAGCTAATTATTATATTGTTGAACATTAATTATATAGACCCTATAGAAATAAACAATAAATAATTTTAGTCAATGCTTCAAATAATTTTAGAATAAATAAAGAAAACCAATAAATTATTTTAGTTGATGTTTCAAATCCTCATAAAACTAAAATTCAATGAAGACATAATTTTGAAGATGAAAAATGGGTTCAAAGATATGAGGATCTCGTATCAAAAGATTTAGTTAATTAAAGTGAACTAGCAATTGATGACATAATTTATGATGGTCAAGTTATCATTATTTCAGACTAGTCTGACATGTGATCACCTCAAATTAAAAGTAATATTTTGAAGATATATATCTTTCAATAACGAGAATGCCACTACTAATTACACTTAGAAGGAGACATTGTTCACAACATCTTGCTCTTGAAACTCCAGGACAACATATAAGTTCTTCCTTGCTGCTTTCGAAGCATTGTTCACAACACAACTTTGTGTTATCAATTGGCATTACTTGATGGTGAATGCATTAGAATGCGTTGAAACATTAGTGGAAGCCTAATTTCATAAATAGGTGACAATGTACAAAATCCGAATCACATATTATACACTCAAAGCCAATAGATACTTCTAGAACAAAATTTCAATTATGAACAAGATACAAAATGGCTGTGGATACATTGCAATACGAGTTGAAACACCAGTAATAAAAAAGAAAAGGAGCCAACCAAACAATTGGATTGATATGAAAATCAAATTCATATATGGTTTTAAAGAATTAATGGGTGAAAAAGGCATTTACTAAAATGGACACTTCCAACAAAATGACATTTACCAAAATGAAGTTCCAATTTCGAACATGATACATAAAAGAATCAATGGGTGAAAATGAAAAAAGAAAAAAAAGAAACATTACATAATGATACAAAGAAAGAAAGGAGTACAATACTAGAAAACCAATTTCATATAGCTGATGATACTACTAGCATCGATTTTCAACATAATAACATAAAGAATCATTGAATGAAATAATTAATACAAATAATCCATTTCCTACTTAAATAAAACCTACCCAAAGCCAAATGAAAAAGAAAGGTAGTATTGTGAAAAAAAGAAAATGAATAAAAGAATATAATGGTGATAGACTTTTCCCCCCTACCCCCTCCTACAAAGAATTTTGGTATCTATTTTTGTTTTCCTATGCAAGAAGAGAATCAAAAGATGAATTTGACAGAAATCAACTGGGCAGATGAGTGGAGGAGGTGGACCCCCCGCCGCCGCCTGCAGTGGCGACTGCTTCCACAAGGACCGGAGCCCATGCGGAGACCGTGTAAAGAGGCTGATCCAACCAGCTAAGGCTAACTGCAGCTAACACGCCTTGGTGCTTTTTCTCCAACACTTTGTAGTTCTCATTGGGATACATTTTCAACAGCACTTGACTCTGAAGCAGCTCCCTCTCAGTGATCCCCATGCACCGGAACCCCCCTCCCTCCATCCTCCCCCTCCACTTGTCGAACCCCTCGTGCCTCTCCGACCGATCACTCCCTTCGCAGGCGACAATGTTCCTGATTTCCCTCCCAAGCATCTGCTCTATCTTGGCCCGGACAGGGCTGTTCCCCAAGGGAAGGCTAGACCCAACCATATCAAACGCGGCAGCGTAGTACCTCAACGAATTCCCAACTCTAGCCTCCAAGCTGCCCCCATTGTGCTCCGCTTCTTGCTCCGCGACAACCACAATTCCCGGGTTTGTGCTCCGGATCAGCCCTAGCAAGTCCCTCAAAGCTCCCCCATCATCATAGAGTAACTTGTGGAGCTGGCAGACACAGTTGACGGCAACCGTTTCCTTGTCCTTGACGTGCAGCATCCAAAGCCTGACGTCCTCCAACCGGTCCACGACCGGGTGGAACTCAAACGGCAGGCTCAGGGAGGCCGCGAACCCGGCGAGGCGGTCTCCGGTCTCATTCAGCTCCTGCTTGGAGTCACCAATGCCGGTGATCCGGACATGAGTAGGAGGGGCCCCACTTCTAGCGGCCAAACTCTGGAACAGGCTCGGCCATTGGAGGCCTTGCTTGATGTCGAAATCGATTATGTGAATTCTGTCCTTCCCTTCAAAAGCTCTCAGCAAAATCTCATTTGAGGTGAAATGCAAAAACTTAGGGACCGGGCTGACCTGGTTCAGGAGCCTCAGCGCTGTCCCCCCACTGCTGTCATCGTCCCGGTCGAGCTCATCCCTCGGCGGTGCAATGTGGAACACGTGAGGCCAAAGCCGGGCTGCCCGGATAGCCAACGCTTCCGCGAAGTAGGCCGCGACGCGACCCATTGCGGTCAAGTCCCTCGGGGAAGCTAGGCTGCCTAGTTTGGAAATGATGTGGCCCAGGTCTGCAATGTTGGATGAGCTGATCGCTTCCACACAAGCGAGGAGGGAGCTGATGAGCTCGAACCCCTCTGCTTCTCCGCTTCCATTGTCGTCGTCTCCGTTGTACTGTCCCACGCCGGAATCTCCTTGCGGTTGCAGTCCCCCGGAGCCGTTCCCGGGCTCGAGAAAGGTGTTTCCATTTAGACTGCCTTGTGTCAAGCTATGGCGGCTCTCCGATGAATCGCTCGATCCGGACGCTTCAGGGGCTTCGCTCGTGGTTTCATGGTCCTTCTCTTCCAGCTCAGTGATTTGGGTCACTACCGAGTCCCATGGATTGTTTGAAAATGGCAGCCCTGGAAAAAAACAGAGCTTCCCCCGCTCTTCTTCTTCCTCGTCCTCTTCCTCCGCCTCGCCTATCGAAGGCGAGAGAGAGAAGGGAATTTGATGCGATCCGAGACTCTGAAGCCAGAAATTGTTATCTCCAAGGCTGCTCAAGCTCAAGCTGTCGCCTCCGGTGAAGGAATCGTCGGAATTTTCCAGGTTACCAGATCCCCTGTTCCGCTTTGCTCTGTTTATGCAGGGCTCGTCCAGCGACCTTCTCTTCTGTCCTCTGCTCGCTTTGAGAACCGGAGGGTGTGGGATTGGTTTTATGGTTTGCTTGAGGCTGCGGGTGTGTTTGTTGGGCTTGGATTCGGTAGTGTGGTGATGGTAGTGGTGCTCGACGGAGAGTCCCACCGGAGGCCTGAGGGGTTGCTGCGGCCGGGAGGCGTCTTTACGAGGGAAAGTGCAGGGAAGGTCCAGTCTTTTCGTGCTCATCTGGAAATGGCAGGCTTGGAACTGTGTAGCAGATGGTTCACTCCTCAATCTGTGCCTTGGAGACGATAACAGTGATGAACACCCAGCCAACATCCTCTATCTCCTTCCAATTCTTGCTCTCCTGCGTTTCTATTCACACCCAGCCTTGTTTTCCCCCTTAAATGCTTCTCTCCCTCCCCCACTCTATCTATTTCACTCACTCGCTGTGTGTGTTGCTTACGCAGTGTGTGGTTTTCTTTATCAGTTTCTATGAGGTCTCTAATCTCTATATCAATCTTTGCGTTTTGTATGTTTGAAAAAAGAAACCAAGAGAGGAACACTACTAAGTGAGTGTGTGAAATCTACTGAAAACCT
The DNA here is from genome assembly GCA_023512835.1 of Taxillus chinensis. Classification (NCBI taxonomy): domain Eukaryota; kingdom Viridiplantae; phylum Streptophyta; class Magnoliopsida; order Santalales; family Loranthaceae; genus Taxillus; species Taxillus chinensis. Next base: position 2,760,985 of record CM042089.1, on the reverse strand, counting down.
ATAGGAATCCGATGAATTTAGTGTATAAGTTCAAGTGTGTTGAATCAAGTGTAGCGTGTAGCTAACTATCTATATGAAACACGAAGAAGAAGAAGAAGAAGAAGAAAACGGTCCGAATAACCCCACCCCAGAAAATCAATGAATCCTAGCTAGCAGGAAAAGGTCATCGGATTCCTTGGCCTATCAGTGAAATCTCATTCCACTAGCCAATGAATTTTGCTTCCCGTGACAATCACACCATAGATCGAACTCCAAAGACACACTTCCTCAAATTGGTAGCTGAAACTGTGAAAAATGCCCTGACCCAGATGAGCAAATGAAGGATACTGCAAGTCCATGTCTCCGAACCAGTTCCAAAACTTTACCTCAAAGCCCTTCACTCACAGTCTATAGAGTGATGCATTTCCCAAAATACTACCCGCCCATTAACCCTCAGGGCCCTCCTCTTTTTTTTTTTTTTTTTTTTTTTCCTTTTCTTTACTCTTTTTCTGGGTTTTGAAGATGGGTGATTTGATGGGCCGGCACTGAAAAAACGATGGACGCAGGAAAAAGGGCGAACGTGGGGGAGCTTCGAGAAGGGCGTTGTGGACCGTTGGATGTGGATCGGGCGGCGGAGAGCCTCTGTCAAAGTGACCGTTGCAAGGGTGTCGGAGAAATAAGACCGTTGGGAGTACGGACATCGTATTCCGCCTTTTGGGGACGTGGCTACCATGCCTGTCTGCGCGCAGCCTGCAAGTCACGCGGCTCACGTGATGTTCACGTGTGTGTCTTCGGAGACCCGTTCAACGGTTCAAGTAGCCGTTGGGTTTGCTTTGGATCACCGTAATCATTTCTTCTTTAGGGCTTTAATTCATATTAAATTTCCCGTGTTTGAGCGAGGCTGAAGTTTGACTGATGACTTTTTCTTCTGATTCATCGATTGTTACCATAACATCGTTTTTATTTAATTAAATATATACTTCCACCCAATCAATGAAAGACACCTCAGCATATAACTGTTAAATTACCGATTTGAAAACCACATGCATACACTCTACATCCACAAGACTGTAAAAGACTTGTGAATATAGTTTTTTAATTTAAGACAAGTCTTTAAAATGTAGAATAATGTTTTAGTTATTTATTAATTTTATATATTTTTTATTAATGTAAGAGTTTTGTTTTTGTATATGTGCACGTATTAGTGTACATACACTGAAAACAATATATAAGCACACACATCTCAATTCATTTTTTATTTTTTATTTTAGAAAAATATTTTTAATTACAAATCATATATAAACTTAATTTATTACAATACATACATATAATTAATAATAAATAATTCTATAAAATATTTATTTATTATTGTATTTATCTTTTTATTAAATTATAATTCAATGTAAAATTGTATACAGTTTTATTTTAAAATAAATAACTTGTATATAAAGATTTGAAAAAACATATATTTTGTTAAAAAATAAAATATAATAAGATATAAATTTAACAAAATATTTAATTTAAAACTAAAAATAATCTCTCTTTTTCATGTGCCTTCCCATTCCCCTGATTTTATTTTTAAAATCGGGTAAAGCAGCTATGGTGTTAGCGGGAGGGGCAGGGATTCCAAATGAGCCAGTGACAGCACAAAAAGCGTATCGAGAGAGAATGGATATTTTTAAATTTTAAAAATTGTACTTAAAAAAAAACTTCTAAACGCATCTTTTGTTTTTTTATAAAAAAAATTATAAGTACCTTTCTACCAAACCAAACTGATCGCATTTATTACCTTAGTTGGTCCATCTATAGCTTGAACGCCCATGTTATTATCCACCCTAGTGCTGTCTCGTGAACTTGTTGACAGACATAGAGCCGCTGCCTTCGACGAGTCCGTTCCTGGGTTAAACAGAAGAGGCTTTCAAAAAATAAACAGCACACTGCGAGCGATGGGTGTCAGAGAAAGCGAATATAGAGACAGCGATGGATGCATATGATGGCGCATCAAATGTGTCTTACGGAAACAATGCACACCCCCCTTAAAAGCATCCAATTTTTGACATCTTGAGACAAGGTTGGGTCACAGACTCGAGCTAAATATCCTCCGATCTAATCCATAATAATATACAAAAACTAAAACAAATCCCAGATTTGTAGCAGAATCTCTAAACAATGTGAACGTTTCCCAGCGCGTTTCTATTACTTATGCGGGCCGTCCTCAAATAGTCTCCAGAAACAAGGCTTCCTGCTTGCTGGTCAAGCCTAGTTCACTCAGAGTTACTGCAGCCTCTGTGACGGTGAAAGCTCGGCGAGGATATGGCCTTACCTGTGAACACAAGATCATCAGTTCACCACAAAACGCACGACTCTCATTTCCCCCCACATTCGGTTAAACCCACAAAAAGGGTGATAAGTTACAATTTGAAGGAACCCCCACTACAACAACTTCCTGAGAGCAAAACACCACATAAAATCACTAGCGAAAAGTAAAAAGGTAAAAATCCATCTCTAATCAATGCAATTGAAAGGAACAGAGGACACTTCTAAGATTTGCCTCGGAAGGGCTCAGCCCCCGAGAAAATTGTGTTGATTTTATATGTTTTGAAATACCAATACAATTTTAAAGAGTAAATTATGTTTTTAAATACAAATACCCTTTTAAAAACAAATACATATGTGTGACATGCAAACAAACTTGACATCAGTTTGACCATTATATCGACATGTCAACTAAGGATAAAACAAACTAGTGTCAAAAGATTGAATAACATATATTACCAATCTGTAACTGCCAGGCTTGACTCCTCTACCAACATCTATGAAGTCAAATAGGGACTGCAAAGCAAAACATTTAGGCACTCATTAGAATAAGTCAAAAGCTAGCCAACAAAGTCCTTACCAAAAAAAATATACCTGTAGTTTATCAAACTTGAGAAATCTGCGACCGCGGCGGCTTCCATCAGGCATTCGCACAAGAAGGGTGATACCATTATCATCATCTAATGGGGGCTCCCGCGGAAGAGAAGCCTCTTTAGCTGCTAGTTGCCTCTCAAACTCCTGCAACGAAGAATCAGGCATCAGATTTGAATGACTTGTAAATGAGATGACACAGTCCACAATGGACTCTTTATTGCTAATATAAGAAATTTGGTTAATAGCCAAATCTTTCATCAAATTTAGCGAGTCATCTTGACTAGCTAAATATTATATTAATTTATTTTTAATTATTTTATATTATTCAAACACAGACATATCTCACCATATGTGTAAGTTACTGAGTTCTGCTAATTATAATATTATAGTTCCAATCAATAAATAAATAACAGTAAATGGTTTTTTATCCATACCTTCCATTCAAAATACTAGATTTCAACATTTAGTAGGATCTAACTTTTGGGAGCACCAGTGGGCACAGTTAAATCACAGACAAGCCCTAAATGGCTAAATTAGATTCCAAAAGGAAGAAGAAAATGTAGGGTGTTGAGTTTTAAGACATTACCGCTTCCTCCTCCAATTTTTTTTGAGATTCTTCCTCCTTCAGCTTTTCTTCTTTAAGAGCAGCTTCTCTAGCTGCTAGCTCCATCATCTCCTTTTCTTGGTCAGCTTGCAGCGATGCAAGATACTCATCATCCTAGATGCATCAGAGAGATGTTAAGAGAAACTTAGAAAGTTAATAAGGCACACCCTAATTGCTAATTAATATTCAAACCTGTTGCTCCCTAATCAAGCGCTGAGCTTCCAAAGAGGGTGAGGGAGGACGAGGGTTCATCGGATAAGAACCTACAGTGCCATCTAAATTGGTTCGCATGTATTGGTGAGGTGCATATGGGACACCATAACCACTTCTTTCAGAAATTCCACCGAACATGGCAGCTTCGAGCATAACAGCTTCATCATGTTCCACAGAAGACATTCCCCCCCACTTCAGATACAAAAGATAGGTTCAACAACAAAATTAGTGTAGTATATTATAGTTAAAACAAAAGTATGAAATGAAATTTGAAATGCAAAGAGTAAAGTATGAGAAAATTAACACGATAGAAGATACCTCGTCAGAAGGGAAAGCATCTCCATTGTTCTCTGAATAATTGTTATTATCATGGCTCTCAGGACTTGATGGTGAACTAACCACAGATGCACCAACTACCCCAGTTTCTTTGGCAGATTCCATTGAACTCGAAGACATACGCCTGGACCTGCGCCTAAGAGGCTGCTCCTCAACATCTTCATCCTCATCATGATTGGATGAGCTTCCAATATCCAACCTAAATTTCTCAATAAGATATCCTTGTAAGGAATTCCAGAACCTTTAAATAGTAGAAAACATAACACTAGTGTACTGATTTGGGTGTTTCAAGAACACAACCAACACAGACATAGGCAATCATCTATCTTCCAAGTTAAACTGAATCAATTAGGAAACTTTGCAAGGAAAACCAAAGTAAACCATTTTCTATAGGGAAACAAATCAAAAGCCGTAGCAATTTGATATGAGCACAGTCAGTGCAACAAGTTATAGGCACATTCATGCATGTCACAAAATCCCAGAAGAAATGATGGAGAGACAGGTAAAATTACACCTACTTTCCCTTTAATGCCGCGGTTTTCCCCAATTCTTCCACATCGGCAGACTGAGAAGCTTGTAGTTCTTCAACTTTTACCCCCTGCTCCCGAAGAGCTTTTTCTTGCTCGGCTGTCTGAATAAAATTTCAACCAAAAGGGGTTAAGAGAAGTGACATATAGACAACAAACTTATAATAGCAAAAAAAAGAATTACAAAAAAAAACATACAAACCTTCAGTGAAAGGGAAACTGCATGTGCAAGGTCAGCATCTTCTAAGGGAGGCTGCCTTTGACGAGAACCTCTAGCACTCATGTCCTGCAACGGAATCATAATGAATACCTAAAGGCAGACACATATCACTGATAGAGAAACAGAGTATGCTATACATTGTAAGGTCCAATTGGTGGGTCATGATGATCCCCCTGAGCTTCCCGTTTTGAAGCTTCGATAGCAGCTTGAATCATTTCCGCTTCTATATCATTGGCATAGTCAGAAATAGCACCCAATGCAGGAGCACTAGGGATAGGATGTTGACCATGGGAACTATTATTAAAAGCATTTGGATCACTAAGATCGTCTTCATCATTTTCACTATCTATTATGACAGTTCCACGTAATTCTGGACCAGGTACATCTGCACTGTCAGTTACGTCCTCAATAGTAGGATGGCTAGATGGATCCCCATCCTTAACTTCTATGGGAATCTCCCTCACCTCCCTTGGATGAGAAACCACGGGAGCATGAGTTCTCAGACCAGAATCATTACCCATCAAAGTGCTTGAAATTGGGAAGTGGGGATCAAGAACAGAGAAAGGATTCAAACTCCTAGCAGGTGGAAAAAGTGGAAAATGTCTCTGTGGGTCAAGGGTACTTGGTTCATCTACATCCATGAAATCATTTAGAGGAGCAACGGATGTTTCATGTATGCTGAACGCAAAAAAAAAAAAAAGGAAAAAAAGGAAAAAGCATTAGCTTTAACAAAACAACCCATTATAATTTGTTATAAAGTTTTTCTGGTAAGGAATATATATATATATATATATAACATGTCAAAGAAACTAATAAAGCAATCACAGACATGTTTCTGTCTCCTTCGCTGAAATGAGCATTCACTGCTTCGTTGAGATTACCACCATGTTCCTGGTTGCATACAAGAACATAAAAGCATAATTAATCATCTCCAAAAGGTAGGTCTTAGAAAAGCATGACAGTACCAATATTTGCACAAGTTAACATGATAATATCAATATTTTCACAATACATCAACTAAAAACAATGACCAGGCAACAGTGTTGTTAAAAAGTTAAAGACAAACAATTAAAAAAACCACTAGAAATATAAGATAGCACAGTTACTACTACATGGGAGTGTGGGTACAACTATTATATTCGCATCATTAAAGGACGGGTAGCTTACTTTTTGATGAGCTCAGGAATTGCAAACAAAATATAATCCAACAGAAGAGCTGACCAAATAGTGATTAGTAAACACTAGCAGCATATGCAAGCAATTGGATAATTTAGTAAATGGCAGCAGTATATGTAAGGTAGCTAATACACTAGGGAATGCATGTCCAATAATATATTCAAAATCATCAAATGGCAGGTGGCTTCCTTCCCAATGCACACAGGCACTGCATAAGCTGAGAATTTGAAATGTACAGAACGGGTCATATAGTATACATCAAGAAACCGAATTGAAACATTTAATCTGGCATTTAAATAACCAAAAACACTAAAAGTCATAGTACCAACACTATAAATCATTCAAACTCTCGATGCTTAGAAACAATTTTTTACGCATCTTAAAACTTTAAAGGCAGAAAGAGGCACTAAAAGTAGATCATATTCAAATCCTTTCCCTTTTCAATTGCAATGGGAAAAAAACTTCCATCCCTCTATGGGAATCCCCGAATTCAAACAAAAAGCTAAAAACTAACAATAAATTTTCCTCTTTTTTTTTTTTACCCCAAATGACATGATTGTCATTTGTCCTACTTTTATTATAGACAACCAACTACTTCTGGAAGCAGTAGCACCCAACCTAGAAGTTCTCTAAATGAGATATATACCAATTCAAGTTTGTTCAAATTAAAATGCATACCCCACTTCTACCATTGCAGCGTTTACAAACTTGAGCGAACTACAGGTGATATAACTTTCCCTGAGAACCTTTTTTTTTTTTTTACGAAATTACAACACTGATGTTGTGTTTATGAGGAACCTCCATGACTCCCCTAACTATTGACTCCGTAACTGGACTATAGCCTCACTTCATCGCCGCAGGAATGCAGCAATTTTTCCAATTACAAATAACTCTGTGCCACACATCCGCATATAATCATCGCCCCCAACCCAGAAGCAGTAATATGAATTAAGGGAGGAAAAAAAAAAAGAACTTCACGAATCACACAAGTCGATGCCTTTTTAACAATCACAGCTTCCGTCAAACGTATTTGATCCTCAAAACAACAACAACATAATTGCAACGTCACCCGAAAACCCTGATTTTGATATGAAGTGGTCCGAGGAGAAAAACGAAAGCGAAAACTACACAGTCTCAATCAATGCAGCACAAATCATATCCTAAATGACGAATACACGATACCAAACCACAGAAATCAATATTTCAAATAAAAGGGAGAAGAAAAAAAACAAAATTTATATTCTCAGTCAATGCAAAACAAGGCCTAATCACAGACCGATCATCGCTTCACAAAACTCCCGCAATAACATTAAAAACAAAAGACAACATCAGGTACCATGAAGTACCTCCAGCTTTTGCTTGGCCACCGTCTCGGACGCGCCGGTGATGCTCATGAAGGTCTCGATTGCTTCCTGGTTGGGTCTCGCCATTGGAGACGGCGGTGAGAAGCTGCGATTACGCTGTTGGAGAAGAAATAGATGGCGTGCAAAGAGGTGTGCGAGTGAGGGCTTTGGAAATAGGTTCTCCAATCTTCTACGTTTTTTTCTTTTTTTTTTGGGTTGGGGTGTGAGATTTTTTGTTTAATTAATTTTCAGATGCCTTGAGTAAGGGTCATGGGGATCGGATGCGTGTGTACTTACTTGGAAGCTTGTAAGTTGGACTTGTGAGTTGTGGCGGTGGAATTAAATAATGGTTTTTAAAATTTTGCTTACAGAATTCTGATGTTTCATGTTTCCTCAAAATCTATACATTATGTTGTGTTAAATTTAATATAAATACAACCATCCATCTAATGTGAAACATTAGATAATAAGAAGCAAAATTCATGTGAAACATTACAAAATAAAAATAATAAAATTCTGAAAATTTTGCTAACATAATAATCAATATTTCTTTTCTCATTCTATCTAAATCTAATGACCAAGAAACAAGAAATTTTCCATTTCAGTATGATTGGTTCTTGATCTCACAATTATAATTGGTAATAGAATTATACTTCACATGTAATGAAAACAAACTTTGATGTCAAAACTCATGCCAATGAATAGCCAACAATTCCACCATAAAACACATGAAAATAAAATAAAATAATTAAAAAGTATCTTAAATATGTTTTTATTCTTCTGCATTTACAAATAATTTATTTAAAAAAATACCAAACACTAATAAAGGAGTATTTCTTGCATTTGAAAAACTAAACAAGCTTGAATTTTCACCAGCAACGCGTGGACTCTTAGAACATCTCCAATATGTTTACTATACAATTAGTTGTAGTAAAATATAGACAAAAAGTTATTCTAAAAATGTAGCTATGTCATTATCGATAGTAATAAATTTAACTAAATTTATAGCTTTTGTTAATATGTCATATTACTCAAATTTTTCAAATTCTAAAATACTCACCGTGCTTTCAAATAGATGGCTATTTTATGAATTTAGATAAAATATAAGATAATGGTATATGAGGAAAAATAATAGTTAAGTAAATTATAAATAATATTATATTTGAGTATCATTAGCTAAAATAGTATTGTAATAAGTTAAATATAGTTGTAATTAATCCTTTTAGCTTACAATTATTGAAAATACTCTTAAATGGTAACGCGTGCTTTGCATGTTGTGCAAAAAACTCATAGTGAGACAGTACGATAAATTATGATGCAAAATACATGACCACAACACATAAGAGCAGTCACAGCAAGCACTCACTCATTTTCCATATTTAAAATATTGTTTACTTTCTTATATAAATATATTTCATAATAAATTTCCTTAATTACTATTTATATATTTTTAAAAATATTTTATACTATTTTTATTTAATATTTTTTTAATTTAATATAAAATAAAAGTAAAAATTATGAGAAACATGAAGAATAGAAACAAAAGAATTTTTTTATATACTTTAATAATTATAAGAATTAAACAGTACGTTCAAATATATTAGAAAAAATCATATAATTATTATAGAAAAAATTAAATATAAATTTTTTGTACTAGAAATAATTTTATAATTTTTTTTACTAAATAAAAAATAACAGAAAATATATTACTAGTACTCCAACCACCGTGCATTACATTGTTCATTGATATTATATTTGTAGTTATTTTTTCCTTTAAGTCATTTTAACGGTGAAAAAAAACATTATGTTCAATTTGCCTGCAAAATGCACTTAACCGTTAGATTTAAATGAACGGTCTAGATCAAAGTAATCGCACCTATGCAATAGCCTGCGACTGCGATACGAATCCCTTCGTCCACACCTCCGCGTGTGTCACTCGGTCTCTGATCTCACCAAAAAAATGGAAGAAGAAACCAAGACGACGACGACGACGAAGGAACCAGCTTCCTTCTGGAGTTGGGCTGTGGCCTCAGTCCTCTTCAGGCTTCTCCTCATCTACCTCCCCGCAGACTTCAACCTCTCCTCTCGCCCTGAAGTCTCCACTCCACTCACCAGCCTCCGCCGCCGTACCTTCCTTCTCTCTCTCTCTCTACACACACACACACACACAGATATCTCGATAGAACAACTTTTCCAGTGGTTGATTGATTTTTGGTCTGTGCTTTGTAGTGGCCGAAGGTTACTGGTTGAAGCAATCTTCAATGTCGCCTTATTCAGGTTCAGTTCGAAACACTCACCACCAACTCGCATTGTCACTTTCCCTCGTTGTCTCGATTTGCTTCCGTTTTGGGATTTTGATTTTTTGACTTTCTGTTTTGGACAGGGTCTATGTATCATGGATCTCCTTTGTTGCTGTCGGTTATTGGTCCGCTAACAGTTAAACGGTACTAGGTTTAATCTTAGAAATCTCATCTCGGGTTTAGTGCTTTGTAATTTTCATTTCCTTCATGCCGTCTGCGGCACTACATTGCCGTGTCCCGTGTGTACAAATGAATTACTCCCATGTTCGGCGCGTATTAATGTCAACATTGATTTCTTTTGGGGTAATGCAGACTTGATGGGCAACCTAATCAGCTTATATGCAGGTGAGATGTTTACTATTTGTTGCTGTTATATTCTTTCTGTTATTATGTTGATGATGCGTTGTAGCTGTTGAGTCATGAGTGATTCCCAAAAGGTGTGGTGCATATCAGACTGAGGGAGACTGGAGAGTAATCGACTCTCTATTGTTTTCTTTCATGTCTGACTGGCACATCACATTTTCATGCTGACTGTATAGTTTGTCGTCACTGTAGTGATATTTAAAACAGCGATGTATTTCTGGGTAGTTTTTGCAATGCGTTGTTGATGCACATGAGGCTTCTGTAAAATGTCTTATTTTACATCTTTGCCGTTTTTCTACATTTTTATCATTCATCATGTCCAGGTTAATACTTATTTTTTTCTAGTTAAGTGTGGCTATGCTGGACTTGTGTTAGAGCTTACCTGGAAAGGATCAATCCTGCCAATTTAGAGATGTGAATCTAGGTTTCTCACTTCTCCTTCAGTACTTTTAGAGTGGGTGCAGTGTGTAAAGGCTCAGGCAACATTAAGATAATCTTCACCTTCTTAGAACATCTTTAATGGTAGCAAACTAAATTAGTTAGTTAAAGCTAAATTTAACTTAATACAGTAACGTTTTAGCTAATGACGCTCTAATGGTTTATCTTTTGTTTTTTTTCTTAACTATTTTTTTTTCTATGTATCCTTAGCCTACTTACTCTCAAATTGCTAAATGCCTACTTGCCACTTGCCACTTTAATTTTCCCCAGAATTTACCGTCTCTCCCTTCCATCATCACTCACAAGTCACAATTCACGATTGTTGACTGACGCCGCTGCCCCATCTTCTAGAATTGTCCACTGACACCTCTGCCCCATCTTTCGGTGCCAAGAAAGACCACAACTGTAGCTCTACCATTGACCATGCCTTAGACAGCACCACCTTCAAGTCCCTCACCACTGACAACTTTCTCTCCACCTCAGATGACTCCGAAAGCATGGACATGCAACCACTACTGTGATGGTTTGAGAGCAGCGCGACTGGACAGTGGACAGCCGGGAGAGCCTCTTCCTTAGGCAAAGGGAGTAGATATCGAGGCTGATCTGTGGAAGCGGTGATGGGGTTCTTGGTGGTGGCGATTTCTTGGTGGCAGTAGCGATAGAGTTGTTTGGTGGTTCGTCAATTCTTGTTGGTCAGAGTTGTGTTAGGGTTGTGAAGGATAGCTTGGAATAATATTGGGGTGAAGGCTGATGTGACATCTTAGTTAAAGCTAAAAAATTATGTAAATTTACCTAAATTTATTGTTATAACTAGTGATATAGTCAACATATTAGACATAAATTTCATCTATATTTAACTTCAGCTTTTGCTATAGCTAATCTATTGGAAATGCTCTTAAACATCTATACCACATTCATTCCACTATAAAACAACCATTGCTTTAGGCATCAATCCCTTTCTTTAAAAATTCTCAATTTTGATCATATTTGTTGTATAAGGGAATGCCCAATTCAAAAATAATCACTGGCTGATTAATCTCACCTTTTCAAACTGAAGGCATTTTCATTTCTGGGAGAAAATGTGTGATTATGTGGTTTTCACTTTCATGCATGCATGCATATTCTTCATATTCCTTGGGGTTTTATGCATTTTACCCCGCCCTCATAAAAATTCACACTTATTTACACTGTTAATATCAACATGTTTTGGATATAGTTTCCTTTTTGTGATTGCAGATTTTGCCACTGCAATGCTTATCCGTGGAATTGGCAGCAGTCTTCAGATGGCATATAATCAAGGTTTGAAAACTTTGGACATTGTGAAACAAATGGAGGGTTCAGGTAAATTCATTTTTAAGGACAATCCAAGTTTTACAAGTAGTAACTTAGGCTAATACCTTAATGGGATGCTCCTTGCTCCTGTTTTCTTCTTCCATCTATAGGCCTGATTATAGATTTCACATCTTTAATATTTTGACATTCTTTCTCCTTTCTCGTTTCTTATTATGACTTTTTTTATATAGCTGGAATAACACAAGAGTTGCCTTTCTTTTCCTTAACTTTCCATAAAGATTAGACGAACGTGTAAAATGTTTTGTTTTGTTTTTTTAATAACCCTTTTGAGGATATAGAAAGTATGTCTTTGGAACGAATCTTTTCATTTTTATAAATTATATTGCTCTTTGATGCTTGTCTCATACCTGCCTCAGTTAGACCAAGTATGCATTTTCCTTTTAAAGTAAATCAGTTTCATTGTAGAGATGTGGACCAATAAAAATTTGCTGTGCTGTTTATTAGTCATTTTATTTGTAGAAATTAGCTGATTACAGCGTTCATGTTACAGCAGCTCTCTCTTCTGGAGATATTGCTGCCCTTGTCTACTTATGGAATCCCCTTACGTTGGTCGCATGTTTGGGTTCGTCAACATCCCCAGTTGATAATTTGATCATCATTCTAACCCTTTTTGGGGCTTGTAGGCGTAAGGCTCTTACAATCTGAGAAGGTTTTGTTTTTAATTTGTAGTAAATCCTGTTAATCAATTCATATTCCCGAGTATTACGTTTTTTTGTTATTTTATTTTAACTGAAAAAGATTTCTAAATTTTGTCTTTGTGGTGTGTTCCACTAAGGTTACTATAGTGAACGTTTGCTTATTCTTCTTTTGCATGCTCCAGTTACGGTTCTAAATGTGATGAACCTGATTTAAATGCTACAGCTACTGATTTAGAATATTGTGATTTGCTATACTTCATTACTATTGTCAAAGTGTTCCTGTGACTATTTTCCATTTCTGTAAGAATATGTGTGGTTAAGCAGTAGTGTCATAACTCATTTTTGAAGAATTTTTATCATCCTCGAGAGAAATTTTTGCTGTTCAGGTACACTAACAGTCTCTTGTAATGATTTTCTTTGTATTATCAAAATCTACTCTTAATTACTTAATAATTAATTATCTAGCTTTTTTAGCATAGAAAATTAATTGAACCAGGTGTTTTAGTTGTCATTTCATCATCAAAGCCGTAGTGGCACACGGAAGATTGTTTAAAAACAATAAATTTCTAATGTGCAACTTTGCCCACAGGACTAAAGTTGAGTTAGACACATAAAGGGAGCAGTTTGGATTGTATTGGGTTGGTCCCTTTCCTCGTTTAGCATGCTAATATTTTGAAACTGATGGGATTGTGAAAAAGCAAATCAATGACAGAAGTAGACCATGGACTGCTAACTTTCGAAATACAAAGGGGCTGGGGCTCCCTGATGCTTAAAGGCGATGTCAGGAAGTTGGGTTGAACATAATAGTTAGATAATGGGAGACTGGTGTACTTTCTCTTTCCTTTTACCCTCATTCATATAGGGAAATTAAGTAAGTGGTCTTTCCCTCAATTCACCTAGGGAGATTGGTGCGGCTTAGAGTATTTTCAATACTATGTAGGGTTTGGGCAAGGTTTGAAAATATGGGCTGCGGCGCCGCCTCAGCATCAAACTGTGTTGAGGCAGCGTCCCAATTCCCGTACCAGTCACCGGCAGTCTCATACGAGTGAGGCGGCCTGAGGCGGGCTGTTTTGGTAGAAGCGTCAAAATTTTTTTTGGTCTATTTCAATTGTGGGTCTAAACGGATCGGTCCGTGCGGATCAAACCCTAGTGGACGTGGATTGGTACACAGACCGGTTTTTTTTTCTTTTTATAATTTTTTATAAAACTATTATATATTCTACCTAGTATATTAGTACTTAGAGCCTAAACATATTAAATATGATTTTAAAATTAAAATTTTAAAATATATTTAACAAAATTAACTTATAATAAGTTTTTAAATAAATAAATAAATAAAAACCGGTTTGTGTGCCGGTCCGCATGCAGCGGACCAGACAAAAAAATTCTGGCCCATCAAGCTCCATCACAGACTGAATCTGTCCATTTTATACCTATAGGTGCTAGTGCCCCGGGTAAGGTACTGTTCTATGGACATAGAATAGCAGAATAACACCTGACCAGAAACTAATTTGTGGGATTGCGAGCCCTTCTTATTGTCAATTGCTAAATATTTGACAAAATGCAGTCTGGTTTGCTCTGTGAACTTCCAGGTATTATGCTGCCAGAGTAAGAAGTAACCTTTTATGTTTTTTGAAGCTCTTCATGAAAGATGTATTCTAATGCAAAGTTCAATTCTTTAATGATAAGTATAATGTGTATAAGATGCTTTGTGTCCTGCTATTTGTTATGCCTGCCCTTTTCTTTACAAACTGTATTTGAGCCTGTAATATCTTTGATGAGTGTATATAACTGTTTTTAATTGCCTATTTGTATGACAACGATACTGTTATTCTGATGAATGCAGGGTTAGTTCCCTTGGCTGCTTTTGGTTGGGTCATTGCAACACATTTATCTCTCTATCCTGTTATGTTAATTATCCCGGTACACAGATCTCCACATAGATGCTATTAAAGTTTTCTACGTATAGAAAGTGAATAATATACACTGTCAATATTCTTGCTATGCAGATCTGTCTTGATTTATTGATCGGTAGTGGTTCCTGTCTTTGCTCTAGGTGATCCTTCTATTAGGATATGGCCCAGATGCCCCTCCAAAAAAATTGCTACGTCAAAGGAAAGTCAGCATGAGCAGAGAGGATTCCTCAAGTGGCAGCCATGTTGTAAAAAAGGAAGTGGAGCGTCAACATGGGCCTCTAGTTATTTTCTTATGGAAGCCAGTCTTGCAATTCATAATGTGGGCATCTCTTTGGGCATTCTATGTATTAACTTTATGCAGCATTTCTGTCAACCGTTATGGCGGGCTGCGGGAGATGTTTAAAAGGTTTGAATTCAATGTCATGTGCAAATGGCTAAACAGGATTGTGTGATAAAACATTTTTAGCATTCGAGACACCATGGGTGTGCGTGGATGTGTATTTTTTTAAAAATATTTCTTTCAAGTCTTAAGCAGTAGCCAGATGTTTATTTGTCATTGTTTTCCATTGTAATTGTGAACTTTATGTTTTTTGTTTGCATATTCGTCATATACTAGTTTCTTCCAACTTAGTAGTGATGATGCTAAGTTAGGTACTGTTGCCAAAATGGAAATGACATGTTTCAAGCACAATGGCAGAAGCAGAATGCTTTCTTAAACAATTGAAATTTATTTTCCATTATATTAATGTTGATGATGCTAGAATGTTGATTTTGATTGCCATTTTCGCAATTAACTGTGACATCTCATTATATTTTTCAATTTTAGGAAAAGATAAAATTTTAATGGCTATTGTCAAGGGAAATATATTATTCTTAACATTTATGGTTGATTTAATATTGTACAAATGCCAATGTCTTTTATTTGTGGTTTTGCAGCACATACGGATTTATCCTTACAATTGAAGATCTTTCCCCTAACATAGGTGTCCTATGGTCAGGCTACATAATCTGTTTTTTGTTTTAATGTTTTATGTGAAGTTATTCCATGTAATATATCGAGTGTTGCACTAATATGACAAGATGCTAAAATGCAGGTACTTTTTTGCCGAAGTTTTTGACTTCTTCCGAAATTTTTTCCTGATAGTTTTTCATGTGAATATTCTATTCATGATATTGCCACTGGCCATAAGGTTAAATCACCGGCCTTGCTTCTTGGCGTTTGCATATATTGCAATCTCTTCGATGCTTAAATCCTATCCTTCAGTAAGCTCTTTAATTTCTGCACAACTATTCTTGTTTGAATATAACTAGTTTCAAATGCCTACCTAATGGCCTTATTGTCTCCACAACTTCAGATTTGGCAATACATTTTTCATTTGCCAAATTAGCCAATTATGGTTAAATGGTTGCAAGTGTCAGGCTCCATTTCAAAAGATTACCACGTGTAATATTTGGGCCTTCCATTGCTGCTTAATCTTTATTTTGGTAAAAAATATAAAAAATTGAGGTTGGATTGGATTGGCCATAAGTAAACCCTCCTAAACTATTTACTTTTTACCGTATGCCACATTGACCATCAGGTGGGGAAGGGAGTGTTATAGAGGTTGGTACTTGGCAGATAACCCTTTCCTCTTTCCTTCCCGTGCATTCATTTCCAATGAAAGGCCCTTAACCTCAGTTCAAAATACAATGGAGGATTTTGTTCTGCATTCTGTCTATCCCGTAAAGGTTTTGCCAATCCTGCACATTCTGCCCCTTGTGTGTGTATATAGTTTAGGTAACACGCATCTAAGATATGTTTTTGATTTTGATGTATATATATTTTACTTTATAGCATCCTGCTTATTTTGACTATGATATAGCATTAAATTTTTTTTTTTTAATACTTTTCATATAGAGGTAACAATTTTTATTTTTAGTAGCTTAATTTATTTAATTGAGATATTTAGGTAATTAAGAGTAATGTATTTTTTTATTACTTTAGTGGTATATTTGTATTGTTTTTTTATTATATTTTTAAAATTAATTTTGATATACTTTGGCCATATTATTTATTTTGTTTTTTCTGAATTATTTTATTTTAAGTTCTATTATAAATATTTTTAAATAATTGTTTGAGTTATTTTAGTAATATATTTTAATTATCTTTTAATCAAATGTTTTTTAATTAAATCAAAATTATTATGCACAACAAATCTATCTTTTTATAGTGTAAAATATGTATATATAAATTATTGGAGAATGGAGATGCATCCATCTTTTGGGGGGCCTAACAATCTTATCACAGCTCATTAGAAGGTTCAAGGACCCTATGATTAATTTTGAGAATTCACCCGTCTCACTTTAAATTTGTTTACATATAACTGAGTCATGTCTCTGTTATTGTTAAATTCCATTTGATCTGAAAATGTAATTCTTATCTTAGCCGTGGCTGGCCTTTTTCCCTTTTCGTGTTCTACATGGAACAGGTTGGTGACGCAGCTCTATACTTGGGCCTGTTGTGCTTGTTTGTGAATGAATTATCAGGCAAGTTGGGTGTACAACTTCTATTTACGATTATTTTCATCTTTTATCGTCATCTTAGGGGATTCCCGCTACATGATATGCAGATATGCAATTCTCTTTCTTCCTCTTCTACGGATACATTGGAGTTTTTCTCCTCAGCCCTGTGATGCACAATCTGTGGATTTGGAGGGTATATTGCTTATATCACGCCCGAGCATATAATCTTCATTAATATGCTTTTATTTTTCTCATTCTATGGTTTCTCATTTCTTTTCTTTTTTTCAGGGAACTGGTAATGCAAACTTCTACTTCGCGACAGCCATATTTTATGCTTGTTTACAGGTTTGTTCCTTCTTCATTATCATCATCATAAATTTTTTTGAATCAACACTATTTGGTAGCATGAATATGAAAATTAGGCTTAAGATTAACTTGACTTTAATTTCATGCTGTCATTTCTTCAATTCCTTATTGATTTAGGTGTATACATGTTTGTTTCAACACGTCAATTTACAGATAAAGGCTACGATTTGTATGAGAGAGAGAACCAATATATTTATGTATTGGTCGAATGTTTCTCAATTTATAGTTCAAAAATATAATTAGGACTAAATTGTAATCTGCATAGGAGTATTCTTTTTGCCATTGAATTGATATTAATTTTTTTTAATTTTTTTCATATCAATTCACAGTTGCGTGCTTACACAATTTTCTGTAAATAAAAAATTTCATATAATTAGGAGTTTTAATAGATATTTGGGTTTTGCAGATTGTTCTATTGGTCGAAAGCGTCTGGGCCATGCTAAACCATGACAGAAAATTAAGAAGGCTTTCTGCAACCAACACGAATGCTTGAGATGTGAATTGTTTGGCCCTAATTTTAGATCATATTTGAAGCTCGGTCAGCACCACCCCAACATAATAGTTCTTGTTACAGACTTCAGGCCGCCAAGAAAAATCGGCCCTTTTGTGGACTTAGACGTGATGCAGAATTCTGTCTTTCTGTAAAAGTGCGTGTCCATGTCTTTTGGAGAAGATCAATACTCTTTGAATTACAGTTATCTTTTTTACCCATATTCTTGATTAGTTCTCGGATCAGGCAGCCCGGCCTGCCCTTGGTCATTATATATTGTCACATTAAATATACATGAATGTCCGGTATAAAATGAGTTTGTATATAGAATTGTTATTTTATTATATATATATATATATATATATATATATATTAAAAGAAGTTATATATATGAAGTAATAAGTTTTTTGTGGAGGTTTTTTATGTACACATAATATGATAATATTTTAATTAGATTACGGATAAGATTTAATTAAATTATTGATTATTAATAACATACTGTTATGGCATGTTTGTGCAGTAAAGCCTGTAAAAAGTTTGTATAAAGTATTTATGAGAGATTGAAAATTTTATAAGTAAATATTATTTAATTAATTTTGAATTTACGAATTAGCATCGTATTGAGAATCCGTTACCATATGCAAAAATTTAGGTCATAATGGCAAATGCCCTGATTTCCATAAAGAGGTGTTCTTCAATATTTTAATATTGTAAAATATTTAAGGCATGGTTTCTCATTCTAAATTTGATGCTTCTCCGCCAAGGCCCAAGATAGCAGGCTGCAACTGTGCAACCCGTAGGCTGGCTGCCAAGTTTCATGTAGAGGGATCATAAGGTTAGGGAGGATATTTATTGAATAATTAAAATGTAGATAGCAGAGAAAGCGAACATATGGACAATCAAAGCCCGAAGGCCCAAATTCAAAAGGGCCTTAGGCCAACAGAAAAAGCCCAAATGAGCCACAAAATACAAATAGATAAGAATCCAGGTAGAAAGGGCCCGATAAATGGCCGAAAGACCTACAGACAAAAGTCCAATCGAGCTGAACTTAAATTTGAAAGGATTGGGAGAGCTGGGCTCAATCCTAAACCCACAACAATGCAGCCCATAGAAAACGGCCCATCCAGCAACAAACTGGGCCAGGGGAGCTGGGCTCAAACCCCAGCCCAAAAAACCAAAGCAAACAATATATAATATACTATTATATATATTGCATTATAATGCAATATGTTAATGTCACGTGATATTAGTACATTATTACTATAATAATGGCAATTAGCAGTTAGGTCGATGCTCAGTCCATATGCTACTAGGTTGAGTGGTTAACCTGCACGAGTGGGGGGTGGTGTGGGTTCGCGTCACGTGCAAAATATAAAATCACATTTGGAAATTAAATGCATGAAATTTTAATGGTGTCGTTTGTAACGCAAGGCAATTTACGTTTATTTAAAACCGAATTAAAGGCCATTCCTTTAGCCACGTAACACTAACCTTTTCCTTCATCTATGTCACCCCATCAAGCATGCTTACCTCGAATAATGGAACTTCTTTCGCTTATTTTAATCGGGGCATAAGAAATCGACAATAATCTAAAAAGTTGAATTCAAAGATCCACACCTTTTGTTTTTATTTTTTTTAATTAGCTTTAAAATAAGTTTTAAATGCAGAGTGAGCACTGAGCAAACGCAGTACTCGAGATTCTTAAATTATAATCTAAACAGGTGTGGTGAAAGTTTTCTGAGCACTGAGCGGTTTTATCAAAAAACTCAAAATTTTGCCACATTTATAATTAATCACAAACAAAATCATGGATAGGTTCTGAATTAAATCAACCCTTAGGAACCACGGTATGTAATTTTTCTCAATAATTATGTAGTTTTCGTGTAATGCACTACTTGGGGAGAATTAGAACTCTTAAAAAATAGTAGTCTTCTACTTATTAAGTTTTTTTTTTTAACTTAAAGTAACAATATGTAGAGCAATGTATAAGGTAAGAGTGTACGATAAAAGGCTAAATTATCAACCGATTCGTCATTAACAGGTGACTAATTCTTTCACCTTTCAACCAATCCATCAATCTCAATAATCGGTAGATTTATTAAATTTTTGAATGGTACTAACTAGCAGGACGGATTAAATGAATGTCAATTGTCATTTATCGTTATATAATTAAATGACATAGACTAACAAAATTGAACTTATAAAATAATTATAATCAAAATTATATTATTTTATTCACTAAGTATTTATAATCACATATAAGAAAAGATACGAGAGTTATGGATCACAATATCACAAACTCACAATCATAGGTATTACGCTGCATAACTCTCACTCCTTACAATGGGAGAAAGACGGTAATGAACTAATGTATACTAAATAGATGATATGGTTTATTTTATTTTTATAATAAAATACAATGGATCGTGTTAGTAGTAGATTTGAACATTCTCACATGCCAATCGATTCTATTTATCATAAAATAAAATTTTCAACTGATACACTCATTGTATAATTTTATTCATGCCTTCCGTGAAGCTTTAGATTAATTGTTTAACGCTAACATGAATTTGGCAAAGATAACAAGGAAATAGGGAAAAAAAAGATTCAAGCATACATTTTTTAAAATATATAATTTTATCAATTTATTTTAATTAAATAATTCTCAATCTATTGTCATTATATTTGAAAAGAAATGACAACCACATATCATGAAGGTGACATGTCCCCGTTTGTAAGAAGGATGATTAATTATTATCACTAGTAACGCAGATTTTATTTTCACTACGCAAGGTAGATAGAATATCTAAATGCATCCAAAAGAGAGTTAATGGCAATTTATTTTTTTCTTCACCTTTTGGTTTCCGATGAGTTCATTTCACGTAGGCTAGGACGACAAAAACCAATAATGACACTAGCACACCTAATTGTGATAACTGTAGATATTATATTATAAAAATAAGAAGGTAACATTGTCTATAGAATAAATTTTTGAAAAAAATAAATTAAAAAAATCAAACTTTAATTTAATACTTTATAAAATACATCAGATATATATATTTTTTTATCACATTATTAAACGTGATAGAGGAAAATCTCAGGATCATTATTTTATTAATTTATCTAATAAATTGAGCGTTAATAAAGAAACCACAAAAAAAGCCATGACCTTTCAAAGTATCCTTGCAAATATTATTTTCATTTAATTGATCAAAATCGCAAGCAATATGGGATGGGATCATAAGGCCCATCGAGTAGCTGTAGTTCGCATCTCCTAGTCTTAAATGGGTGATATTAATGAAAAATTTAAGAGTATTCACCACGGAAAGTAAAAAAATGGCGAAACCCCATCGCATCTTTCTTCCTCTGCTACTTAAGTAAGTTTAAGGCGCCCTATAGTTGGCACACCCTACATTGTGGGAGCTGCTTCATGGGCTTCATTTGTATGATGAGCATGCATTTGTACAGCTCATCAATTTGCAGTCACCAGTGATGAAGTAAAGATAAGAAAGAGACCACGGACAATGATATGACAGCTGAAAAACATATAGAATGGGTTGTATCCATATAAAATATAGAAGCTTAAATAAAATAAAAATTTGAAATGGCATCTAAATCTCCTGGATCCTGCAAAATTTAGCAATGATTTGTGGAAGATCTCAAGGAGTTTTGAAAACCCCTATATATAAGTTTTGTATTGATTGATTTAGTTTCTAGATTGAGTTTTTGATGCTTTTTTGGACAGATTTAAGGAAAATCTAACAGTTCTGTGGGTTGCTGGATCCTTCATAATAAAGTGTCATTTTGTCTGTGTTAGGAGGAAATACGGAAATAGAAGGAAATAAAAATGGCACACCGAGAATTTTACGTGGTTCGGGAAATTCGCTACGTCCACGGAGCCTACTGCAGTATTTTCACTATGGAGAGAAAAATATACCGTGTTTACAAACACTCATCCCAATACCCAAATACACCCGAGAAATTATCAAATTGATAATTTTCTCTCTCTCTATTTTTCTCCTCTCTCTATTTCTTTTCTCTCTATTTTCTCTCTCCTGTATTGGGACTTGTTCTTTGGGATGGATAATACGTTCGCAGGCATGCCTATTTATAGGCTTTTTTTTCAACTCACCTTTGTTGACAAATTCTGCTGACCATCCATTTGAAGCCGGCCGTTCTTGAAAAAAGGCCACCCTTGACCGTCCATGTGAATTGCATGGCTTTGCCGTTTTCTTTGACAATCTCCCACTTGAAGACTGATTTCAATCTGTCTTCACACCTGCAGTAGCTCTTTCCAATGCAACTATTCTTGGAGACCAATTAGAGTTGCGCACAACTCTAATTTGTCTGTAGTGACTGATTTGGTTAACATATCAGCTGGGTTCTTGCTCCCTTGTATCTTCACAAGTGTCAACACTTCATCCTCCAGCAGTGATCGAATGAAATGATAACGAAGTCCAATATGCTTGGTCCTCGAATGAAATGCTGAATTCTTGGCCAAGTGTATTGCACTTTGACTGTCACTATGCAATACATCCATCTCTTGCTTGAAACCCATTTCTGCTAATAATCCTTGTAACCAAATAAACTCCTTGCTGGCTTCTGTCACTGCAACATACTCTGCCTCAGTTGTAGATAGAGCCACAATCTTCTGCAACTGAGAATTCCAGCTTACTGCTGTAGTCCCCAACGTGAACACATATCCTGTAGTGCTCCTCCTGTGGTCTATTTCTCCAGCAAAATCAGCATCAACATAGCCCTGCAACTTCAGTTCACCTTTTCTGAAACATAGACATTTGTTAGTAGTACATCGCAGGTATCTAAGTATCCATTTTACTGCTTCCCAATGCTGCTTTCCTGGATTAGACATAAATCTGCTCACTGCTCCCACTGCATGAGCAATATCTGGTCTCGTGCACACCATGGCATACATCAAGCTTCCAATGGCTGAGGCATATGGAACCTTAGCCATGTAATCCTTCTCTTCATCTGTCTTTGGACATTGCTCCTTTGATAACTTGAAATGATTAGTAAGAGGTGTCCTTACTGGTTTAGCATCACCCATACTAAACCTTTGTAAAATTTTACAAATATATTCTGCTTGAGATAATTGTAAGGTACCTTTCTGTCTATCTCTGCTAATCCTCATTCCAAGTATTTGCTTTGCTGCACCCAAGTCCTTCATCTCAAATTCACTGGACAACTGCTTTTTCAACTTGTTGATTTCATCTAAATTTGCTCCTGCTATTAACATGTCATCAACATAAAGTAGCAAGATAATAAAACTGGAATCAACCTTCTTGAAGTAACAGCAGTGGTCAGCATTGCATCTCAAATAGCCATTATCTTGCATGAAACCATCAAATTTCTTGTACCACTGTCGGGGTGCTTGTTTTAAACCATACAAGCTTTTGGTCAACCTGCATACCAGATCTTCATTGCCCTCATTTGTGAATCCTTCTGGTTCTTGCATATATATCTCTTCCTCCAAGTCTCCATGGAGAAAAGTTGTCTTTACATCTAATTGCTCTAGATGTAGATCCTTTCTTCTTCTACAATGCTCAAAACTGACCGAATGGTAGTTAGTTTAACAACTGGAGAAAATATTTCAGTGTAGTCAATACCTTCCTTCTGCTGGAAGCCTTTAACCACCAGTCTTGCTTTATATCGCTTGGAGCCATCATGCTCCTCCTTGACTCGGTACACCCATTTGTTTTGCAAAGCTTTCTTGCCGGCCGGTAGCTTTGCTAATTCCCAAGTCTGGTTGGATATAAGAGACTTCATTTCATCTTCCATTGCAAGCTCCCACTTGCTCGCATCCTCTACCCGACATGCTTCATGATAGCATTCAGGCTCTCCTCCATCTCGTCAATGACAAATAATTTAAGTACTTCCTGTTTGGTATATGCGGTCGACTGGATCTCCTCAATGTAGGAACTTGATCTTGTGGCTCTTCAATGGCTTGTCCTGTAACTTCCTCCACCTGAGGTTTCTGGCCTGTTTTGATAGCCGCACTATCCTGGGACATCATCGGGCTCAAAGTAAACAGGCTCATGATCCACTTGACTAGTGGATTCGGTCGTGTCTCTATCTTTATACAGGACTTTTTCATTAAACACAACATCTCTACTTCTAATGATTTTCTTATTTTGGTTATCCCAACATCTATAACCAAATTCATCACCACCATAACCAACAAATGTACATTTAAGTGATTTAGCATCAAGTTTACTTCTAGCATTATCACTAATATGCACATAAGAGACACAACCAAATACTTTCAAATGTGAAAGTCTAACCTCTTTTCCCGTCCAAACTTCTTCCAGGTATTTTGAACTCTAGAGGTGTTGATGGTCCACGGTTGATGAGGTAAGTGCTTGTGTTGATCGCCTCTCGCCAAAACGCTTGGGCAACCCTGCATGTATGCGCATACCTCGGCTCTTTCGGTCAACGTCCGGTTCATCCGTTCGCTATGCCATTCTGTTGTGGTGTCCCTGGCACGTTCTCTCGAGCTTGATCCCGCTCTCATAACGGAACCGTTTAAATCTGGTGTCTTCATATTCTCCACCATTATCTCGAACGCAGCTTTTTGATCTTCAAACCGGTTTCATTCTCGATCATCGCTTTCCACATTTTGAATGTTTCAAATACTTCGACTTACGTCGATGAAGTATACCCATACTTTTTTGGAATGATCATCAATAAAGGTAACAAAATAATGTTTACCTCCAATTGATGAAACTGGAGCTGGTCCCCAAACATCTGTGTGAATCAATTCGAGCTTTGATTCCTTTGGGGTTCTGCCTTCCCTTTTGAAGTGACCCGTTCTCGCTTTCCAAAAATACAGCTTTCACACAAATCAATATCTATTGATTTTACTCCTGGCAGCTTCCCTTTTGAATGCATGACTTCTATTCCCTTTGCACTCATATGGCCAAGTCTTTGGTGCCACAGATTTAGGTCATCTTTACACTCTGCAACTGTAATAAAACAATTTCCATTCATAGTTGTGTAAAGAGTTCCATGTTTCTTACCCCGTGCAATAGTCATAGCTCCTTTAGAAATCCTCCAGGTGTCTCCTGCAAAAGTGGACACGTAGCCATCTTTTGCCAATTGTCCGATGGAAATTAAATTCTTCCTGAGACTAGGTACATGTCTCACATCTTTCAGCCTCCATACAGATCCATTGAGCTTGATCTGTACTGTTCCTTGACCAACGACGTCGCATGCCTGATCATTACC
Source organism: Taxillus chinensis (assembly GCA_023512835.1). Classification (NCBI taxonomy): domain Eukaryota; kingdom Viridiplantae; phylum Streptophyta; class Magnoliopsida; order Santalales; family Loranthaceae; genus Taxillus; species Taxillus chinensis. Next base: position 2,736,069 of record CM042089.1, on the reverse strand, counting down.
GAGATACACCTTTTCTCGATTGCCCGTAACATAATCCTCGAACACTTCTTTGTTTGAGGTAGCGTGGAATGAAGCTCCTGAATCTAGCACCCAAGATTCCGTCTTGCTCTCCATAGAGTATATGAGAGCATCATCTGATGCGACATTTGCACTTCCATGCACGTCGTCTTCCTTTTTCGAGACTCGCACTCGGACTTAAAATGTCCCAATTTTCCACAATTCCAACATTCAATTTTATGTTTACCTTTGTTGGTTTGGAATTGGCGACCTCCTGGATTTAGATCTACCATTCCTCGATGTAGATCTCCACCGTTGAGTGCCTCTGTTTCTGCCTCTACCTCTGCTCTCCGGATTTAATGCCGATGCCGATGTGGGAGGGCCTTCTTCCTTCCTTCGATCTCCTCCGTCATGATCATGTCTACTACTTCGAGAATACCATTTTATTTTTCCCAAAAGAAGAGAAATAGATTGTACCGTTGATCGCCAACCTTCCTGGCATAGTACTAAGCAAGGCACCTGGCATTTACTTCGTCGGTGAAAATAATTTCTACCGATTTCAATTGGTCTTTGGCCTCATTGAAGGAATTTAGATGCTCTCTAAAATTCCCATTTTTTGGCATTTTTAAATTAAACAACTTCTTAATTAAAAATACCTTGTGAGCTGCAGAGGGTTGCTCGTACATATTCGAGAGAGCTTTTATCAGTCCTGCAGTTGTATCCTGGTCTTTGACGTTGAAGGCCACAGATCTCGTCAAGCTTAGACGGACCGCCCCCAAGGCTTTGCGATCTAGCACCTTCCAATCGTCGTCTTTTATTTCCGCCGGCTTTTCTCCCATCGGCAGGTACAAGTCTTTCTGGTACAGATAGTCCTCCATCTGCATTCGCGAAAACCGAAATTCGTCCCGTCGAATTTCTCGATCTTGTATGAATCCTTCTCGGACGCCATGGCACCTTCTTGAACTCGAACTTACTGTTTCACTGTCTGCGTGAATAGTACCTGTATACGCGAGTGGTACGTATACACAACACCGAAATACTCAAGAACAAATCTTTTCTGATGTGACAGATCAGACACAGCTGCAGCCACAGAGCATACTCAGAATTTGTCAAGACAATTCGGACCCGGAGCTCTGATACCAGTTGTTAGGAGGAAATACGGAAATAGAAGGAAATAAAAATGGCACACCGAAAATTTTACGTGGTTCGGGAAATTCCCTACGTCCACGGAGCTACTGCAGTATTTTCACTATGGAGAGAAAAATATACCGTGTTTACAAACACTCATCCCAATACCCAAATACACCCGAGAAATTATCAAATTGATAATTTTCTCTCTCTCTATTTTTCTCCTCTCTCTATTTCTTTTCTCTCTATTTTCTCTCTCCCGTATTGGGACTTGTTGCTGGGATGGATAATACGTTCTGCAGGCATGCCTATTTATAGGCTTTTTTTTCAGCTCACCTTTGTTGACAAATTCTGCCAGCCATCCATTTGAAGCCAGCCGTTGCTGAAAAAAGGCCACCTGCCAGCCGTCCATGTGAATTGCATGGCTTTGCCGTTTTCTTTGACAGTCTGTTGCTTCTTCACTTTCCTGTTTAATTTAAACTTTATCTAGCATTATTCATGCACAAACACCCACATGGAGGTATTGTTTCACAAACTTTAATGTAACCCGTTGACGGGATATTGAATGGGTGTTAGCATTGCTCAGCAAAAAAAAAAACGAGAGAGAGAGAGCGAGAGGGAGAGGGGTGTGTGCACGTGCACCGTGCAGACAAGAGTATTTTTATCCAACTTATAATATCCCCAATCCAACTACTTGTACAGCTCTTTGGGAAAACTAATTTCAACTGGGGGTTAGAGTCGGGTTGATATTATATTCTTTTTCCCCAATTAGTTGTCAGCTATAGGTTGCTTATTTAAGTGGACAATTTTCAAGGATGTTCATGTACATGAGCTGACAGCACTTCCTACTACTACTCCATTTCCTGCTAAATCGTGTGTGCTCATTTTTGTAGCCCCTAAAACCCATCTCAGCGATTCAATTACTTATAATTTGGATCCACGAAGTAAAATGTGGCAATTTTGGGTGGCTTCAATGGTTCTCACCATAAGCATAAGATGGGTTTACAGCTGGAGGAATCCCAGAAGCAATGGAAAACTCCCACCAGGTTCAATGGGCCTGCCTCTCCTTGGTGAGACCCTCCAGTTCTTTGCACCCAACACTTCGTTTGGCATTCCTCCCTTCATCAAAGAGAGAATAGAAAGGTAAAGGAATATTATGGTTCATAAAATTTCCCGTTCCATATTATAGTTCCTTCCTGCATTAAATGTATTCTTCTGTTTCTCAGATATGGGCCGATATTCCGAACCAATTTGGTGGGACGGCCAGTCGTAATTTCAACAGACCCAGACTTCAATCACCTTGTCTTTCAACAAGAAGGCCAATCTTTTGAGAGTTGGTACCCGAAAACTTTTACAGAAATCTTTGGACGACAAAATGTGGGCTCCTTGCATGGGTTCATGTATAAATACCTGAAGAACATGGTCCTAAATCTATTTGGCCCTGAAAGCCTAAAGAAAATGATTCCTGAAGTCGAACAAACAGCACTAAGGAAGTTACATCTCTGGTCATGTCAAGACACTGTTGAACTGAAGGAAGCTATTGCCAGTGTAACTTCAGGCTAACCAATCTTCATTTTATAGATGCCACTGGCTACTGTTGTAAATAGCCAGAATTTAGTTTCTTTATTCTGGAGTCTTATTTTGGCTTTTGCAGATGATATTTGATCTTACTGCAAAGAAACTGATTAGCCATGATCCAGAAAAGTCCTCAGAGAATCTGAGGGAGAACTTCGTTGCTTTTATAAAGGGATTAATCTCCTTCCCATTGGACATCCCTGGAACAGCATACCACAGATGCCTACAGGTAAACTGAAAGTGACTCTGTGATACAACCAATGCTCGTATGGATGTAGGTCTATTTCTTCATTTATCCCACCTCTAGCCCAAATACAAACATCTGATTTACTTGGGCGAGCCCAAAGCCCCATACATGTAACTCCGAAGGACTTTAAATTTGAAAATTTCTATATATAAAATTGTCCTGACTCGGCTAAGTTTGTGTGCATTCAGGGAAGAAAGAAGGCAATATGGATGCTGAAGAGCATGCTACAAGAGAGACGTGCAAAGCCCCACCAGAAGCAGTTAGATTTCTTTGATTATGTGATCGAAGAACTTAAGAAAGAAGGCACAATTCTTACGGAAGGAATCGCTCTGGACTTGATGTTTGTTCTTCTGTTTGCCAGCTTTGAGACTACTTCCCTGGCTCTGACATTGGCTGTCAAGTTTCTATCAGATCATCCTTTAGTGCTGGAGGAACTAACGGTTAGTCCAACTGTCCAACCAGGGATTTTAATTTATAACTCTCTCAGAACCTTTTTCCTAGTTTAACTTCTATCCCCTCCAATCAGAGAGAGCATGTGGAGATCCTAAGAAAAAGGGATAATGTGGATTCTGGACTGACATGGAAAGAGTACAAATCAATGACGTTTACGTTTCAGGTAGGTAAAGCTTTCGCTTTTTCTCATAAAGCATATGAAGCGAAATTTTTATTACATATCTAGTACGTACCTGCCTTAATAGCTGACCAATTTACCTTTCAGTTCATCCATGAAACAGTCCGGCTTGCAAATATAGTTCCAGGAATTTTCAGGAAGGCGCTGAGAGAAATCCAGTTTAAAGGTATATATGCATCCAAAAAAATATTAGCCTTTTATCCTATTTATGCAATGAAAAAATAAATAAATTTAGACCCATGCTAAGATTCATTGAAAAATGGCATTGATACAGGGTTTACGATTCCAAAAGGATGGGCAGTTATGGTGTGTCCTCCCGCTGTACACTTGAATCCAGCAAAATATAAAGATCCCCTTGCCTTTAATCCATGGAGATGGGAGGTGGGCTGACACATCTTGCCTAAAATATGCTGATAAGAAAACCATGAATATTCCATGTCTTCAGAAACATTCAAAAATTCACCCGAAAATTTATTTTGCAATAAAATGTACGTTGTGGCTTACAGGGCATGGAATTAAATGGTGCATCTAAACATTTCATGGCTTTTGGTGGCGGCTTGAGATTTTGCGTTGGAACAGATTTTACGAAACTGCAGATGGCTATATTTCTCCATTATCTTGTCACTAAATATAGGTAAGATCATTCTACTATGTGTTTGTGTGCAGGTCTGCATAAGAGATAGAGAGACTAACATATCTGACCTATTTAAAGGTGGCAAGCAATCAGAGGAGGGGATGTCCTCAGAACTCCAGGTTTACAGTTTCCAAATGGTTTTCATGTACAGTTCAATCAGAAAAGCATACAAAAACATAAATCCACTTTACAGTTTCCATCACCTGGCAGGAAAGACAATGCTAACGATGGAGGCAATCCATCATTTCTTCCCAGGCCAAAACCCCAGTCACAGACAGATTGTTGAATGTCCTTTTAGTTTTATCCTTCAACGCCCTTTTTTGTATCAAAAAAGAATTGGGGAAAGAAAATTTGTGAAGTCTACATAGTTTGATATACAATGTATTTAATTACATGAAATAACCAGTGTTAAATGTCTGCTTTTTCGCAAATTAGTTATTACTATCAATATATATTACACCATATAATTGTTAAAAAAGTAATGGCTTTTCCCCACTAGGATAAGAAAAAAATAGTAATATCAATCCAATCCTGCTACTTCTGTTTCTCATGTGATTTAAACTGCTTATTTTGCACTTCATGTTTATGTTTGGTATATCCAAGCTGCCTTCCTTCTTTACTAATGCTTGGTTTGGATATTTCAATCTCCCTTTGTTTTTTGTGTTTGTAATGCCCAATATTGTCAACCTCCTCTCCATCTAAGTAGGCTTGCTGCATGCTATTCCTTCTCTTATTTCTTCTCTTGTGCTTGTGCCTGTGCTTGTGAACTTGAGGAGGATTATAATAATAATCAGTTTCCCCTTCTGAGTGGCTATGCCTGTGCTTCTGGTGAGCTTGAGCTCGTCTTTGCTTATTTCTTGAATCATGCTTATAGTTGGGCCTCGCTTCCTGCCTCCGATGTTTTTTGGTGTAGTGTGGATTGTCATTGTGAAGTCCATGCTTCTGAATAGCTTCAATTCTCTCACTGTCATTCCATACACTATCTTCCCACCAATCATAAAAAGGATCAAACAGTCCCTTTTGATGTAAAAGCCATAGTAGAACCATCACTGAATCCTCAAAAAGATCAGCATAATCACTAATTGTTCCATTAAAATCGACACTCATTCCAAAATCTAAGTAGAAAGTAATTACCTGTAGGGAATATTGCCAGAAATAAGCCAAACATCACAAGCCAACTCATACATAGGTACTGCAAGTGGCAACTGAAGTCAAAAAACCTTGAGCATTTACTTCTGCACAAGAAATACATACGGGAAAAGTAAGATGCACGGTCACAGTTTTTATTCCTGGGAAAATCTCAGTTCAAAGTGAGGGAGACAACGACCCTACTCAAACTTACACAACTTCTATCAAAAAAATAAAATTGGTTCTTTTTTTTTTCCAAGACAAATACCTGCATGTTTTTCCAGATATGAAGTCAATTAAAGCAGTCCAAATTTTTTTCCACATTCTTCCCAAAGATCCAAAAAAGCCATCTACACCAGATGATGGTGGTTGAAATGGAGCAATCTGCATAAAGTGGAACAAAATTATGCATTTAATGATAAGACTATGCATTCATTGATAATATTTTCAGAGAAATACATAGATGTCCAAAAGACCCTTTATAATACTAAACGCTAGACTACCTTCTTTTCTACAAACCAAACTTTTTTGGTGCTAGCAAATCAAGAACTTGATAAAAAGAGGATCAAAGGCATGGTAAATAGAAGTTTTTAGCTGCATATGGTTCAAAACATGAACAGATACCTTCTAATATTTGATGCACGGGAGGTTGAAGGGTCAAAACAGAAGGGGTAACTTACACCAGTGGAAACAGTGGAAATTGAACTCTAGACCATCGCTAAGGGATGGTATAGGCATACCAATATCAGCTGAACTGAGTTGGCTATGATTTTTTTCCCTGTAAGTAATGTAAATTGAAAAGAAAAAAAAACCGCTTGTACAAAAAAGAGGCACTAGCTTACAAGAATGAACCAAGTTGGCTATTAAATCTTGCAGTAACCTTAACCACAATTATGATGATTGAACCAAGTTTAGCTCAACTTCAGTTGATAAAAATCCTTCCAATCAGACTTTACTAATTTCCATAAGTATCAGTACAGTAGAATATGCTCTCACAACTAATAAGCATATGCTGCATAACAAATAGTTCTGAGACTTCCGCAAACCTGTGTTCCATTGTCAAGAATAGTGGCTGTAGTAGTAAATTGACACTCAGCTCTATCAACTTCCTTAAAATCTGAGTCCTTCAGTATGGCTGCATAAATAAGAATTTTTAGCCTGTTATCTAATATTTGGTTTCATTTTATGTGTCATTAGGATCAAGTTTACCTGAACATTTATATTCTGCAGCTTGATCATTTGTTGGTTGTAGTTTAAATGATCGAGTTGTTGTTTCTTTTGGTTTCATTATGAAAAATTGTTCCTGTAACCAATATACACTCTAAAAAACTGTTCTCATTAATGAATTTATAATCAGAATTTCAGGGTGGAGGTTTGAATATACACTAGAAGAAAATATCAGATAAAAAGTACCTCTGTAAGAGTGACACCTGATACGCAATCGAACTGCAAGGGAAAAAAAATCAAATTTGAGTGCATTGCCTGACACACAATGTTGAAGGGATATTGGAATTTCCCATGGCCATTTAAAGTGTTATCAGTGGGAATAGAGTCTTACAGTGGGGGTAAGGTCTTGCAGTATAAATAGGAGAATAATACATTCTCCAAAACAAAAGTGAAAACAACCCAAAATAGCTCTCTGTCTATGAAGAATCAATAATAGACCTCTCCAAACCCCAGAATAATAAGGCCTTGAAGTAGCCCAAAAACATTTCTACTAAATAATATACTCCCTCAAACATATCTGCATATGTTATAGATTTAGGCTCAACATTCTCTAGCACAGGCAATTGGTGAAAATATTCCATACTCTTTTACAACTTTTTGAAAATTATGGAGAAGGGCAAATCAAACTGGTCTAACTGGTTCTGTCAACAGAAAAGTCATAGTTAAGTTTTGTGATTCTGTAGCATTACTTTTCACTTACTATATTTTTCTAGTTCTTGTCACCTGCTCATAAGCCTAAACAAAAGATTCACAACAGTGGCAGAAACCACTGACATAAGGTTTCAAGGACCAAAACAAATGAATTAGCATTGTGAACTAAACCTAAACAGCACAAATGATATGATATTTTTCTAAAATTTGACATTCTCATTGATATCTAGTTGTTCTAAAAATTGAATAGGCTGAACGCAATAAATGAGGTGCACATGCCGCTTATGTGACATTAATAAACATTACAAAAGGAAAACCAGAATGAAAAGGATATTATTCTTTTTTTTTTTGTACTTACCGTTATGCTATATGAAGCTTCAACATCACCAATGTTTTGAGATGTAATAGTAGCACTCCCGAACTGAGTGAGGGCCTCAAATGTTGGGATAGTTATGCTTAAGATTTGCCCAGGGCTCCTGAGAAAAGATGCAGGATTTTATATGGAAACATAAGGAGAAAATAAAAGAGACATAATTGCGTAACACGTTGGTGAAGAGATCCAGTCACAAATATTGATAAATAATTTAGATCCATAAAGTACGTGATCAAACATTAGTTTCTATAAACACATGCTACATATAAATGATCTTTGAAACATGTATATATCACTGACTAACTCACTGCACCATCAGATATGACGGGGAATAAGTTATAGTTCTACATCCAGAAATTATATAACCAGGAAAATACCAAACCTTTGATAGACATATTCAATATCATCAGCACTTACTTCTATCAAGAGATTAGAAGTAAGTACTTCAGTAACTCCAATAGAAAATGAGTGACTCCCTGCATTCTGCATAAAACTTCAAATAATTCAAAATCTGAAAGACACGAATGCCTGTAAACAATCAGTAATTCAGAGAACCATAACTGGATGCTGGTTGATCCTTTCAAACCTTCCTTCAGCAGTATACAAAGGCAACTGATTCCTACTTTTTCGATTCTGGTCAGCCTGCCTCACACAACATACCATCTTCTTTTAGTTTTCAAAAATTGTAAGAATATTTATTGTAGAATAAGGAGAAAAAGAAAAACAGGGATTAAGAAAGATAAATATAATATTCTCATTATGGGCTGCATTGATAAGAGTTCAGAAGATTTCCTTGAAAGAAGCTCCACACACTGAATAGGTCAAAAACAGTAGCAAGTCTCCCTAGAGGCCGTTATGGCCCTCACAGATCCATTGTATTGCTTCGCATACCAAGATGACTGGGCCATTATTGTAAATCCTAAGATACTTGGCACTTTAAGGGCAAATGGAGACAAAAATGTGTTTGAGTTATTGGTAGACATTTATCCAATGTCTTCACTAAAAGATAAATTATAGGCTATCAATTTTCCTACAAGAAGTGGGATGGTTCCGGAGCTTCTTAAGGTTAAGGTTTATTTTGTTTTTTTACATGTTTCCTTTTACTCATTCCTGGTTATATTTCCTGCATTAAAAGAGCAGAGATCGATAAAAATGGTCTGTAAAAGCCTGGGTCAGAGAGTAAGATCAAGTCAGACAATCAGATAACTTACCATGTAAATTTGAGCACCAACTAGTATTTTTCCTTGTCACTAAGGATGTAATACAGATTAATAAATTATGGGGAAAAAAAACTGTAGATGCCCCAGAAATCATTAAAAAAAATATTAAACTTGGAACCAAATGAAGCATACAGAGAGTTTTCAATTTAATATACTAACATCCCAGAAGTTCCACAGCTGATTATGCAAGCAGCTCCAAAATGGTGTAGAGCAGAAATTTGGCTGCCCATTGAAGGCCTCATAACTGACACCAATTTTATTACATTCTAGCCCATCTAAAGTAAATCTCACTCTTTCAAGAAGCATCCACATGGAAAAATTCCTTCCCAAATCTTGTGGTTGACCTAGACTGCCCTGCAAAAGGAATAGATATGAGTTTTACCAAAGCCAATGCACTAAATTTATTACACATATCTAAGAAAGAAGCATTGAGTATACTGATAATGCTGAACAACACGCCAAATTTCAAGCAGGGAAGACATGATAACAATCGCACAAAAATCAGGCGATATGAGTCTATCTCTACTAAGCTTAACTCAAGTTACCAAAATAAAATTTAAAGAAAAATGAAACAAAACAAAACTGAGCAAGTCATAGTAAAACAAGCATACCTGCCTTGGAATAACGAGGTAAAAGTCCTCAAATGATGGAAGGTTTGTGTATCCACCAAAATCTCCAATAAGATTAACTCTTAAAAAATTATCACTGGATACTACTGTTCTATTATGAGGGTCCACTACCACTTCCTGCCCAAAACAACAAGGAAATAACCATTCAGATTACTATTTCATAGCCTTTATTTAAGTAAAATTCAAATTACTTATTTATAGCCCTCCATTTGTGACAAGGCTACAAATTAAGCATTTTTCAAGAGTGGATCTATCAAATTAAAAAAGTAGTGTAGATATTATATTATTTACCAAACCCACAAACTTTCAATGGTAAATAATAGGCTATATTAATAAGGTATCAAGGCCTTCCTATTCCCTAATAAATAAGGGTACATAATAGGCTATTAGTAAGGTTTTAAGGTCTTCCTATTCCCTGATAATTATGGGAGCTCTTATACAATATGAATCTTGTATTTTTTTAAAAAAAAATTATTTTAGAAGATTAGTGATTGAAAAAGAAAAGTATCATTCAAATATGATTTGTACAAAGATGTCAAATAACTGCTTACTGATACTTTAGAACTGGTCTTCACCTCAATTCGAACACTAAATCCCAGTGAACGCTGTCCAATTCCAAGAACATGGAACCTAAAGGTACAAAATACATTACTCCTTATACTGGACTTACAAAATGGATAATAAATAGAAAGAAATTAAATTTATCCATGCGACAATAAAGAAGCATAAAATAAAATTTAGGAAGAAAATGCAGATGATATGCTAATCAAGCTATGGTTTGTTGGATAATTTCTTACTGAGTCATACTGCCTTCAACATGTCCATCACTGGTATATAGTAAAGTAATCGATAATGGATGGAAGATTTGCACCCTTTTATGCAAGATTGTGTAAACAAACATATGATTATTTATTATAAAAAAAATACCAAAAATGCTATTGTCTCATGATTTCAGTGGCTTTCTGTGTATGGCATTTCTCCTCAAAAATTTTGGTGGGCATGCAAGAGGTATATTGCCACAAACAAAAGAAAGAGAAAACAATATTATGATAGATAAATTTCATTAAAATGATGAGACAATCCACAGAAAATACTCTAGTCAAAGCAAGAATGCAGCAAGTCAGCAACTGTGAGAAGTTTATAGAACAAGATTATTTAATGCCACAAAAATAATCAGAACTTGTACACATATATTCACAAATATATGTAGGCCTGCATGTGTGTGCGTGCATGTGTATGTCAACAGAGAGTATTGCAAATGTAAGATGAAAAGTATAAGATAGCCATACCAATCACCAAGAAACCGAAGACAATGTGCAGTATTGGCCTTTCCTTTGACCATTTTATCAACTATAATGTAAAATCAAACATCAAAAAACTACAAGAAGCATCTTGCAAGTTAATTATAGGAAAGTACAAACAACCAATATGAAAAACCTTACAGAAATTTCCACAAGATGAAGGCATCCGACGTTGGTTACCACAGGGACAACATATTGGCTAGGCAGCAAGAATGGAACGCAGAAGATAGAAGCAATAATAAAACACACAAAAAGACTCAGTGCCACAGAAAAGTTAATTCGTACTAGAACTTCTGCACGTAAGATAAATTTACTAATTTCATCTTAACCATTAATTATTAATAAAAAGATAGAACTGTGCTACTGCCAGAGAATATGGCCAACTCTGTCTCTCTCCCTCTCAAGCAATATGGCTGGAGATACAATGCGGAATTGGAATATATAGAAGCACATTATTTAATTCATTTACCGAACCAAAGGGTTTGCAATGCTGATAAATAGATATCACTAGCCGATCAATTTCATTGCACTGCCTAAATTTAGATCTTATAAAAGCATAACTTCTTTGGTTGGACAAGTTCATGGAAATAACTTCCATGCAGTGAAAGACAATAAATCTGTTATCAAACAAAACGTTTTGATCATCAGCAGGAATGGAAACAGTTTTAGTGCCTCTTGGAAAATGGGTAAATGTTTTCAAAGAACAAAAATGATCCATAGAAACAAAACTATCACCTGAGTATTTTCCATAATGTGACCATGTTCATCCCGTAGCCTGTGAAGGTGATATAGACATCAGTGAGACACAAGTATATCTATTAAATTTGTAGTTTGTAGTTCTTAAAATATTCTTGCAAAGGCTTTATTATCATTATTTTTTAAATCGACTCATTTCCAATAAAGATAGGGATGGGTTGGCTTGGATGGTATTAATCCATGGCAAAAAACTTTCCCTAGCCTAATGGGCAGGACGAATTTGGGCTTGTGGGAGATGAACTTTGATGAGTTTTCAATTCAATGCTAGAGAATCCATGGTATGGGTTCCCTTCAGAAGAGCTGGGATAAATCCTATAAACCTCTTGCCGTAAAATGATAATATGAAAATTAAAAGAAATATCATGTAAAGAACCATTTCATGGCAAGCTTTGAAACAAGCACACAACTATCTTTTCCTTTTTCTTTAGGTATTACAGATTCCAAACATTTAAAAAATGAGGGAAAGGCAAAATACAAAAGTTATAATTATGCGTGTTCTAGGTTAATATTTGTACATGTTAAAAGAACAAAAGAATTAAAGCATGACACCACTTGCCTCTCACATATCTTCACAATGTGTGCACCAGCATCTCGTGCACATTTTCGGGTTTTCACAAAGAACTCCTGTGGCTTGTAAGCAACATCCTAGGAAAATAGTAATTAATTACCAAACTGAATAATAGGAAAGAGTAGAAATTGTAAAAACATTTCAAGAACAGCCAAGTGGGTAAACACTTGATTAAAACACCTGCTCGCAGCATGTTTGCAAACAATTTTAATGGTTATAAAGAAAAAGAAAATGCAAGGCATTGCAAGAATTGTATGCTTTAATTAACACGAGAGAGCAGCAACATCGTCAAAAGCATGCATTGAAGAGAAAAGTGAACACTTACCCGTATGTACGTTAGCTCATACAAGGCATATGCGGCAGATTTATTGATTGTAATCACAGGCGGCACTCGTAAAGTCTCCATCTGGCTACTAGTAGAATTCTCCTCCACCTCCGCTATCTCCGCAACAATGGAAGCCTCTCCCCCGCTCTGAAAGTCAACAATAGACATATTAACAATCAACAAGCGTAATGGAGGTATACAAATTCACTAATACTGTAACAGGACACGAAAGGATATTTCTACTTCTAGCCGACAACATCTAAAAACGAAGCCGAAAATTCAACTGCTCCCATCTTTACTCTAGAAACGATCAAAATCTAAAAGTTGAGCCAAGATTGAAACGTGCCATCTCTAAACTAGAAAAAACTCAAGTTTCGGGTCTAAAATCAACAGAAAGTAATATAGATCAGTGCCGTGCCGTGGTAGAACACACTGAAGATTCGATTAGGGCTAAGAGCTCTATGAAGAACAGACGAGCATCAAGATCTATGAAAATACGAACAAAATTAAACCAGTAAAACTGAGGCCGAAATTGAACAGACTCAATTTTCAACCGAGAAATGGTCGCGGACCAAAAAAATGAGTTTGGTCCAAAACCTATAGAACGTAACGTAATGGATCAGTGCGATATCACTGCTCATACTGAAGACTCGGGCGGAGCCTAAGAATTCTATAGCGAACGTGAGAACATCAACATCTACACAAAAGGAGGGCGAAATTGAACTGTTTCAAAGAACTTTAAAGATTTGGACAAAGGAGAGGGGGGGGGGGAAACAAGGTTACCGATCCGCTGGGAACCGCCATGTTCAAGACGATCTTCCTGGTGCAGTTCAGATCGCCCGAGTCGGAGCCTCTCTCGCACCTCTCGATCTTCGATTTTGACAAAATCTCAATCGCCAACGTGGATTCGAGGCAGAGAGAGAAGAGGAGGAGGAGGAGGAGGAGGAAGGAGACGAAGGGTACGGCGGCCACGAGACTCGTCCGTCGTCTCTGTGTGGATTTGGAGTTGTGGTCTCTCATTTTTCCAACGAATCGAAGCGATTGCAGATATTTCAGGATGGGACAGACTTCGCACCGAACAGAAGGAGGAGGAGACGATGGGGGGTTTTGGCGGGAAGCGGAGACGAGTTGGTTTTGTAACTGCAGCAACGGTTTTTGTTTTTTTTAAAATAAAATAAAATAAAAAAATTTAAATACTATCACCCATTCGCCCCGTTCATCGTCTTCTCTGCGGTCTCGGGGAGCACCGTCGCATATTCGCATTTGATTTACCGGCAGTTTGAAGGGCAGCGCAGTAGCGGTTTTTTTTTTTTTTTTTGGTTAAATTTATCCTTTTCTTTTTAAAACAAAAGTGATGGAAAATTGGTAAGTATTTTAAAAAAATCATGCCCACAAGTATCTTTTTTTTTTTTTTTGGTTTTAAAAAATGCAACTAGATTTTTGAATCGGCTGTACAATTATCGAGTTTAGATTATTAAGTTATGTTTTGATCTTGATTTTATTTTTACGAATAATGTAGGCTTTGCTAAGTGAATATTTTATGTTTGAGCGCATATAGATGATTTAATTAAGCTTGTGATTATATATATATATATTAAGTTTCCATAGTGTTAGACAATCAACAACCAACCTTTCATATTTCGGTAAAACATTCGCAGTACTTTTGACAACTAAGGTAGAAACCATCACTAAAACACCTATGATTACAGTAAATATTTTATAATTGTTAGTATATATAATTATTATAGCAACAATTTCTTTATCTACAATTTGAAATAATAAAACTGTATCTCTAACTAAAACCACCGTTGCAAGAGTTTTTTTTTAAACCATAACTATAATTTTCAATCGCGTATAAAAATGGTTATCAAATCAATGTACAAAGCGGTCATTATATTATGTAAAAATTATTATTTAAATTCCATGTCAAAGAAGACCATTTTGATATGACCATTCTTGTGATATCATAAATCACTACTCACCATATTCACTTGAACTTTAATATGGGCGTCTTCACACATTTAACCTCTTTGGGAGACAATATTTCATTATATTATTAAAAATTAATTAAATCAATGTGTTTGGCATGGTTATTTGTTGTATATGTGTAAACTACTACTATTTTTAATTCATAAAAAAATTATACACTTTCCGACACGATATGTGAGTTGCACAAAATAGATAAAAGAATTATATAAACCATCAATTTAAAGATTTAGAGTCCTTGGTGGATAATCTGGTATTTATAGATATCCAGTGTATCAAAAAATAAAAATAAAACTTAAACTTTAAAAAAAGCAAACTTTGAAAACCATAAAAAACTTAAAGCCTATTTAAAATTTAAAAACAATTTCAAACATTCAAACTTAAAAACTTAAAACCAAATAAATAAATAAATCATTTCTTTAAAATAGGTCCAAGTAACATAAGGTTAATTAACTAACATTTAACCATGAATTGCTTTGATCCAAAATAATTTTGGCAATTGCATGTTTTATTTATTTTTCTAAATAATTTCTTAAACCTTTGAAATTTTTAATTTATTTTTTAAAACCTTCGCCCCCAAATGACTAATTCGATGAAATAATAGCTTGGGAAAGTTATTCATTATTATAACTCATTAATTCAATATTTTACAAAAATTTAAGAATAAAGAATAAGTTTAAATCAAGTAAAAAATCTTTTTTTAATATAAGTATTAAATTTTGGGCATCATATAAATACTTATCCTTTCTTATGCGTTGCCAATTTGTAAACCTATATTTATATATTATTTAAGTAATTCGTTATACCTTTTAACAAATGACAATTCCAAACAAATATTTTTTTTTATCACATAACAAGATAAGTTTTATCTCGTCACATGGATCATTCCATAACCACACATTTAATTCCAATGAAAAAAAATGTTAGTACCAAGTCCAAACAAATTTGGATAATGACAAATGTTATAATGTAATTGAGTTTTGAATTAGCACATAGCTAAGTATATTTGGACTTTGATATTAACTCTATTTATTGTAACCCATCAAGTTTAAAAATATGTATTTTCCTTTGAAATAATATTAAAATGAGAGCTTAAACTGATTTATTTTTGGTTGTTTGTTTCTCTCGCAAAACACATGAGACTTAAGCTATTTATTTTCAATTTTTAAAATTAAAATTAATTAATGTGTTTGGCATGGTTGTTTGTTGTATATGTGTAAACTACTACTATTTTTAACTCATAAAAAACTATACACCTTCCAACACCACATGTGAGTTGCACAAAATAGATAAAAGAATTATACAAACAATCAATTTAAAGATTTAGAGTTCATGGCGGATAATCTGGTATTTATAGATATCCACATGTAAGAGTATCAAAAAAAAAAACTTTAAAAAAACTTAAAACCTATTTAAAACTTAAAAACAATTTCAAATATTCAAACTTGACAATGAACGGGGCAAATGGTTAATTAAGTGTAATCTTTGTACAATTTCAAACCTTCAAACCTATCATATCCTTTATGAAAAAAATGATAAAATAATTTTAGTCTAAACATGGGAAATACGAAAATTTTTGTCATGGGTAATTAAGAATTAAAGTTGGAAATATTATCCGCTATAGCATAAAGCAAAGGTAATTCATGGAAGAATTTTCTGTTGCAAGATATTTACATTTTCTATTGTCGATTATCACCTGATTGTTTTTTACCGAAAAGTCAATTTTTTTTTTTTGAGATTTTAGTAGTTTTTTTTAGAGAGAGATTGGAACAAAGATTTTTGAGATTTTTTTTAAAATTTTCGTGGGTATTTTAACGATACACAAAGATAAGACAGATTTATTTTGGACGGATTGGATTACCTAGCTTATCCAATCAAGAATTTTTAAGCTTTTATAGTATAATTGAAAATAATAAAATTATAATACACGGAATAAAAATATTAAAAGGATTAATAAAAAAAGTGTGATAACATTTATACGTTCATAATAATTTAATATTTTAAAAAGTTGATAACACCTTACATTTACATTATCAAATAAAATTTAGTCAAAGTTTAACTATAATTTGTATTTTATAACCGTTTTCGGTAAAAAAAAAAAAAGAAGGTAATATAACATTTATATATATATATAACATGTGAAAGGCAATTCTTGCTCGTCGGCTGTACGCGTAGTCGAACGAACTAACGCGAAGAATTGGACTCCGGCCGACTAGCGGTCGAACGTGGGAATGCGACAAGACAATGGAGGACCAAAAAAGTCGTCGACCATATTAATGTAGCCATAAATACGTCCGTGTCGGCGACATCTCATCCACGTGTCACACCCATGGAAGATTACGTGCACCGGCTTCGGAGCATTCGGATCCCCTGCGTGACCGCATGACGCTTTTGGTTTTGGTTAGTTGCTTTTAAAAAAAACCCATGCGTTACGGCAGAAGATGAAGATCCGTGGGGTCGGCTTCCAGCCAAAACTAAGCCATTTTTAGACACTTGAGACCTTGTTTGGTACGGCCCAATTTGGAATCAGTCGTTTGTCTTAAGATGGCAAAATCGATCCACTTGGGCCGTTCGATTCCATTTTGATCCTGATAAGCTATCAGTCAGTTTTGGATTTTACTCGACCGTCTATACTAATTTTTTTTTAAAGAACATAAAATAAAAAATATTAATCTGACCCGACCCGACCATCAAATTCAATTGGATTCGAATCAACCTATATATATATATATATTATAATCGAATTCCAATAAAACACTACTATCCCAAACTCAACTTGTTGCCATCCTAATTTATCTCTAACAAAATAATGTTATAATTTTGAAAATTAAATTATATATATATATATATTCAGAACAAAGTATATTTAATTTGAATAGTTAATTATATTTTATCATAACTTACTCTAACAAAATTATAATTAATTAATAATTTAATTTAAATTATTAATTATAACATTTAATGCTGTATATTAAAGTTTTATGATAGGCAGATTAATTGGCTTGCTTGGAAGAATTTCAAAAACCCAATAAATAATTGTGGTAAGCACCAAATCTGGGAGTATTGTAAATAATTACACAATAGAGTGACTCAAAATGAAAAAACAAAATGCCTTTTCCTGTAAATTTACAGGCAACAAGCTTCCACTTGCTTTGCCAAGGATGTCTTGTTTTAAAAAATAAAAGAATAATCGACAGCCTTCGAGGTCGTTGTCAGATTTTTACCGTGCAACCAGATGATCTTCGGGGACGCCAACCACCGCGACGTCGACCGCTACTTGGAGGCTGTGGGCGTGTTTCGATGATCCATGTCCTCACCCTTGATCGTCGATGATGACAGGAACAAGGTTGCCATTGCGACTCAGGTCGCCATTGCGAGCACAAAAGCTAACTAGAATTTAAGCGACTGAAAATTTAATGAGTCAACCCACTATTTTAATTAGTAGTTTAGTTAAAAGTTTAAATTTGATGGTGAGCAATCGTTAATTTAAAATTACCTTTTTCAATGTCAACAAAAAAGAAAAGAAAAACTTTAAGATAAGTTTTACTAATTTTGTGGAGCTTGTTAAGTATTCTAATTCAGGATTATCCTCTTTAATATATTCACTTTCTTCTTCCAACAAAAATAAATAAATCTAATTTATGCAAGCAACTCAATTGTGTGTGCTCAATAAATTTCCTGATATACATTACATTTCCATAGTTCAATTAATGCAATTGTAATTATTCATCAATTGCAGTGGAGCAAAACTTTATTATTATTCACTAATTATTACCCTAAAAGTGGACTATTAATTGGTGTTTTTACCCCATTCACCCTTAAAGCCTTATGACGGTTCATTTCCTCCGCGAACGTCGTTATTTTCACTATTATTTTTACACATTCAGAGGCACGGTCACACGAAATTGCAGGGGAGTTGAGTTCACGTGACAGTTTTGAAAATGCGGAACACATCTTGAACTCTTTTTTTTTTTTTTTTTTGGGTAAAATGCATTTAATCCATATTTGATTTACCCCGTGTATGAAAGGCTTGAGTTTGAATTTTGACACTTTATTTTTGAAAAGAAGAAGAAGCAAAGAATGTGATGACTGAGACGCAAGGATAGTATAAATTGTAGTGTTCTAAAACAATTGCATTAAAAACATGCACTTCTGCATCAGTTAGTCATGTACGGATCAAGTCTCTTCTCCAAATTAATATTTAAAACTTTGGTAACCCGGTGTAAGACCCATTGGAGAGTGAGTATTCCTAGTATCAGTATGTGTGACCATTGCAAAGATCATGGGTGCTGCAGTGGCTAAATTTTGGCGAGAAAATTTATTTGTAACTTTTTTTTTTGTAAGTTTTGACACATGAGTTTAATTTTATTGGTCTAATAAATTAGTCAGTTTTCATTCATAATTTAATGGAACAAATAATATACTATCATGTGAGTTATCATGTGAGGAGGAGGCAAAATTATATGTAACATTACTTAAATTTTAACTAATATGTAAATTCAATTGAGATTTTAAAACTAATGTAGATAGAGAAAAAAAAATTGAAACGTTATGTGCCTAATTTAAAAGCCAAGAAAGATGGGACTAGAGTGAAGATCATAACTCATCCACGTTTGTGGCGCACGTACATACATAAACGCAATCGGTTTTCATGCGCAGTCCACAACTTACCCCTCACCTCTCTCTCTCTCTCTCTCTCCCTCTCGAATGTCTCTCATAATCCAATCACTGTCGACAGTGAATCACCCGCGGCGATAAATGGGGAAAGCCACGTGGTGGCTACGCCGCATCTTTGGCCTGAAAAAGCCAGGCCCTCCGGCGCCGTCCGCCTCCGATTCTCAGAAGCAACGGTGGCGTTTCGTCGCCTCATATCGGGAGAAACGACACTCCGCCGCCGACGGAGACAGCAGCGTAGCAGTCTCGCCGTACGGACCCAGAGCAGGGCCTTCTCCTCCTCCGTCGCGCGCCCGCACGAGCAAGCCCTCCGGCGCAGCGGAGGCGGCGGCACCAACAGTGTCGAGGCTGACAAGCGCGAGGAGGTCGTCGGGTATCGCCAAGGCTTACGTTGGAGCCCCGCCGCCTCGCGAAGAGAGGGCGGCGGTTAAGATACAGGCAGCTTTTCGTGCCTATCTGGTAACTGCCAATTTCCCTCTGGGTCGGTTATGGTTTTGCTAAAATTTAATCAAGGATAACATGACACCCGTCTTATGTTTCCATTTCATCA
Source organism: Taxillus chinensis (assembly GCA_023512835.1). Classification (NCBI taxonomy): domain Eukaryota; kingdom Viridiplantae; phylum Streptophyta; class Magnoliopsida; order Santalales; family Loranthaceae; genus Taxillus; species Taxillus chinensis. The sequence goes on along the minus strand of CM042089.1, from coordinate 2,716,469 downwards.
GCTAATTTCTTTATTCTACTCCTAAATTAACTTCCCGGAACATTCTTGGTAACCGAATGATGTACAAATATAGAGCCGAGAGTGAATAATTTGGGTTACAGAGTAGAAGAAATTTGGGGAAGAGGAAGAAGAACATGGGGAAGAAGCGTTCTAATCAATAATTAACGTGCATAAAAAGCATATATTTACCTCTATATAAGGTAGTGTTATTTATACAACGACTCTCTCTCTCTCTCTGTCTCTCTCTCTCTCACAGTTCTTCATCACACGAAAGCGTCTAGATGCACTACTGGCCTGTGAGTGCGTTTTTCGGATCTGAGCAACGGTGCGCCTTTCACGGCGGAGCTGTAGCTTGAAGATTTGTTTGAGTCTAGTTGATGAGTCATCCTCGCTGAGGTGGCAAGGTCACTTGTATCATCACCGAATTGAACCTAGGATTGCTTGTTGTTATTGTATTCCATCACCAAAGCAATTAGTTTCGTGTTTCTGATGAATTCATTTCATGTGTCACATGTTTCCCTACTGCAATAGCCAATAGGAGATTTTCTTTGCTGAATTGATATTTCCATAATAATCAAAATTCCACTAAAAACCCAGGAAAATGACTCTCTTTTCTCTGGGAATAGTGCTATCCTGGTTGTATCCCTTATTGTGCAGTATGTGGGAAAATTAAGCAAAGGGTCAAACATGTTGGTCAATACAGAAACTCGTGTTGCATGCATGAAGAAGAAGGGAAAAAAACGATGTCGTCTTGATAAACTCGTGTTTCTTGATAAACGATGTCGGACAGGTTTTGCAGAGATATAATGACTATTGATCAGAGCTTTATCTGTCCTTTTCTCTTAAAAACCTATGTCTACAGGCTAGAAGGCCTCGTGCTAGCTGAGGGATTCTTCTTTTTTTCTTTTTCTTTTTTAAAATTTTCTTTTCAAACATTCCTTTTATAGCATATGATTTAACTCTTCCTAATCCACTTTTTACAGTAGGCTGGTCACTGGTCTGTAGTTAAGGTGGGATGTAATTAAATTAGGGTAGCCATTGGCCTACCCAAAACCGTGTGGGCCTCTAATTTACGGTTCATATCACAACCTCTTTCCTCGTCATGACGTTTCCCAAAATTTAATGCAAAGATTGTTCTGCCAGGCTCTAGATTTAAAAGCTGTTGGGGAGTGGGCGCCTCAAATCTCCCACCAGTGGCCAGTAGGATTATAATTAATGAAAAATGTTTCAATTCTTACCTTAGTTTTTGGTCATTAAGGGAGGTTGGACCGACGGATCTGCACATGGGTTAACTTGTCGTGTTTTGCCACAATTTGTTGTTCAACTCAGAAATAGAGCCCGCCCGTCATGGGCATGTGCTTGAACTGGATTGGGTACTGCTTCTCCTTTGTCTTTTTCTTGATTTTAGTCTTGTGGTGGTGGAGGCTAAAGGGCTTCAGCAATCAGCAGGCCGTGGTTGAATTACCAAAGAAGATAGAGTGCTTCTGGGCTGTGTAGCCTGGATAAATAATTTTTTGAGGGGTTAAAAATGGTCTAGATAAGTAATTGACATAGCCAAGGATGCATGTGCTGAAGGTCAATTATATGAGCAGATTTCTTTTTGGCCACTTGTTGAACATCGGAGGGACTAGCATTTGGTTTGTTGGTTATTGGGTAGTGGATGCAAACTTTCATGTTGCTAAACTAATTTTTGTTCTTTTGTTGTCCCTTGACCCAAGACGAAAGCTGTTTGAGATACCTATATGATTTATATTGTGTCTTACAAATTAGTTAGGATAAATACCTCACTGTTTGTGTTTGGGTAGAATCTTTGCTCCTCTAGTCAGATGTGCACCTATCGTTTTTACCTGCAGGGTCTCACCTTTTGGAACTTGAAAAAAGTTGGGGAGGAATTGGCTTCGTCTTTCTGGTTACCATGGGAACTAAAAGAGAAATTTTTATGCCATGTTCAACTTCAAGACTGAGATTTTGGATACCCTCGGCTGCTTTTCATAATCACTAGTTATATATGAATATATTTCTATATTTAATAATGATTCAAAAGAAATGAAGTTGGATGAAGAATTGTTTTCCTCATTTATATATTTTTCCACAAAATCTTTGATCCAGACTAAGCCAGTGCCAGTCATGGTGCCAGTGCCACTCTCCTATGAATTTTCCTGTTAGCTTTTTCCTTGGGGAAGTGGAATATTGTTCTACTCGGTGCTTACCCGCATAACCATTTTGAAAATTTTCATGGCTCTCTGGTTCAATTGGAAGATTTGTTTTCATGATTTGACCTGGTTTTGTGGGTATTGCAAAGAGGATTAATGTGCTTATTTGAACCACTTCACCCTTAATCAATAAACCTCTGTATATTATGTTGTGGATGGTCTGGTAGTACCATTACAAGCGCTTGCCTATGTTTCCATCATTTTATCTCCGGATTATTAGTTGTCCATTTTTGGCTGGGTGTTTTGAAGGCGAGGAGGGCTTTGCGAGCATTGAAAGGATTGGTGAAACTCCAGGCACTTGTGAGAGGCCACATGATTAGGAAGCACACAGCAGAATATTTGAGGAGCATACAGGCATTACTGCGTGCCCAGGCCCGAGCTCGAGCCGAACGTGTCCAAAATTCTGTATCACCACTCTCGAGCAGCAAGCATTCTCAACTTCAATGCCATGTAAACACTTTTGCCTTCCCACCAAAGAAATTTATTTTTTTGATATTTTCGGTTGCTTGGTTATCTTTCTGTCATAATTTCTTTTCTTTTTTTTTTTTTTTTGTTCGGACTAAAATTACTTTGACAAATCTTTTCATGACATTATTATATGTCCAAAATCATTATTTGAAAATTTTGAGGCACTCAATTTTGGACTTCATACAAACATTCAACTTTAGAACAATAACCATAAGCATATACTCTTTTTTTTGGTTGCAGGACCCTGTAATCCTTGGAAAATATGAGCAGGGCACGACCCGTCGGAAGAGTACAAAACATGTTTGGTCGTCAACACCTACGGTATGTGCATGCATTTTGTGACAAAAGGATTAGTCTTAATTTTTTATTCATAACTACATAAATTATGGTTACCTAATTACCAAACCATTCCCAATGACTAATCCCCTTTTTGTGAGATGAGGAATAGTCTTCATTTTTAGTTCATAACTACATAAATTACAGTTAGTTAGTTACCTAACCAAACCATTCCCAATAACGCAGAGAAGCTTCTCAAAGGACAAATCACATTCAGCTCATTCAACTCGGTCTGATTGTGGTACTGACAGAATACTTGAAGTAGGCATTGGGTCTAACTCTAGGCGCAGGCTTCTCTTCCACTCTTCTATTCCTACCTTGTCCTCTGATCAGAATAGCCACAGTTTCAGTTTCACCACTTCAAAATCCATAGCCCACCAAGTAGCTCCTAGCCCATCATTTGATCATGTCAAGTCCCCAAGCTTGTTAAAACATCCTGATGATGTTGAAGACTGCCTGTTCTGCTCTGCTGAAAATAGCCCGCAATTCTTCTCCGCTTCGTCCCGGGCTGGCAGTAGTAGGAGAGTTCCGTTCACTCCCCCCAAGAGCGACAGCTCTAAAAGCTACCTGAGTGACTTCTTGCTTGACCACCCAAACTACATGGCATGCACCGCCTCATCACGAGCGAAGGTGAGATCACTGAGCGCTCCAAAACAGAGGCCCGAATTTGAGAAGTCTAGATCAGCCAAGAGGAATTCCGTTCATGGGTTCTGTGACTCCAAACCACCGCGTTTCGGCTATGCAAACAAAGCTCCCCACAGCATTGCTGATTGGAGAGACGTGGAGTTCCAGTGACTGTGATGTGCCACGGTTTGTGATGTATAAATTATTATTTCTGGTTTATTAGTAGTTGCTCAGCTGACACTACTGATGGGGGCTAATATCTGTGTTCAGTTATCATCTTTTAGGCTTGGGTAGCTGTCGAATTACGTAACGTTGTATTGTGTCTTTTTTAGCTTATGAATTGAGTCGTGCATGGTTTGCCTGCCCTCTTCCATCGTCAGCCTCACTTTCTTCCAGCTACTTTTAATGGGTGTTTTCTAATCGGAGGTGTTGGCGATCTTCTTTTGCTATGACTGAGAGTAACTAACACCCATCCGATCATGGCGGCAACGAGTCATCAGGTGAAGTGTGAGCCTAGCGGTAGAAAGAACCCAAGACCCAATGTCATGAGGGGCAGGTGGTATTAAAATGGGCCAAGGCTGGAGATCAATAGAAAATGGACCAGTATCCCCTTGGCCTTTCGGTGAAGACCTTACCCGCTTAAAACCCGTCCTTACCTGTTGGTCCGAGGGGAGGAAGGTCCATCTCATTAACCCTTGGGAACACATCACATCATCCTACTAGCAAAGTATTGAAATTTGATATAATTTTAATATAATATAATATTAATATATGTAACTTTTTAAATTTTGAATGAAAAAGTAAAAGTATAAAATAAATAATTAACTAAAAGTATATCATATAATACAAAGGAGAGGATAAGAGTCGAATCAAATCAAAATGACCACGTAATTCAATTTTTGTATTTTATTTTAATAGTTTTAAATTTTATTTATTAAATTTTAAATTTTAAAAATAAACTCTGTTTGAAAGAGAAAGAATGTATTTGATAAAAAATAAGTTTTATAAAAATAAAAAAAATAGTAGACTCAGATAATAAAATATAATAAAAAGTAATAAGTTGAATTATCCGTTAAAATTAATTTTATATTTAAAATAAATATATTTAAATTTTAAAAAAACTCATGTGTTTTCAAAACTAAATTAATATTTTATTTATATTAAATTATTGTGTCACCTATAGTGTTTTTGAAATTTGAAAACAGTTAGCATATTTTATTTATATTAAATTAATACAAATGTGTTTCACTTAGCATATTTCCGTTAAATGTACATACACAAACTTCTCTTTTCCTTTGTCGCGTATATATGATATAAATTAATTGCTTTCAGCTATAATTCCTATATACATGTTCAAATGAAATACATTATGAAGCCTGTTAGGTAATCAGAGATTTAAGCAAGTTTTCATTGATTTTTAGCCATGACAAAAGGTAGATGGTTACTTTTGGGCCAATCACATCTTTAAAAAAATAAATTTAGTTAAAATAATATTAAACACAAATTCTATCCACCCATGGCTTTCTTTGTATTAAATCAAGTGAAAATGTATCGGAAGAAAGTTACATGTGACCCTAGCCCTTTAATTTTTTTTCTTAATTTCATATTTAAGCTTTTAATTTACAATAAATATGATCTTTTCTTCAAATTGAATATGATTATTTAAAACAGATTATGTTTCATGTGAATTACTTTAATGAATATTTGCTATAGTAACTACACCTATTTTGTTTAGTATACTGATATACTATGTGAATAAAATTATTATTTATCCTTATTCATACATATAAAATATAGACTTTTTATATTTTTAAATAATAAAGATAAAAACGTTTTTGTAAATTTTAAAAATAATATTTTTGTTTACCTGTCAACCTCCATGGTTGAAATAAAAAAAGAGAGTAAAATAAAGTTTACTGTTACAAAAAATTTTTTAAATAATTTAAAGAAAAAGATAGAAACAAATTTTGAAGCCAACCTAATAACATAAATCTTAAGGCTTACGATGGATTCTTGTAAAATAACATTGTTAACTAAGTCAGAATTTAAATCTTAAGAGTTATTTTGATACTCCAATTAATCTAATTTTCTAACACTTTAGGGCTCGTTTGTTGCACGAATAAAAATGGGAGAAATGGAATCATTAAACAAAAAAATTTGACATGAAAAAGGAATGAATTTTTTAATTACCTTGTATATAAAATCAAAATAATATATTAAGTTATTTATTAAAATTTATTAAATAAAAATTTAAATTAAAAAATGCTTTTGGCGATTTATGGGGAGAGGGGCACGGGGGAGGGGGTTTGTAGCGGGCGATTTCCGACCTGGAGGACAGTGGGGTGGGAGAGAGGCTCGCAGGCAATTCTCAATCTGAGAGGAGCGTGGGGAGAGGAGGGAGGGGCAGCGGCAGCGGCTGGGGGGTGTGAAGAGGGAAGAGAGGGTAGTAACGGTCCATTTCATTCCGTTATCTCAAGAAATGCTTGTAAATCTGATAGATGGGAATAATAAAACTTATCTCATTTAAGGGAATATTGATTCCTTTTTCTATTTCATACTAAAGGTGGGAAAGTAAATAAATTAAATTTCATCATTTCTAAAACCTCATATCAAACATGCCATTAGAGTATCCATATCAGTTTCGTAATTTTCATATTAGGAAACGAATACTATAACACTATTTGATATATTTTATTTATTATCTACATCTAATTATTCATATCTATATTTATTATTTTTATTTTTTATTTTTTATTTTTTTATTTTTTATCTCTTTTATTTATTACAACTAATTAAAAGTGTACACGCTAGAAAAATATAAAAGAATAGTCGAATGAATGATGAATAATAATTTTACAAACACGAAGACAGTTTAAAATACCTGATGATACAGTATACTTTTTATCTTAAGTCAAAAATTTCAAAAATGATACTTTGTCCATCTAGTAATCAAAATGCAATAAGCATCAGCTGTCCGTTGAGAGATATATTGGCGTAAGAGGGCTTCACTGTAGTATTAAATGATCAAAAACAAAAGAAAAAGGGGGAGGAAGAAAAAATTATATAAACCTTACGACTATTAGAACTCAATAATAAAAATAATGACTTCCCTCGAAGGCCCCAGGAAACGTATTATTAATGTAATAAATACGAAGTTGGGATTTGAGCACTGGCTGCGTTTGCCCCAGCCTGTTTCAAGGTCCGCCTTTGCATGTTACTTGACCGCGTTGCGTACTAAGGAGTTCCCTGCCAACCAAAAAGTCCTACTTGTTCTTGAAACTTGAAAATTGAGAATAATTGTCAAAAAAAAAAAAAAAAAACAACGACTACACATTTATTAAGTTACCAATTGGGAATAAACACACCCACGTTCTCGTTAGCACACCCATGTTCTCGTTAGCACACCCACGTAAATAATTTATACATTAAGCCCGTAAATGTATGCCACGTGTCAGCTCTCTTCCCCTCCCTCCTCTCTCTCAGACGACTCTCTCTACCATAGACACAATTTCTGGGAAACCGACAAAGTAACTTTCCGATCCCCGCCAGACACGGTAAAACACTCCATTCTTACGATAATGTTCTACGTAGCCAACAAATAATCGCGTATCTTTATGATTCAACATAGGGACGGTCCGCGCCCACGGCCATGCCATGACTCATGATTCACTAATACGTACGTACGTGTGCGTATTCCTATGCAGGGTTGAGAGTTCCATGCGCCCTCCGCCCACGTAATCAGCGTTGCAAAATAAATTGACGATAAGGGGGAGGGAGGGAAAGTCTTACGGTCCCAATGACGGTGAATTTGAGGAGATGAAAAGGCGAGTGCTACTAAGTTTTGGTCAATGCAGACTTGGCGAGGTCAGATGGATGGTTGTTTCGAGGTTTGAACTCTCGCCCACGGGCCGATGATGACAGCTTTCAAAAATCACAATGCGGATGAGACCTCAAACGGTACCCTCTGTTTTTGATACGAGGAGGTAATTAATGATGATAAATATAGTTTACCGTAAAAGTAAAAATAAATAAAACATTTAGGAGTTATTTTATTTTATTTTTTCTATAAACTTATTAACATATAACTTTGTTCCGTTATCAATATAATAAATAAATAAATAAAACCAATAATAAAACAAAATTTGTGTTCCTTCCCCAACCCAGTCCTCGCTTTAAATGACATTAAGCGGGAGCGGCATTGGCCGAAGCCATTTTGTACAACTCCATCCATTACAGGGATAGATAGAGCGAGAGAGAGAGAGACTCGATTCATCTAGAGAGAGAAAGAATGAAGGAAATGGGAACGTGAGATTTGATAAATCTAGAGAGAGAGAGAGAGAGAGATATTTGGAGGAGTTGGGTGTCAAGAAAAAACAAAAAGTAAATGACGACCCACCAACAGGTTGATGATCAGAGGCCGAGGGGGTGTATGTCATTCCTGAGCATATTCGATCGCCACCAGATTCTGAGCCGAAAGCGCCTCTCCGCCACCAAAAGCCTCCGAGCCCCTCCTCGTGAAGACAATGATCACCATCATTGCTCCCCTGTTTTATTTCCCCCGGAACTGAAGAAGCCGGACTCCGCAGCGGAACTTCCGGATCGCATCGCCATGCGGACTCCGCCGGGGAATCCGAGCCCGCTGCCGCCGGAGCCTCCCCGAAGATCGGCGCCGGCGGAGGTTCAGGCGAGGTCGCGGGTCGTCCCTCACAAGGAAGCGGCGACGAGGCCCGGTTCGAAGCTGGGAGAGGCCCCGAGGCTGTCTCTGGACAGCAGAGCAACGGTGGACGCTAGAGGGAGTCTTCACCCAAGGCAAATCCGAAGCAAGCCGTCCAATCAGAGCGAGAAGGAGAGTGAGGCGGTGGGAGATTGCGAGAGGCAGTGCCAATCCCCCAGCGTGATTGCTCGCCTCATGGGGCTCGACTCGTGGAAGCATCCTAATCCGGAGCTGCTTCGAAGATCGGCCTCCGAGTCCAGAGTCTCCAAAGACCTGCTTCTACTTCACTATAACAACTTTCACCCCAGGCAGTTACAACAGCTCCAACAACAAAAACAACCAAATTTTGGAATCTCTGTCAACAATAATGCAGCGGCAGCAGCAGGAATTGAATCGAACATGAATGACGGCGGCGGTGGCACTACTGCAACTAGGAGGAGCAGACAAATTACGGTGCCCAAGGCGAGACCCAGCCGTCAGCATCAGAGGAAGAGCTTCTTCGACTCGTCGGACTCGTTTCCGGCACCGAGGCATGCCGGTGAGGTGGAGCGGAGGTTGATGAGGAAAGGGGCGGACGACGGCTGTCCTTCTCGAGATCTGGATACGCTTAAGGAGATCCTCGAGGCTCTCCAACTCAAAGGCCTTCTTCACCCCTCCAACCAGGTCGACCAAAGCCTACCCACCCGCAAAGATTTCGTCTACGATCGTTACTCTTCCGCCGACGGGTCTCACATTATCATCATGAAACCTTCCAAAATCGAACCCGACCGCTCCCCGTCCGTCGAGCGTACCCCGCGGCGAACCGAGTGGAGGCCGGCTGGAGTATCCCGGCGATTGAGTTCACCGTCGGAAAGCTCCTCTCCGGCGGCGAGTCCTCGACGAGAACGACCGGCGGGGAACCGGAATGCTCGGAGCCCGGCGCGAGCCAAATCTCCGGTTTCGTCTCCGCAAGTTGACAGCAGCAGCAGCGTCGCCAGGAGGAAGCAGCCGCCGTTACAGATCGAAACGCAGAGGAAAACTAACGGAACCACCACGGATCCACGCAGGGCGTCCTCTCCCGTTAAATCGCCGAAGCTACGCCCAAGGCCGGCAAATCAGACGGCGGCGGTCTGCCGTTCGCCGAGGAGCAGGAAGCAGACGGATGCGATTGGCTCCATTGAGAAGAAGGTGGTCCCAGTACAAACGGAGGACGAATCGTCGTCGTCCGTTTCGGAATGCAGTTTGAGCGCATCCTCGCTGACTGATTCAGAGGTAAAAAAAAAAGTGCCTTAATTAAAATTAATTAGTTATCTCAGATTATTAATTAAAACACCAAACGTCGAATATTCCGCAAGTTAATTGATTTTTAATTACAATGCCTCAGAAATCGAAGAAAAGTGGTGGGAGTGGGGAGGATGTAGACGCGGAAAGGTGCGATGTGCCGCTTCGCGCCCCGTCCGAGTTCTCAGGGTGCGAGTTGCAACCGAGTCCCGTGTCGGTACTCGACCCGCCGTTCTGCAAGGACGAGTTGGATCTGTCGCCGGTCATCAAACGCAGCATTGATTTCACGGGTTAGTGAAGCTAATTGGTCTCTGTCTCGTCTCGTGGGTGTGTGTGTTTGTTTGGTTTTCATGTGACACCGTCGTGTTATGTTCTCCGGTCAACAAACCCTGTCAAAGCCTGCCACGTCGTTGTTATTTTAACTTCCTTGGAGATTGAGTACATCCTCCTCCCCCGTACACGTGACGAGGGAGGTGACGGTGACGGTGGCGACTTTCGTATCAATGACGCCTGCGTTCATGCACCGTCCTACGATTAAAAAGCTACAAAACGTCGAAAACCGTTAAACCCATCCGTAATACAAAAACGACGCTTTCGTTGCTTTCTGCCAAAAGCAAAAAGATAGCTAAACGACGCCGTCCTTTTTTTATCCACTTTGATACTTATGTATGTATGTTGGTATTTATGTACCGATATACGTATATACGTACGTACATACAAAAGCACACAATAATCGTAATAGCTTATCGTTTACTGGGTCTAACTAACCAATGTCATGTTACATGCGGCTTGTTGTGGCAGAGCTAGCCGAAGAATCGGAAGACGGCATCTTGCGGCGGCAGCTTCAACCGGAATGTGTTGTCGTCGACAGCGATTTCATCTACGTCTCCGAAATTGTTAGCGCTTCGGAAGAACTCTCGTCGGACGACTCCGACATTTTTTCGACACTGGAGAAACGGCAATCCGTGGAAGGAATCGACTGCTCCCCGGTTTCTAAACTACAAAGAAAGCTGGTTTTCGACACCGTAAAGGAAATCATCGATGGCATTCAGATGAGGAGGACCTCGCCGACGCCGTGGAAGGCGGGTGGTGGGAAGGCACAGCTGAGGGATGTTTGGGTGGAGTTTGAGAGGGTTCGGGTCAACACCGAGGGGAAGGGGGATGTCTGCGAGGTGATTGGTGGAGTTTTGAGGAAGGATTTGGCGAGAGAAGCCGCTGGCGGTGGCGAGTGGAGACATTGGCCTACGGAGATGTCGGAGCTGGTGCTGGACATGGAGCGACAGGTGTTCAAGGATCTGGTTCGTGAGACCATTCAATCTTTCACTTCTTTGGAAGACGATTATTCTGTCTTGTAGGGAAATTGGTTTGCTTGCTTTAATTGTCTTTCTTTCGTTTGAGTACTGTACGTGTATACTGTGACACATTTTTAGTATTCCTTTTTTCTTTTCTTTTCTTCTTCTTTCTTTATGACTTATGAGGTGTTCAAAACTAGAAACTACTCTATAAATATTTGTTATGCAGTCAAAAGCAATAGTGCTTTCTTCAATATTGCACTGCTTAATTTTATTTCAAAAAAGCCAATTTCTATCGCTAGTAGTGAAGAAGGTATATATATATATATATATGTATATATATATATATAACTGAAGCGTGAACCGTGCAAATTACAATGGGACAGTCCATGAAAGGTGTTTGCTCTTTCCCGTCCGCATAAACAATAGGTTATATTTTGATGCCATTGAATGCACATGGGCGACAGGTGAAGTCACCATGCAACTAAGCTATAATAATGTACACAAAGAAACATCTAAGGAGAATGACATTGAATTCGGAGTGTATTATTAGGGGGCAACGGTGGGGCACTTGTTTGATGATTGAAATGATGGATGTTGGGGGCTCAAGCTGCTCCGCATATGCGTCATGTGCGCCGGGGCTAATTAATGTGGGCACACACGCCAGCCTCTTAACTCAATCAATTAATGTGCAAATCTTGCTGCCATTCTTTGGACTTAAACCTCCTAATCCTATTTTGGCAATTCAGCTAGCGATGATGCACGTTGCAGGCATGGCCATCCGCAAGCTGCGGGGAGGCGGGAAAGGGTGGTGGCTTGGCCCAAACCATCCAACGTACAATCATTTGGACAGTCTGGACAGGAATAGAAAATTCACTCCACCTGTCATGTCTCATCATCATCTCACAGAGAGCGCCATTAATCCATTGTATTTTTCCTGTTTTCTTTAATAAATAGTTACCTTTTATTAAAAGTAAAAATAAAAATAAAACACTGAAATCAGCGTCTACGTCTTTTTTTTTTTTTTCAAATTAATCAATTGAGTAATCTAAAATCATTTTGTTCCCAAGAACGAAAAAGCCAAAAGCAAAAGGAACAATGAAGGCTTAATCCCCAGCTGTCTCAGACGCGAACACATTTCAGTGAAACCATAAACAATTGACAAGTGGTGGGCGTGTCATGTGTGGGGGGGGACGTTAGATGGTAGTAATCATACGAGTTTACGTGGGGTGGGGTGGAGTTGGTCTACCACTCGCACAGGCAGAGATCTCCACGGAGTTTAAGTTTATGATTAAAAGGGCTTGAGAAGAAAGAAACACGTTGCACATATTGTTTCTGTCTTAAGTTGTTAATTAACATTCATTTTTATTATATCCTAATTTGTGGCACATAGAAGCAGAATAATTAATTAGAAACAAATACTAAACCCAGCGCAGCATTGGCATAGAATAATTAATTAGACTAGAGACTCAAACGCGTTACGTGGCAGAGAGATTGGACACTGCCGCACTGGCATCCAGTGTAGGCCCCGCCCCAATGAGTTGCCGTCCATTCCCGTGGCATGTCAATTTATTCGGATAAAGCGATCACGATTCGACCTATCTGCGTACGAAAATCGTAGCCGTTCCTTTGGTGGAATATCTCCATCCATGGACCGTCAAGATCCTCTGCTCCATGCCTCGGTGGCCAGGGGTATCCACTCTCCAGAATCGTTTATAGGCTTTCGGTCCGACCGATGACCCAGTGGGACCAGTTGACGACCGTTGACCACGACACTTTTAAAAAAAAAAAAAAAAACTTCGGCTGATTTTCTATTATAATTAAATTAGAAAAATATAGGAGAATTTCTCGCGAAATCGCCATTAAATTATGATTTTTTATGATCTATCGTTACATTGTTATAGTCATCCAACATCGATTACATAACCATTAGATTTATGAAGGTCTTAGGAATACAACCCACCACGCCTTCGTTCGTCCCACGTACGGCTTGTGAAGGCCTTGCCACAGTTAAGTTGTGGGTTTATTTATGTATTGGCTTTGAAAATAAAATAAACAAAACAAAACAAAAACGAGTTGGAGGTGAAGGTGTTATATGGTTGTCGGACTCAGACTTTGATGTAGTCTGAATCGGGCTGCACTCACGAATGACAGCTTGACATTGTTTTGGGCGAATTCATGGCGTATTGATGCGTAGCAAGCTCAGAATTAGTTGTATTGAACGATATTGAAGTTGGCGTTTATATGAACATACAAAAATCGGAGACCTCCCTGTCACGTCAGACACCGAAACCTATATATGTTCTGGTTTTACTCATTAATACATACAAGAAAATTATTAAAAATTAACAAAAATATATAAATAAAATATTAAAATGATAGTTGAACTCTTCACACGACCTAATGTGATGTCTCACGATGTAAGAAAATTATTGATAGTTGAACTCTTTCCGGCCCGAAAATTTTAGTGGCTCAAGACGATGTTGAGTAGGGGGTTGTAGTTAAGTGATTGATAAAAAAGAGTTAATAAATGCCTACAAGAGTCTAAGAGTAAGAGAGTCTGTCCTAGTGCAGTAGTACCCTGAGAGAGATAAGAGAAATAAAAAGCAAAAAACAACAAAGTAAAAGGTAGGATTGAAGGCCCTCCAAAATATGAGACCTCAAGCAGCTATCTCACCTTACAAACCCTGTATGTAATTAACATTAATTAATACAACAAGAAAATTTTAATTAATTTTGTTTTTTTGGGACGTGTTGCATCCATTAGAACAGTAGCATTCGACTTATCAAGAAGCACATAAATTTAAATTTTAAATAAATAATGGCTTTATCAAACACAAAAGGTAACTTTTCCGAACGTGAGAAATTATTTCATAATTTAAATTTCAATCTAATTTTTTATATTATTTTTATTTTTATTAAAAAAATATTTTAAATTATTTTATTTCCTTTTTTTATACATGTGAGAAATGAAATTTCTGAAAACTAAATATTATTATAAAATATATACCATCACTTTTCACAAATAAAGAATAACTATATCATAGCGCGTGTTAGAATAAGTTTTTTGGATTTGACTTTCTATTTATAGAAAATATATATTTTCTTAAAGATACTTTTAGAACATCTCCAACACTACTTTTTACTTTTCTTTCACGTGTAAATAAATTTTTACATGTAGAGAGTTATTATACAACTTCAACTTCAACATTACTCTTTATTTTATATTTATTTTTATTAAAATAACATATATTTTTTATTTTAATTTTTTAGCTTCTTTTATTAAAGTTTGTGAGGATATAATAAAGGTTCGAAGAAAAAAACTAATATTATATAATATATAAAGCTAGTATTTACTCTTTACAAATAGAAAGTAACTATAATGTTTTTAAAAATGTGCCTAAAGAAATGAAGAATATATTAAAGTAATATTTTAAAATTTAACTATTTATTTGTTAATAATATAGCATCTTAAAGATGTTATTATAAGTTAGCACCCAAATTTTATATGAAAATCTTTTAAAATTCTAAAAATATTATTTTCCTTACATTTAGTCCCATATTGCAAAATTGCTGAAATTGCCATATTCAACCTCTTCTTTCCCGTGATTTTGGCCTTATACCTTGAACACCACCAATTCATCGCCGCCCTTGACTGCATCAACTTGAGGGTTAAGAGCTATACCCTTTCATCTTAAAATCACTCGCAGTCACTTTCAATATTTCTTCATTAAAATAAATGAGTTGTGTTTTGCTCGATGTTCAACTAAAAGTTTTAGAATATCAAAAATTTGCCAATCAAATATTAATAAATAAAGATTCAATACTAACATCTTATGCAAGCAATTGGTTTTAGGATGAAAGTCTTTCAAACAAATAATATCAAAGTAAGTTGTGTTTCTACTCATGATGATCAGCTCGTGAATATATTATCCAATATTATGTCTCTTTCACGATTTTCGACTATATGTATTATCTATGTTATCTTTAGATGTCTTGAGCGTTACGCGAGATTGGGATTTGGAAGTTTTCTCCTCTTTTTTTGATACATTATACTAGTGTCCCTCTAGTGCATCTTGTCGAGGATAGGTTGTATTGGCGCCCTAATCGAGAGCATGGGTATCTCATTCGGAGCTTTTACTCTATGCTTACGCTTGCCTAGACTGCGAGTTTTTCTTGGCGAAGTATTTGGAAGGTGTGGGTGCCTTCACGGGCGGCCTTCTTTGCTTGAACTGCAGTCTTGGGAAAGATTTTGACTGCTGATCATTTGCGGCGCTGAAGTTTTGTTTTGGCTTTTCAGTGTTACATGTGTAAGTCTTCGCCGGAGCATGTGGATTATCTTTTCCTTCATTGCCCTTATGCCAGGGATTTGTGAGATATGATTCTGAGTCTTACAAATCAAATATTAATTAATAAAAAAATGTCAGAGTAATGTTTCTTATAGTCAATTAATTTTAGGATATTAGCCATTTATTCTTTTGAACAAATTATTGCATCACTAACAGCAATATTGTATATTAACAAAGTTGCTGCATCTATTCTTTCGAAATGAGCAAAACCATTTTAATTTTGCAGGATATATCTCATAGCCCAGTGATAATATCTATTTTCCTGTTTCAGTCAAACGAAAACAAGAAACATGAATCGCAATCTCAAACCAGTTTTCAATACATAATTTGATTAATGCATGGTTAGTGAATTTATGAATCTGATATGGAACAGAAATACACGACAAAAAAACCAATCTTCTAATAAAGCTACGGAATACTATACCTTAAAAAAATTCCCGTGGCAGTCTAATGAAATAAGGTTTTTAGGCTGTGCTGCGCTGCCTATAGGGTAGGACATGTGACCAATGGTCGTGCCAAATGGGGCTGTCGGCGGTGGGGGTGTCTGTCTTCTCTTGAGGGCCTCTCCTTGTTGATATAAAGATAATGACCATAATTTATACAAACCCTAGTTATCAGGGCTGGTATCTTTAGCGGAACCGAAAAGACAATTATAAAGATAATGAACATAATTTATATCAGCCATTTTATTAGGTTTGGTTCTGGTATCTTTAGCGCCACGAAAAAGACAAAATATAATGAACAATCAAACACTTAACACTCCAAATATAAAGATATAAATATAATTTATATCTGCATTCTATGTCAATTAAGCAACGGGCAAACTAATAAAGGAAAGTTGCACAGAAGTCACCGGCTATGCATGACACTCCAAAGACTCCACATGGAGATACCATGTCAGAATTCAGATAAAAATCGTTCTCGGTGAAAAACTAACAAAAAAGCCACTAGGATTATCCTAAAATTGCATCAGATACACTAACCTAACTGTCATAAAGAACAAATGATACAATAGACCAACCTAAATCGTCCAATAACCAGCAACAGAAAGTCATTACTTCACGAACATTATTAAAACCAGACGAAGTCCTCACTCCTTAGTGGATTTGTTAATAAGGGACTTGTGAATATGAGGGATTACACCACCTCCTGCTATGGTTCCTTTGATGAGAGTGTCAAGCTCTTCATCTCCCCTGATAGCCAGCTGCAGATGCCTAGGAGTAATCCTCTTCACCTTCAGATCTTTGCTTGCATTTCCAGCTAGCTCAAGTACCTCAGCTGTCAAGTATTCAAGGATGGCAGCTGAGTAAACTGCAGCGGTGGCCCCAACTCGCCCATGAGCAGAAGTCCTTGATTTGAGATGCCGATGGATTCGACCAACTGGAAACTATATAATAAGCCAATGCATAAATAAGTGAGACAAACGCAGTCCTCCGAAGGCCAAGGCAGCTAAAAGCATAAAGTTAAGAAAAGAAGCTCATACAAGGACATAGTGACTCATTATGCACAGACATCTCTGTTTCAGTTTTCCCACTCCATTCTATATTGGGAGATTCCCATAGCAAAATGAATCAGTGGCCAGCTTTGGAAAGGAGGGAGGAGCCCCCCTTTTCAATATTTCTTTTGAAACATCCGTAAAGAAGAATGGGGAAAAAAACATCTATATGAACCAATACAACAACGACGGATGTGTGTGCGTGCGTACACACACAGACAATGCCTATATGCATACATTCGTATATACTTTTTAGACAAAGACAACCGCAAGACTGACCGGATGTGCAACTGCAATCAAACAAATTTTCAATACCAGACCAGGCATAAATAAGTGAAGTGTCAATCAAACGCTCCGAGTGGTTCTAAAAGTTCAATTACATAAATCAGTGAAGTATCATCAACCATAATATCGACAGGCACACAACATTCAACATTTAAAACACCTTCAGCATTCAAAAACACCTCCTCGACACCTTTAAAGGAACGCGCGAAGAACAACATACACGACAGCAGTGCAAGACGTACAAAAAAACCGGGCACATAAATTAATCTATCGGGTGAAGACAAGGAACGAGGCTGGCAATACCTGAAGGCCCGCGCGAGACGAACGTGAGATGGGCTTCTTCTTGTCCTTATCCCGGTTAGCAGCCGGAGTTTTTCCCGCCAAAAGTCCTTTCCCGCCCTTTCCAGCCATTCTTCAAACGCGCGCGCTTGAACCTCCAAAAACCCAGACAACAGAAGAAGACAAAAAAGTCAACGAAGACTACACAAAGGCATAACAGACCGAAACCACAAAAAAAAAAAAAAAACGAAGTAGAAGGCGCGAAGAAAATCCCAAAACCCTAGAAATCAGTAAATAAGTGACAGAGGGAAGAAAAAAATAACAGCATTAAATTGATAGACGGTGAACGAAACAATGAAAAGATGAGACGGGTGGTCAAAACCTTAGATCTGGGACGATGGTATCTCAGGGTCAGCGAACGCGAGAAAATACGATGAATCGAGAAAGAAAGAAAAACGAAAAACAGAGAGCTAGCGATTGATTGACGCTCCAAACAAGACAACGAGGACACACAAACGAGACACCAGAAAAATCGATCACGAAAACGACACAGATCTACAATTTTAGAAAGAGAGAGAGACCTGAAAGCGCGTAGACGAAGAGACCAAAGCAGAGGGACGTGGGAGAGAGAGAGAGAGAGAGAGAGAGAGAGAGAGTGTGCCGTGTTGTGAATTGGGGGGTTTGGGTTCGGGTTTTGAATGGCGACAAAGGGGCAGGGTTTGAAACAGCATTTATGGGAAGGAGAGAGAGAGGGGTTTCATGTTTGGTTTGGGTTTTCGTGGGGAGATTGGGTTTTGGCGGCGTGTGTGCTCCGCTAACAATTTAAAGCCCAACTTGGAGAATTTGGCGGTTCTTTTGGGGTTGCAGCATGAAGTTTTCCCTTCCAGTTTCAAATTTTTTTTGTCGTGTTTTACGATACTATCCATTTAGTTTTTTTGTTTTTTTCAAATACGCAAATAACCAAATTCAATTCAAACTGATATTTGTATTTATATTTTAAAAGTCTAATACAAGCTTTATTTGAATATTACACGCACGATTAACCTTTGAGGATAGGCGACGGGTGAAGGAAACAATTTTTGCGGTAACCTAGGAGCGTGTTTGGAGGTATTAAAATACATAAAACATCTGTGTTTTTTTATTTGGTGTCTTTTTTTTTTATTTTTAAAAATAAGTTGTCTTCAAATGTCAAAAAAAGAAAACGCATTATTGATGTTTTCGATTTGGTATTTTCATTTTCACTTGTTTTCCGGTGACCCTATCACCGCTTATCGCCGACGCAACCCCCCTGGCTCGCCCTCCCTACGCGCGACTCCCGCCTAGCGCCCGATCTGCCACCCGCTTGCCCACTGCAACCCCTCCCCCCTGGCGTGACACCCACACGAGCTTTCCCCCCTGCACGACGGATCGCCAGCAACACCCCCTACACAAGCTTTTCTCCCATCCTCCACGATTTTCCTTCCCCTTCCCCCCCTTGTGCACGAGTTTCCCCTCTTCCCTGTCTTGCACGAGCTCCCCCCCGAGCTTTGGCAAACGAAAAACAAAAAGTAAAAAACAGCAACCAAACAAAAAAATGAAATTCAATGATAATTTTTAAAATTATTGAGTATCGGTTTTCGGAAACCAAAAATAAAATAACGGTACAAAACACGCTCTAATATACTTGTTTTGTGCAAATCTTTTCGTGTGCACATGACATGTTAATATTTCATTAACCAGTAATTTAATAGGGATATACCTATGGTTTGAACAAAATAGAAAAATATTATCACGTTAGATGTGCACGTAAAAAATACGCGCAAAAAACTTGCATGTAGCATTGCTTTATCGTCGTTTGGAATTATTTCTTTTTTTTTTTGCTCACACAAAAATGTAATTATATTATATAAAAATATCATATTTCTTACTAACTGTATTCAAGCTATTCAACATTTATAATAATTATCTTATAGTTTAAAACATTTAAATTAACAATTCATGTTGTCATCATAATTAATTAAATTTATAGTTATTTATATTATAATATAAGTAATTTTTGCAGTTAGCTTGCAATATTACTGTGCCAATATGGACAACTGAGATTTATTTATTTATTTTTCTTTTGGTGATCTGATTTGTTCTTATGGTGTCATAATTAAGCACTGGTTACACAATATTGATAGGACTATCATTATAAATATTATTTAGCCTTTTATGTATAATTATTGTAGCATTTTAGTAATTATTGTATCATTGTAATAATATTACAATCTCATTAAGTTCTAGTAAAAAAATAAAAAGTAGAAGAAAGAATAAAAATGGAAAGTAAAAAAAGGAGAGTGAAGCATATTATTTTTTTATTATTAAAAAAGAGAAAAAAAAATGAAAAAAAACATCACATTTATTTTTTTAATATTATTGGTGTTATAGGTGTTTTTTGTTTGTATTGGTCATTATTATTTTTGTTTATTATAATTGTTCTTTTGGAAATTCTATTTTTATGTACATTGTGTAGATTATTCAGGCAAGAATGCTAATTTTACTATTAGTTTTGCACATTTTTTAATATTTTAATAACAATCCAAAGATAATAAAATGTTCTTTCATAATTTACCCGTATAATATACTTGTATATAGCATTACTATTGTTATTTATATTGTTAGTGTGTTTTTATTATTAGTTTTTACTTATTATTGTTGTTATTTGTATTGCGTTTGTATCATTACTATTTGCTTATTATTATTATTTACTTTCTACCGTGTATTCCTATTATTATCAAATTTTCAAATAACCAAAACAAAACAAAACACTTGGTGTACTTTGGGCCTGATGGGTTTACTTTGGGCTTGATATGTGACTTGGGCCAGACACGCGAATTGCTTTGGACCTGAATGGATTTTAAATTTGAACTTTGTTTACTTATTGGATTGTGATCCGTATGGATGACACCAAGAGTTCGTGCTCAGCTTTCGGCTGTGGTGAAGAAGGCTATGGTATCACAAAAACAACAAGAAAAAAAAAACAGAAAAGCAAAAGCACCATAAATGGCAAACGGCTTCATGTTTCTTGGCTTTTCTCCAGTGGAGAAAGATGGTGGAGGAAAGAATGATGAAGCATGATGATATATTGCTTCTTTAAAAAAAAAGAAGAAGAAGAAGCTGCATAATTGCGCTTATATGCAGAGATTAGAGGTGCATGCAAAAGTCAATTCAATTCACTAAATGTCAAAACCAACAAAAGGAAAAAATTGAAAAAAACGATTCCCAGTCTATTGCCTTGCATCAATTAATTCCAGCAAGCCTCGATCAAGTGCGCGTATATATATATATATATATATATATATATATATATATAAACACAGCAAAGATGATGACTGTGTAATAATATAGGTAAAAATAATGGGTCTTATTAATAAAGTAATAAGGATGGCAAGTTAAATTACGTGGAAGAAAAGTAAACCGAAAGAAAAAACGTAAATATTGTAAATAGTAGTCCTTTTGTATGAGTATGGCAATGG
The DNA here is from genome assembly GCA_023512835.1 of Taxillus chinensis. Taxonomy (NCBI): domain Eukaryota; kingdom Viridiplantae; phylum Streptophyta; class Magnoliopsida; order Santalales; family Loranthaceae; genus Taxillus; species Taxillus chinensis. The sequence continues at coordinate 2,695,657 of CM042089.1, read as the reverse complement.
GGCGGGTGATGAGTGATCTAAATCTGTCCTGAATGAGTTTAGATAAAGACAGAGTAGAACTAATGACAGGCAGTCGCCGGTAGGATTTGATATTTACGATAAAACTGATAAAAATAAACTTTTAAAATATCGGAATAAGGGGGAATGACCAATACTCATCCGTTTCGTTACCTCATCCAGACCCAAATTAAAATGAATAAATATTTATGCAATCGAGATTTGTAGCATTTTCGTGTAATAGGGATTAAATGATTATAATTTTTTTTTCTCTTTTCCTCCGATAAATTGATAAGCTGCTATATCGATTATTCAAAAAATTATCAACCACCTTGATTATACCTAGAATTGTCCAATTGAACGGAGTTTGTAAAATAGAAACGAAAAAAAAAAATGAAGGGATGATTTCATATATATATATAAAAGTAATGAAAGTAAAGAAATAATAATTACAGTGTATGGGAGTTATACGTGTACGGGTATTGTGAAAAGGAAGGACAGAGCCTGTAATCCACACCACGAGCCTGTATGTAAGGGCATGCATGCATCACAGATTCACAGTAACTGGCCCAGAAGGACAGAGCCTGTAATGCTGACCACGACTCACCTTATCCACATCCGCCACATCCTACCCCACACATTCATGCGTCCAAAGCAGGACATGTTTATGTATTATGTTGGAGGCCGGCACAGAGATCAGACCAAGTGAGACATATGACTTGAAATCTTAAATTTTAATTTAAAAATAAGGCCCCTACTTAATCGGTATAGTTTCAATCCATAATTTTTATAATGATTAAAAAAAAAATAAAATAATAATGATTTAAAATAAAAACATTTTTTATTTTATTATATATATAATAAGAAATACAATGCAGGCGAGCACAATCGGTTTATATAATATTTAAAATGAATCAAAGATATTTTATTAAAAAAATAATAAAGTAAAATAATTATCAATTTTTTGTTCATTTGATTTATTAATTTTTGCCCACACCATTAAACCAAAGCATCAAATAACAGACAAATAATTCTATAGAGTGCATTAGGCATGTGCTATACAAATATATATATATATATAATTAATAACGGTCCATCTATTTACTATCAATGTTTGCTATCTATTCAATAATATTTATATAAATACATTAGCCTTAATTTTATAATAATACAATTTCAGTTTGCAAATATATATATATATATATATATATTACATTATATTCAGTTAGTTTTACTAATGAATTGGCTGAATCATAAATTAATTATAATATATTAATTTTTTCAAACTCTAAATCAATTTGGTTATGATTGACTTATGATTCAATTTGGTTCAGATCGATTTTTGATCAACCTCTCTGTAATGACAGGTTTATGTTATTAACGAAATAATAATATTTAAATGACAGGTTTCTGAATTCAGATCACATAAAAATGCTTTCCTTTTATTGCATTTAAATGTGGCAAAAAAACGGGTACCTCAGACTAGACGAAACAGCATACGTCTCCCCCGATTATATAAAATGACCAAAATATCCTTTGATACTCAATTGTTCGAGCGTGCTACTACTACATAACGTAATCGAAGTACTGGTCAAACGAAACACTGACCAATTATGTGATATTAATATTTTGTGTGAGTGACATAATTAATACTATTTTTTAATAATATAATTTTACTTTATTATCTTTTAATATAATATGAACTATTTTATTTTATTAATAAATATATATTTATCGTAAACACAAATAGATACTTCAATGCCAATTGATGTGAATAGCATCAATTTAATGTGCATTGTTCATGCCATTCGGCATAAACAGTATTATTATTATTCATGTTTAGTGACTCAAGTATTATCATTACCTTTTGGTTGATACCTGGGCATATCTAATATTATTATATTAAATGATATCTAATCTCAAACATTATCTCAATATAAATCAATTACTTTGTTAATTCTAAATGACAAAAATGTAAATACCCTAAATTATTAACACTATAATGCATGTTAGTAATTAATCTAATTATTAATATTTGTTGATGTCATTCGAACCAAAACACACCCCGTATATAACAACTTGTTAAAATATAATATAGTTTTGTTCGTTTTTTGGTGACTTGAATATTTAAATTTTTTTGTTTCTATATAAAGCTGTTAAGTTGTTTTCGAATCTGTTTTTTGTTTAATTGATTTCCAAGAATTTTAAATTTCTACCTAGTTTTTTTGTTGACTTGTTTTAAAATAGGATTTGTCAATTACTTGGGTTTCTTTGATGACATGCTTTGATTTTTTACATGATTTGATAATTTAAAATTTCTGCAAATCAAATTTATTTAATTATAGTCGTGTAGGTCATTAAAATCTGTTATGTATTTTTTTAGTTATATGTTTGCATTGTATTAGTTTTACTTTTTGATTATTTTTTAACTACATTGTTATTTTTAATTAGTTTGCAAAATTATTTCTACTGAATCAACTTTATTTAATTATGAAATTTTAGAATATCTAACGTTATTATATACAAATTAATCTTTTCTTTTATTATTATTTCATTATTTTAGCAATGTACTGTTGCATTGTTTTTTTTACTGTATTTTCAATAGTTTTATGGATAAGTTGGATTATTTTAAACATTTTTATCGTTCTTATTTATTTGATTTTTTGTATTAAGTTGGTTTTGCTTTACTATATCATTTTATATTATGCACAATTTTCTCATTTTTAATTTATATAATATATCAGAATTATTCAGGCATAAGACACTGCCATTTATGCATGCATTTATTTTTAAAATAAAAGTGTACTGTGATATGTGCATGAATAGTGTTTTTTTGTTAGTACAATATATCTTCTAGATACCATATTTATTATGGTGTATAGATTAGGTGCACGCAAGAACAAAAGTTTAAAATAATACATATCCTCTAGCCCGATGGTTGGTAATACGCCTTAAGTACTTTTTTCAACACATTAATACTATTATAATAGATTAGATAGTGTTGTGTGCAAATGTTACATAGATATCGCAATGACAATAAAACTCAGTCGAGCCATGGCACAAAAATATAATTTTATATGCACAATCTTTGATACATGTGCATTTTATAAAAATTATATTGATAGGCTGAGAAATGATATATGTTGGACATCCTAGAGCTACAACCAAATTGTAGGCTGTATCATTGGCACTCCCGAAGGAAAGTTTTGTAGGACCATTTTCATGTACCCCACACATGTTTGTTAGTGCTAGGAACCCCGTTAAAATACGAAAGAAAAAACATAATAAATAAATAAGTGACCTATCAATTGTCATTTATTTAAATGACTTAAACACGCGGGTTGCCCAAATGTCATTACTTGCAGACTTTTCGTTCGTAAGTTTTTTTTTCTTTACAATCAATCTACCCCAAATTTAAGATGGCCCTCCCAAGTCACATATCTATTTATTTAAAAATCAAAAATCAAAAAACAACTATTGAAATGCAAGACTAATTTTAAGGGGCTCTTTATCATTTATAAATAAATAATCAAATTTTAAAAATCTACTTTAATAATTTTTCTATCTCACTCAGTTAACTATTTATTTTTTTATTTTTTATTATATTATTTTCTTTTTTTAATGTAATGTATTTGTTTTCTGTAAAAAAAATATTATTTTAATATAAATAAAGTTAAGATGAATAATCTTGTTGGAATTGATATAAAAAAAGTTACAAATAAAAAATTTTTACAGATAAAATATAAAGTTTTATTGTTGAATTCAAAAAAAAACATATTCTTTAAAGACGAAAATGTTAGAAGATTTTTTTTTGCTTTTTTAATATAATAACTGATTTCTAATAAAAATAAAATATTTTAATTTCTTAAGTTATAAAAAAAGATTTTTTTTAGTTTGTTTACTTAAAAAATAAATATAATATTTATTAACAAAAATAAAATTAGTGAATTTTAAACATTTTTTTAAATTTCCTACCAAACATGGAGACGTGGGATGGGGTATGGAGGGACGGCGAGACACGTGGAGTGATGAAACATGGGCATCTGTGTCCGACACTAAAAACGAGGAAACTTAGATGGGGCGCGTCTATGTCCATGATTCGTAAGCGTGTGGGTGTCGGGCGGACACCATCCAATCTTCCACACAGTAGGCCCACCGGCAAGAAAAATGAGTAAAATGACTAAAATGTAAAATGAGATGCGTTTGTCTTCACGACTTCACCGCGTACGAATTTCTCACTCTGTGTGTGGGGGGGTCATATCATATGACGTGTAATGAGAGTGATTTCGTAGGTGGTCCACCATCAAATATGTTATGATCATTCGCTGTTGACGCAGGCTACGCAGTTTCCGTGCGTGTCTCTGTAATATAATTATTATTAGGAATTTGAAAGGTTAAAATTTTAGGGGGTGGTTCCTACGGAAAAAGCATAAAAAAGAGGGTGAGTATTGAAAAAAATGTTCCTTTGCTTGGATGAGTATGAATTTTATATAGTAAATATAAAAAATATATTAAAAAACATAAAATCATTTCCATACCTATTTGCTCAGAAAAGCCATATAAAACATACAGTAAATTAGATCAAATTAATAATAGACATCTGACAAAAGAAAATAATAAAAAACATAACAAAACATACAATATTTTTTTACGTTACTTTTTCATATATTTTCATCCCTAACCAAGCACTCCATCAACAAATAAAATTCTACTCTTTTTCTTTTCATGTCTTCTTTATCTATTCTCTTTTCACCCAATTTCCATATTTTGTCAAGCATTACGTAAGAGTAAATCTACTTATAATACTTTAGGTAAGTGCATATGCATGATAATTTTAACCCGAATTGGCTCATTTTGTTTCGAGTTGAGCACTTTTTTTGCCAGATAATGGTACAGTCATAGATATTATTTGTCCCGTTTAAATTTGATATTTTAAAAAACACTTAAATAATTTTATCTTAAAATATTTGACCCACTGCAATTCAATTCCATCACAATCTTGTGTAGTCATTTGACTTGTTCCACCTCGATCTAAACACACTCTTATAGATTCGAATCCCAGTGTGTTATCGAAGTTTGACAGAAATGTATTTTTTCTGAACTTAGTTATTAGGTTTGACAAGCCTGTTTTTAATTATTTTACAAAAGCATAGATTAATCAAAATTTTATTACATTTAATTAATTATAAATTTATTGTACTAACTATTTTTTAAAATAATTCTATTTTAAAAAATAATATTATCTTACTAAAAAATATAAAAATATATTATTTTAATTTCATATGTCATCAACACTAAGTACAATATTATAATATGTCATTTAGTGTGTTTTAAAATATAAAATGGAAAATTAAACTATTGCTTTGTTATTTTTCACTAACATGAAAAGTATAAACTATTTCATGATAAAAAAACAAAAGAAAGCTGTCAATACTAAAACTTCCAGAAAAAAAAATACACACACACACACATATATAGCCTTACTATTGATAATACCAATAGCAAATTCCTATGTAAGTCCATTTGTATTTTTTATACTTGCTCTACTTCTAATATTATCAACTTTCATATTCTAATTTGTGACAACATATTTTATGAATGATACCTTGTTTGCTTAAGTGACATTATATTGCATGATTAAAACCTTAAATTAAATCATTATGTAAAGTTGTTTGAACCAACCAAAGTTGAATTTGAAAATTGCATTTTAAAAACCCTACTTGACTTGTACTCGTTGAAATTAGTGTGTTAGTGTTATTTATGTTATAATGCTCCAATTTCAATAGGTGTTAAATCCTCATATCACACTATGAGATTCAAAAAGAAATAATGGTTTATTGCGAAGGAGATCCTAATTGTTATTTAAAGGATAATATTTATAATCCTGATCTGATATGTCATACAAATATATCAATTTTTCACGAAACATAATATATAACTTATAGTTAAAGTCAATTATCAAAATGTCAGTAGGAAGCAATGACTCAATATATAACAAAGTTATAACATTTCATCAAATAACTGATACTTCTCACAAATCAATATATAATTGAGTTTTGGAATATATGTCAGTAAAGCATTGGTATCTCTCAATATACAACATTCTATCAAGCATTGGAATTCATCTTATAATGTTGAATCAAATGACTTTATTCAATATTTCTTTATAAGCTAAGATAAAGGACTAAACAGTTCAATAAGCTCACATACAAGCAAATGCCTAATTGCATGTGGAATGTTTAAGTTGATTGCTAAATGCGGTTACGTGCATCATAACTCCAAAACTCATTTAACATGGTGATCAACTTTCATAATATTAAATGGTCATCTTTTATACGTTTTTTTTTTGTAAATCATTATTTGAGATGATTTATAGTTTATGCCTGCTTGCCAGCGCGCCCCGCACACACACCCCCTCCACCCAATCTTAATCCAAATTTAGAATGTCCTTTAATACTATCTGTAATAATACTTTGGAAAAATATCACATCACCCTTTGATTTTTTCAAAGGAGAATATCACATCATCCTTTTATATAATAATGCGTATATAAAAACGAGAGTTTTGACAACAAATTTTGATTTTTCAAAAATTACCATTAAAACTACCGCGTTTAATGATTATTGAACACAACTTTTGGTTTTCCAAAATCATCCTTCAAAACTCCCACCTACGGTTATTCAACATATTAGATTTAAATGTAATAATTGTTTATACGTTGACTAATACTTTTAAAATTTAAATTCAATCATTTAAATAATTACAAAACATAATAACACAAATAGAATTTTTAAAATTATCATTCAAATATTGTTAAACTTTAAAGTTATTAACTGTTCATATAAAATTTAAATTAATTATTTAACACATTAAATTCACAATTTTGATGTTATTTACTATTTATATCATTATGATATTGAATTATTCTTATATTTCATAAATACACTTATTGAATGAATCTATGTAATTTTTTTAAATGTAAAACTTTAAGATTATTACTTTCATTATCTAACCATACAATCAAAACTGTTAAGACCAACATCACTTTATATTTGTTTGAATTCCATATTGAAGTTTTATTTGCTGGATAACGAAGCTAATAATTCAGCAATAATTGGAAGAGGGAAAAATTAAATGTAATCCTTTCATCACAATACTAAAATTGGAACAATAGCTTATTAATAAAATATTCAAGAAACTAATGAAAATTTAAAATAGAGTTTGAATCCATATTATTTATAATATTTAACAAAAACAAGATTGCAACCGTGTCATTATAGAAAAAGGGAAAGAAAACAAGAAGAAGAAAAAGAAAACGGATTCAATTAGTTAAAGAGATGAGAGAGGCCGGCCTCGCGGCCTCGCCAAATGTCCAAGAAAGAGCGAGGCACTGATGCAAAAAAAACAAAAACAAGAAGAAGAAAGAGAGGGGCCGTAAGCCTGTTAAGTGTTAATTATTACTCGTGGGCACTTGGGTGGAAATCCATGTGAAGCCCACTTATAACAGCGAACCTGGGCCCGCCACCAATACCCACTAGCGGACCGATTTTGTATAATTTGTATGTATGCGATAAAGTGGTAAAGCGTGACAATAATTTTATGGGGGACGCCCATGGGGGCACACAGACAAAAGTTGGGGATCCCAGTGATGGGTTCGGCGGGAGAGGGAAGACCCATTAATGACCCTACTCGGTCAATTATATTTGACAATCACGATACCACAAACCCACAACAACTCAACAAGTAGTTGTTTTTTTTTTTTGTTTGATTTTCTCTTTCGGGATGGATTGAGTCTGCCTTGATTAATTTTAAGCACCACCAGCATTTATTGATCAGATTAAGTAGTTGTTGTACTCATAGTGGGTTCGTGTGTGTGTGTGTGTATTTGTTTTTTAAATTTACGTGTATCAATGATTTTTTTCATTCGTTTTTTTAAACTATGATTTAAAATTATTAAATTTAATAATAATAATTAAAAAAAAAAACCAAAACTTATCCTATAATTTCCTATAAGATAAAGGTGTGGTATCGCGGGGATTGAGTTTTTATTTCGATTTATACTCAATTAATTTGGAATGTCTGGGTTTGCACTGTCAGGTCACGTCGGAGCTCTTTTCGGTGCATTAATATTTTGCGGGGGGGACATAGTTTTTATTTTTTTCTAGAACAGCGGTTTGGGTTGGGGTCGCGTCATAACATAACCATTCGCTCGCGAGCCTGGATAAATAATTTAGTTATTATTATTGACGTAGATTTGAATGTTTTATTGCATGCTAAATATGCTAATATACATTTCGTGAAAATAAATAAATAGTAAATAATAATATCCCCATCCAACGGCTGGAATCAAACCAAAAGAAAAAACGTGGCAGCGGGATAGTCCGACGACGCGTGGGGTGCGAGAAACGACACCCAAAGGTCGGTTTTGGGCATGAGAAAGTAGATGACCGTCCTTCCCAAAATAGCCCTTCTTATCCAATCCAATCCCAGTCAGTCCACGGTTTCACTGGATGGGGATGGGTAAAACTGTACCTCCACTATTTAATAGTCACTAGTCAGGGGCGCGACGGAAGAAGAGTGCTGGCCCCACCACTGCCGTAACCTCCACTCAACTTTTTTTTTAAATAATAATTATATTAAAATAAAAAAACAAAACAGAACATTGTAGATTACATTTATGCCCTTCCCTGTCCCGGCCCTTGTTATTTATTTTATGTACATATACATACATGGAGTCACAGACACGGACGGTCTCCTTCAGTCACTAGATTCCCGAGTTCCATTTCCTCTAGTCGTCTCCCCATTCGGAATCGTAAGACGGTTTTGGCAAGGTGGTGGGGGGGTTGTCGATTCTGTTGCCGGATCGAAATGGCCGCTCTCGTCATTGACGGGTCCGACAACTAACGGCAAAAGCAAAATCAACCACCCCGGGTATTGCTGCCGCCGCGAATCCCGTGATCTCTAACCGTCCCGCCCGCTCTAAGCGAAACCCAATTAATTAAGGCGCTTAGCTGAAATTTCAAGTTATTCGTTGCTTTCTTTCTTTGTGTTAAATATATCACACCCGGAAGCAATCGTCTTCCATTACGTATTAATTACCCTGCCAGAGCCGGACTTGGTTTTTGCCCGCGGCCGTGTGTGTGTTTTTGGGTAACCTGGGTGTGTGTTCTTGTTTAACGCTTCATAAATTGGGTTCCGAATTCGGGAATCGGGTGTCCAGTTGTGGAGGAAGGAATCGGATTGAGGTTGATGTTGATATCATGATATGTGAGTTTTAAGAAATCGGACAAGCGATGCCTTTTCCCATGAAGATCCAGCCGATTGATTATACGCACACCCCCCGGGAATGGGCGCGGTACGAGCCGGCGAAACCGTCGGGCAAGTGGCGGTTCAGGCGGCTGTTCGAGCGACAGCTGCCGAATAAGCCGTCGGAAAAGGCGGCCGGGGACGAGACTCATCACTGTTGTAACAGAGACGGTTCGGGTTCCAGCAATGAGTTCGACCCCAGCTCCGCCTGCCTCGCCAAAATGGTGCAGAACTTCATCGAAGGCGACAGGCAGTCGACCGTGAGGTGCGGCCGGAACCGCTGCAACTGTTTCAACGGCAACGGAAATGACGATTCCGGGGACGAGCTGGATGGATTCTTTGGATCCGGCGGCGGCGAGTCCAGCAGGTGCCTCTTTTCCTCCTCCGGCGAGCCCTGTGAAGTCCTCAAGGTGTGTGTGTATGTGTGTGTGTGTGTGTCCTAATTACCATGTGGGTTGAAAAATTGATTTCAGACACTAAAATCTCCAGTGTTGTTTGTCCTGATTTGGCGTGTGATATTAACGTTAACACAGGGTTTGGTCCCTTGCGCGAGTGTGGCGGAGTGGAATTTGCTAGCGGACGCAACCAAAATCATAGATAAGAACAAGATCTCCAAGCGAAAAGACCAATTTTGTAGGAAGATAGTGGTGGATGGACTGGTGGAACTGGGCTACGATGCTTCTATTTGTACGTCTCGTTGGGACCAAGCCGCCTCTTACCCTTCTGGTAATCACAAATTTTTATATGCCTTCTCTCTTACATATATAACTTCGTACCCGAGTTTAATGAGTTACGGCTCGACGCAGGCGAATACGAATACGTGGATGTGATGACCGAGGGCGATCGGTTTTTGATCGACATCGACTTCAGATCAGAGTTCGAGATCGCTCGCCCCACCAAGAGCTACAAGGCGGTGCTCCAAACGCTGCCGCACGTGTTCGTGGGCAGGTCCGATCGGCTGCAGAAGATCGTGGCGGTGGCGACGGAGGCGGCGAAGCAGAGCATGAAGAAGAAAGGCATGCCCGTCCCTCCGTGGCGGAGGTCCGGCTACGTCAACGCCAAATGGGTCTCTCCCCACACCAGAACCGGCGGTACCGCCGTCGTCCTGCACCCGTCGTCCTCTTCCAACCACCCACAGCTCCGTAATCTTGTTTCCGGCAAGCCACCGAATGAAGCCCATACCGATTCCGGCGAGCTTGTGCCCCCTTCTTTGTCCTCGATTCCAGGCGATAAGTTGCCGCCGGCAAAGGAGTGGCAACCGCCGGCGGTGAAACCGAAGAGTTTGCCGATCGGAGTCAAGATTGTCACCGGGTTGGCGTCTGTTATTGGCGAAAAGCCGTGAATTTTGCACTTTTTCTTTTTTGAATTTTGTTTTTACCTCTTTTTTTTTTGGGTTTTGGTGATATTATTATATAGAGCTATGCATGCATGAATGTATGTTAATGGTTTTTGACTCTTCTCTCCCTTTGCCTTTGTACTTTTTATATAATAAGGGGCTATCATCATCATTATAGTCTACTACCCATTAAAAAAAAAGGGTGTACCCTATATTGATTTTGAAATAAAATATCTGAGAGAATATGTAATGATTAACAAAAAAGAAAAAGCTGCAATTTGCTTTATGCTGTTCTACTTCGTGACCTCTTTTGTTTTCTGTCTGTAATTTTTAATTGGTAACGGTCTCAAATTTCATTATTGAAAAAAGGCGTTTTCATTTTTCTTATTAGAACAAAACTCTCCGTTTATTGTTTCACTTTTTTTATTTATACTTTTTTGCTTTTTTAATTTAAATTTCTTTTCTTCGACGGTGGATAAAAATAAAGAATTTTTTTATTTGTGAGTTTTTAATTTTTAGTTTTTACTTTATTTATATTAAAATAATATTTTCAATAAAGAATCTATAAAAGGTTTAGAAAAAATAATAACATAATAAATAAATAATTATTAGTCTTCTTAACAAATTTTACATGTTGAAAATGAAAATGAGATATAAAATTTTTAGATTTAATTTTTTATTCATAAAAAATAAAAATTTATTGGAGTTGATGCAACCAAGAAAATAGCCTCATCATACAATCTCGATTACAGTGAAGCCGAAAAACGACAAGTTTGCAAATATTTGCGCCTCTCCCCGCTTAGGGTGTGTTTAGATTATGTTGCTGTTATTATCTGTGCTTTTAAAAAAACAAAAAGTTATGAAATTACTATTAAAAAATAATACAAAATATTTTGCGTGAAGAGAAAGAAAAAAAATTACGCGCTTACTTTCAACTTTGAAATTTTCAGACTAATGTAAAAAATAATAAATTTTACACACAACGCGCATCTTAACTACAGGTATATGGACTCTTTAATATTATGAGTTGTCTGCATAATAAATTTTATATCATAACACGTATGTAATAGTATCTCATATTATCGTTAAAAATATGAATAAATTATAATTATTTATATCAATCACGATTTTATAATAATAAAACGAAACAATTACAATTTATCTAATACTATATTGTAATCAGTAAAGTCTGGACGCAGAGCATGTACATGGAAATTGGCATATTTTGCACTTGAGAACTGAGATAAGGTTCATGAATAACTCAACGAGTTGATCTGAGATATTGCAGCCGGCGTGTAATCTGAGATAAGGTTCGTGGCATGCAGTGACAGTGATTGAATCATTGTTTTTTGGTTCATGTTAAATCATGATTGTTTTTTACACATGGCTAAGCCGTAATAGCCTCTGTTAACGTAGGCTAAACATCGTATCTCACTCTATTGGATAGGGTATTAAATCATGATTTTTTTAAGCTTTGGATTTCACGATTTACGGTTTCGACTTTTGATATGAAAAGGTCTTAATTTAATTTGGTTTGATTTCATTTTTTTTTTTCATAAATTTAGCTATTCCATTAATTAAATTACACAAATTTTACTATTTATTTATTTTTCTTTATTTATATAATATATAACAAATATATTTTTTTCCAGTTGTTGTCTTTAAAATTTGATATCTTTACGCAAATATTTAGTGAACAAAAAAATATAAAAACATTAAAATAAGTTTTTTAAAAAATAAAAACACATAATAGTGCTAATTCAGAAAAAAAAAAACGAAATACATTTATATTTTAAATTATTTGATCACTCAATTTTTACAATTTTGGGTTTCGTTTTCAGTTACCAGTTTTAGCTAACTCAAATCTGAAAATTTTCAAATTCGGGTTGACCGTAATACCCGCTTGGACACTTGATGCATGTTTATATTGATTGGTTTTTTATTTTAATTTTTTAAATATAACATTTACTATTTATTTTTTAGTACACAAAATTCAAAATAATAAAAAATTATTTTCATTTTTAAAAACCCAATTAAAGAAAATTACCCTTATAGTTTTCTTTTTATATTCTACGTATTCAAAAATTATTATATTTTAAAAATTAAAACAGAAATAAAACAAAACAAACATGCGGTCTTTATTACCATTTGCAACTATACTAGAAAAAAAAATGTATTTTCAATTTTTCACCATATGCCTTTATTTCAAATATAAAATAAAGTAAATTAATTCTACATTTGATGCGGGCTTGATCTGAAATAACTAAAATTTTACATATTAAATTAACCAGTGTACAATTCACAACAATAATATTCGTTCCCTTCATGCTTTCATTATTATAATTATTTTGAAATTAGATCTCAAAATTAAAAATAATCGTAGCTTCTTTTTTTTTTTTTTTGGCACCATAAATTGATTTGACCTGGGCGGTAAGCTTGGATCCTAATGCACTTAATTTTGTGAACCGATCCATATGTGTTTTGGGTAAAATAATTGTGACCGGAGTAGTCCAACGAATCTGTAATACTTTAGAGTACCGATAAAATTTGATAAAAAATAGTAAATTTATTTTAATTTTTAAATTTTTTTATAAAATTTTCTCCCACCCCCGACGTCATCTCCCCACCGTCTTTGCCCGGCAACTTCAACCCGAGCCCAGCATCATTGACACACCTCTCCGGCTACCCCTCTCCTCCCTCGCCCTGACATCGTCCCTCCTTTCTCCTGCGTCGACCCATCTCCCTCCAACCATCATTTCTTCTCTACGGCGAGATAGGATGTGAAGGCAAAAGATCCATTGCGCAGAAAGAAGATCCGTTAATGATGTTATAGTGCATTGTTAAATTTAATAAATATTTTATATTTACTATATAACTAAATGTTAATTTAACTTTTAATAACGGGGGCATGGACGTGTTTTGACTAAAATTATTAAATTTTAATTCTATATCGGTTGTCAGCAAGCCAGATGCCAATGCTTTTAGTATTGAAATTGTCTCCAACTCCAATACTTTGCTTTCATTATTGCAACACTTAATTATTCCACGTTTTTTTAACCCGCACTTAATTATTCCACGCACGCCATGTGATCCCATCATTTGTTGGTAAGCTGATTATTTCTTCCTTAATTCTGGTTTAAGGAAACCCGGTTTTACTTTGTATTTTTTCAAATAATTATTTCCCGTGTGGAGAACACAAAAATTATGATGGATAATTAGTATGAATAATTGGACACTAGTGGATGGCTTTTTCCGGGTTGGAAATGATGAACCTTTTAAAAAATCCCCAAAAACGCAAAAAAAAAAAAAAAAAAAAACTGCCTTGCGGATCAAGCAAACCGGAAAAGTCGATATATCTCACCGACACGGCGACACGTGACGCTCAGCTTCCCTCCCTGAATTCTGACACGAGAGTTTCGGGTGTTTGTGTGTGTGTGTGTGTTTTGTTTGACTGACAACCCAGGTAGCTTTATGCTTTACCGACCAAAACCAGTAGAGTTTTTTTTTTTTTTTTTGGCCAAATCAGAGTTACGTGTTCGGCTGACTTTCATTCTTCTCTGTGTTTTTGGTGTTTGGGTTGTGACAACCAATGCAATTACAAATCTTGTTGGAAAAATAATTTTATTATTTAAAATTAGTTTGTATTTTTTTTTTATAAGTTTTGTGTTTTTCATCGTCTCTAGTACGTGGAATAAATATTTTTACAATAAAATGATATTATTTTGAAAATCAACAATTTCAGATTAACAAACTAAATCTATTAATATCTTCAAGGTGTGTTCTATTGATAGAATTTATAACTTTAGTACTTCAAATGAGTCCTATCGTACTAGTCTTATACAATGGGAACGCTAAATATTACTAATTCATTTGACAGTAACTTGTCATTTAAACTTAAAAATATATTTGATTTGGTCAAGAAATTAAAAACACTTGGGATTGGATGAATAATCTTATTATCCATTTCAAAAGGGTACGTACCATGATGTGATTTAAGATAATTTAATTTTATATTATGTTAAAGGATAAGAAAGTAAATCTATTAATTTTATAACATATCAATAATCTTATCTCTTTTAAGTGATATTATTAATCCCACGACTTATTTGCAGAATGGCACAAAGATCTTTAAGTTTGATAATGGTTTTAACGATATAAGTGTTTATGCTCTTGCATGAAAAAATTGTGATGTATATGGGGTTCAAAATGGACTTAATTAAAAAGATTAGAAGCATACACGTACGATTGTGCAGGAGTGTACCCCAAACACAATCGTACGTGCTCGTCGTAGGTCTAATCGAAAGCGTGTTAGAAACATGTTCAAAGGCAAATTTATTACAACGAGAGAAACATTCAATATTGCAGGATATATTACATTAATATTACGTAATATAAAAAAACTATGATATTTGATATGTTATTTGAATATATATATATAATCATAATCGTGTTAAAAGTGTATAACATGATTTTGTGTGTAGTACAACATGACTGTGCAGGAATTTTGTACGGCAGAGATCCGAAGCGGCCAGTGGGGGCACGGGTTGGTTGGCGACTTTTGCAGAGCCCTGAAGGCCAAAGACGTACACCAGCTCGATCCCTCATCCCTCTTCGTTTTTCTTTTCCATCACTCACCCCACCTGACCTCACCTGACAAGCGATGGCAACCGTGCATGCATACTTCAACATTTTAAATGATCCGACAGCGATTTCTCACCCAACCTTATCTGCTTTTCGTCCCTCCTTTCGCTTCCGCGCCCCACGGAAGCCGTGATTACCACTACCTGTGTTTTGACATGAACTGGGTTTGACTGACTGCGTTTGATTCAAAGTGCGCGTGCGTGTTGGTTTTCTTGTAGGTTTTTTTCTTTGGTCCAAATCAGTGCGTACATAATTACATATTTATATACATTCATATGATATGTTCATGTAGGGAGTTTTTAAACCACCACGTGTAAAACGACGCCTACACCAGTAAAAATAAGGGGCCTATATGAGCCTGACGTCCCTCCCCTCGCTCATTGTCCGCGCGCGCATATTTCTGGTATATAGGTGTTGAATTCAATGGATTACATATAAATAAAACATTAATCATCTGTTTTGACTATTTGGGAAGTATGGATAACCCATCAACTTATATGGATTATTATAGTTATTAACTTTTATATTGGTTAGCGACTGATGACAGTTGGTTAATATATAGTTTTTAGATGAGCTAATTAAGCACCCAAAATTCAACTAAATTCATAGTACTTATAATTGGTGGAGTCCAATAGTATGGAAGTATGGAGATGGATATGGAACACAGAAACAGGACTCATCAGAAAAATCTATATTAAAATACTTTTTACTGCAAATGAAAAGTAATCTCCATATTTAGCTTCGTAAGCCAGCAATATTATGCAATTGATGAAAGTTTTTTTTTTTTTTTTAAGTGCTACATCTCTATTTATATGTCATGTGGGGCCCATCGGTTCTAGCCAACTTTGGGCTAATTTGCTCTTCAAATACAGTTGATGTCAGTCAAATTTTGCAGTATCAGTTCAAATTAATTTTTGGGCTAATATAATTATGTAATGTTTGCTTGCCTTCTATTTTCTATAACTGAAATTTTATTTTCTAAATAAAAATAATATAAATTATGATTTGTAATTATTTTTGAAAATAATTATTCTTGATAATTTCTTATTATTTTTTAAAATATAATTAATTTTTAAAACCATAGTCTCAGTTGAATTTTTATTACTATTTAAGTTATTTTATGTTTTTAAAATAAAACACAACTTTTTGTGTGAATTTCAATTTATTTCTTCCTATTCTTTTATTGTTTAACGCTATTGTATTTTTTTTATGTAATCTTTTTTTTTTCAAATATTATTTTTTTAAACACATTCCAACCAAATTTATTTTCTAAATTCATAATCAAACTCTATTTTTAATAAATTAAAAACTTATACAAAATATCCCCTATTCAATTTATGAGTCAACTTAGATTTTTTTTTTGAAAGGCCAAAAATTAAGTTTATTTTGGGTAATCAATACTATATCTTAAACTTAACTAACTACTCAATCATTTATACTTTTTTTTCTTTGACGTGTTATTCTCTTACGAGGCCGGTGCAACTGTATCCAATGTCAAAAGTTGACAATATTTAAGCAAGAAGAAATGGTCGCGGCAATTAAAAGTAGGTGATATACATACTAGGTTAACACGTATTGTTTTAAAAAAATTATATAAAAAGGTGCAAATAAGAGAGCCTGATATCTGACAAAATCGAAAATCAACCCATGAACGAGTCATGGAGGTTCCAGGCGTTAGGGGGCGTTGGTACATGTGTTATTATTATTATAATTATATTAATATATAGCTGGGCTAATTGGATTATTGATTATTGGATATACGAGACTCTCCTTAAATGTTTCTGATTACTGCGGAAAAAATAACAGTGTATTGTGTGCGTCGTTGCTTGATCCTACATAAACAATCAAAAGTAAAAAAGAAACCAAAATATATCAAAATACTTTCCTTTCCCACATAGTTCATCCACTCGTCAATTTTCCTTTTCCACATAGTTCGATGGGAGAGGGGCATTGGGCGGGTTTGATAATAAGAAAAAAAACTCGTCTATTATTTCTTTTTTATTTTATAAGCAAAATGATGTTAATTTTTTTGTAATAATAAAAAATCATTTATTTAAAAAGTTTATGCTTTTTTAGTAACAAACAGAAACAATTGGAGAGATACGTTTTAAAGCTCTTTCAAAAAGTAACATTAGAATTTTTAAAATGATAATATATTAATTCTAAAATTATAGTAATATGATCCTAAATTCAAATGTATCTAGCTAAATATTGATTTCGCTAACCAAATTTAACTAAGACTTAAGAGCATCTCCAACAATAATATGTATTTTATCTTCACATGTAGAGAATTTTTTATTTGTGAAGAATGTTTTTTTCTTCTAACTCCAACAACCCTCTTCATTTCAACTTTATTTGTATTAAAATAATAAATTTTATTATATTTTTAATATAATAAACTTTAATTTGGAGAGAGAAGAGAAGAAAGAGAAAATAATAAATATTAAAATAATATGTGAAGAATTAATAGTGACTCTTGATAAATGAAGAGTTTGTTGGAGCTTATTTTTTGCATTTGGCTCTCTATTTGTAGACAATAGAGAGCCTCTTGGAGTTGCTCTTAGAACACTAATATTAAGCTAAATATTGAACTGTGATGTTTTAATCTTTTGGCTTTGGAATCTCAAATGCGATCGAGATTCGAGAGCTTGACTTTTTGCAATCCCTATAACAACTTTAAATAAGCAACTCCGTGACGAAACTTGGAACTCAGTGGATATATATATCTGAAATTCTGTGTAGGTGAATAAAAAATTCATTTAAGAGAATAAATATAAACCCTCAAAGCTGTGGGAGGCACTGTATATCAGCTGTGGGGACAAAATGGACCAGCTTCACGGCCATTTTGAAATGAATTTGATGGAAAGGCTCAAAGATGGACGCCTTGGGCTTTGTCGAAGTGGATCGGAACCGTCGGGCTGGGTCGGGTTCGGGTGATGGGTTGGGTGCTGTAGACGGATCCAGAATTTGGAGGTAGCCTCTAAGGGAATGGGGTTAGGATTTCAAGTTGGAGTCTTCGCAGGGCTTGCAAGGCCGTGTGTACTGGGAATGATGGGCCCTGCTTGTGCGATACCCGTGTGCTTGGCAGCAGTAAGGAGGGATCTTTGATTATTTCTCTGCTCCATGGGTTTACAGCTCCGATTCTCTGCATAATGCGTGGCTGTTGCCTTAAATCTGAGTTTATCATTTATTTTGTATAGAATCAAAATTAATGTATTTTGTCCCATTAGCGCCGCTGCCGGCGAGGGAAGACTATGTTATATACATACAGAAACATATATGTTCCTATCCCTTTTCCATTATGTGCAATAGTCATTGAAATATAAAAGTTCAAAGAACAATAAAACATATATATATATATTAATTAACTTAACCATTTTTTGACATGCAAACCATTGGTGTACTTAAATTACATGATTACATGTAACAGTTATTCAATTCCCAAACGATTAATTCGCTTTGGGTACTACAAGTATTTTAAACAGGTGTAAACAAAAACGAGGTCACTCGAACACCCCCTTTATAGTTGTCTTTCAAATGCACCTTATCCCACCGATGTTTTGCCGATTAAATCATTCATACTTTTGAAGAACATTTTACTTAACCGTTACACCACATAATTAATCCAAACGACATACATGAGACTGAAAAAGACTCCAGGACCGTAAAGTTCAATCCATTCGCCGCAACAAATGCATTCAATCGATTATAAGTGCTCCTCGAATGCATTGCTGACACAAAGAGGGCATGATAAACATATTTTTGGCAGCATCATACCGAGAACCAATACCAATGCATGCATCCAGCAATCCCACAAGGAGCTAGAACCGCTGGCGCAAATTGTACTTCTACCTCGTACCATCTAACACAGTATGGGAAACTTACGCACAGCGACCAGGAATGCTCCCTTGGATACTTCCCCCAACACAGACCCCGTTCTGTACCTGTTCTATGGCGCCAAGTTGTGGCACTGGATATGCCTGACCACCTGTCTTGTTTGGAGCTATGTTCTGTTGGAGCCCGTTGACAGTATGAACAAGTGCTGGGGGTTGGCTGGGCGAGGCATTGACAGGAGATGATGAGGCTGGGGGGTTGGCAGACAAGACACTGATAGGAGGCACGGTGGCTTGGCTGTTGCTGGACAAGGCACTGCCCAATCTTTGCTTTTGTGAAGCACCTGTAATGGTAGGAATCGGTTGGTTGAAGAACTGGTCTGCAGTTACATCGGATAGTCTTCTAATAATTGGTGGTATGCTTGCACTACTAGAAATTTCAGGCATGGATTGGAGAAATGGATTGAAACCGGTTGCTCTTTTGACACCATCTTCTGCCATTTTCACCTGTATAGCAGCATGCATAGTATCTGAACCATTCAACTTGCACAAGCAAAATTGATGAATAACTTGAGTAAAAGGAAGCATGGGGAGAGAACATGCTTCAAAGACTGCCATTGAAGAAAGAAGGGATATGGTAAGAAGTTTCTGAGTTGAAACGTTTCGGACTTTAACCTAAGATCAATTATTGCAATTCAGGCAGATCCAAATCCGCCCCAACTTCAGGTTCAACAGATGTGCTAAGAAAAGAGAGGTAGCATGGCTTACCTTTGCCCTTAATGTCTCAATATCAGCTTTTAGGACTCGATTGTCAACAACTGCATCCTTGTACTTTTGGTTGACTTCAGTCAGGCTCTTTGATAGTGAAGAATTTTCAATCCTTAAATCTGCAACCTACATAGAACAACATAGCTTAATACATTCAGGGACTAAGAAAACTGAAGATGAGCGAACGTGTGCTACTAAAACCAGTATGAAGCAGCACCTGCTGCTCAAGTTCATTCAAATGTTCTTGTTTTCTTCTTCTAGAACGTCTGGCAGATTCTCGGTTAGACTGCATCCTGATTCACCATAAAAAGATCAACCAGACGTCAGAAAACTTAAAAGCATATTAAAGGTATTGAAAACTGATTTAGTTGCATCAAATACATCCTTAGAACACCGTGATTTGTATTCTACCTCCGGGCATGTTTGTCATCACCATGATTTGTATTCTCAGCGGTTTCAGTATCTCCGTCATCTGAGAGTTCTCTTGATGACTCACTAGTGGTTGTTGGCCCACCCTGTATCCCTGATTTTTTCTGCAAAGCATGTAAGTTAGGAATGTCGCTTGATCCATTAGCAGTCTTAAGCGGCACTTCAGACAAACCATTCCCAGCACCTATAGTGGTTTTAAAAAATGATAATAAATATAAATGAAATTGTAATGCTGAAGAATGGTAGTATTTTAAGATATAAGCATGATATATATTATAAAAAGCAATTCTCACTTTAAAAATCAAGCAGAAAAAATGGTTAAGAGAAAAATTAGAACAAAAACATATGTGGTGCATGGGTGCCATGACAGTTGTCACTTTATCCTGAAGGAAATTATATGATATTGTTTGTCGATTTGTATATTAGAAATTACTTCAATATGTACAAGCTGAGCTAAACAGACCCCAGTAATTCATCAAAACAATATACCACAAAAATAACAGGCAACAGCGTAGCTGTGAGAAAATATAATTTCATTGATGCACCATTAATCGACATGCATATAACAATTTTACCATAGTTATATACACAATAACAGTTGCAGTCATTTCACTCCTTTGTTTCAACATTTTTGAGCCTGTGCAGCAAGGACTGCCGTATCACATTACTCTACATATATATGTGTGCGTGCAAGCACACATGTGTACATGTAACATGAGAATCTAGTAGACTAGCTCAGACAAACTACAAAAAAATAAAAATAAAAAATCTCATGCATAAAACCCCTTTCCCTCCAGTACAACCTTAAAAATGTTGCAATAGAAACACATAAGGAAAATGAATGCAAAAACTCGTGAATAAAAACAATAAATGCGAGTGTTGAGACAGACAATAGCTCTTCTCTACTTAACCATTCACAATCACAAATATTGCTTGTAGTTTCTGTAAGCTTAATATTTCAATGTCTTCTTTCTCAAAACTCTTAAAAAACATTGTCTCTAAAACGATCAGCATGTAGCCAAAAATTTCCTAAAATATATTTTCTGCAGCAATGTCTCTTCCTCATCTAGTAGCTCAATACATCAACTAAGTAGCACCACTTGTGAAAAAATAATGAATTTTCAGTTATCACTAACTGTAAAAACTCTTTCTAAGTAATGTATGCCCTAAATTATGATTGCCACCAATATCATCGTACCGAGTTTTCATATGCCTCAAAAATCATGTGATCACAGGGAATGATTAAATTCACGTCCTCATCTAAGTGCTTTCCAGAATGTCAGAAAATTACTCAAGGGTTTCTATCAATATAGAGAGCAGTCTAAATTGAACTGAACAGAGGGCCAATATTTACCAACAGCCTGAGACCCCATTTTGGAATGGTTTGAAATCTGTGGCAGTTTTTCATCTGAAGTTGGACCAACTAGCGATTTTGCATTAGTTGTCTGCACAAATATAATTACATAAATTCATTACCAGAATGAACATATCCTAATAGGAAATCAGCTAAAACTAATTCATATAAGATGCTTGCGGGTGTGTAAAATTTGTACCTCAGCGCTGTCAAATTACATGATTACATTAACCAAAAAGACTCAATTATAACGCAAAATAGGGTCCATATGGTTGTGTTCACAAGTATTTTCAGAAACCAGGAAGCAACTCAACATTCATTTGAACCTAATTGTTTCAATTTTTCTACTTCTAAAAACAGTTACGTGTAGGTGCTGATCATTACATGCGAATCATTGTTCAGATCACCAAAAAACCAAAATAACGTAGTGTTGATAATAAATAAATACATAGAAAGACATAACAATGTTGTTTTATACATTTTGCAATTTGAAAACACAAGAACTGATACTGAGAACACAGCCGAAAGAGGCCCTTAACTTTGCGATCAGAAACTTAAGGCGCAGGTTAAAAATCTACATGAGAGACTCCCAGAATCAAGAAGTGGTCAATTAATACACCACTATCGAAACCAAACAATGAAATAGGGAACATTTGCCCCAAGTACAACAATCACACAGAGGGTAGAGTCAGACAGGCGACGATACCCGAGACATCGCAACCGCGGCACAGGCCATGTGGAGACGGCTCTTGAGGTAGGCCTGGTACTCATCTGAATCGGCCGGAGTAGCCTGGGACGGAAGAGAAGGAGCCATACGAGGAGGAGGAGGAGGAGGAGGCGGCTGCTGCTTCTTGATCTCCAAGATGACGTCATCGTCGCCCTCGTCGGACCTCGAGGAAGAAGCCCTGGAAGTGTTTCCCGGAGGGCCGGCCGCCGTAGCGCCGCAGACGGCTGAAGACGCTGACAGCGGCGAGCCCGAAGCCTCCTCCTGAACAAAACTCTCGAACGCCCATTCCGTGGAGATCCGGCGAGGATCGCCGGGGACCTCCGTCGGGAACTGTATCTCCGGCGACGGAGCGAACTGCGGAAAATGCCACAGGGCTTCGAGATCGTCGGCGGAGAAGATGGAGTTCATCTCTCGCTCTCAATGGATGGATGGATGGGTGGATGGCTCGGTGGGCGAAGGAAAGGGAGCTTGAGCCTGGTTTTGCTTCTGGTTTTATAGCAGGGGAGGAGTGGAGGGGCTCGGACTCGGAGGGGGCCGAGGTGGAGAGAGGTCAATGAACTCTGGACCGCCACGTGGCTCTGTTTCGCTCGTTGATTTCATGACAATCTACCAGCTTTATCTTTTCGGTTTTACCGGCTTTTGTCTTCCCCTTTTTGGGATTAGCCAACTGTGATGGATGGTGCGCTTTTATGGCTGACCTGCTATATGAGTGTTGTTTTTTTTTCCATGACTCATGCCACTACACTTTTAATTTCCAAACTCAATCATTTTACTTTAAGTGACATTTAAAAGTGAGACTATTATTAAAATGTGTGTATATAACATAATATAATATCAAAACTAATTAACTCTCGTAATACTTAAAAATTTTATTATTTTGACATATATATATATATATATAAACTTATCAAAACCATATATTTTATAATCGCTATCAAATAACTCATCACATAATCCTCATATAAAATATTATTTTTTTACAAACATCTTAAATACACATGTTATTTGTGGCTTATGGTGCTTTATTTCAAATGTGTGGTTCAATTATGGGAGAAATCCCAATACAAAAAACGATCATTTATTATAAATAAAATGAGTGTAATCTATTACTTTGCTTCACATTCTCACGCAAACGTTAAATAAAAAAAACCAACTGAACAGCGAAAAGCCATGGACTTTGGACTGCGACCAACAGGGCCGGGTAATGAATATCATTCTCCCATAACTGGGAGAGCCTGTAACTCGGAGTCACCCTGCACCTCAAGAATCTACAAAAACTAGTAGCAGCCTGCCAGAATCTGCAGAAGTCGGCTACTTATGCATACACCTCACGAATAATCAGACCCCCAATGCCCCGAACAGAAACCAATATGAAGAACAAAACCACCATAAATTTGAACATTAGATACTTGAAAATATCCACGGGAGCCTTCAAGCAAACCAGTATCGAAAATCTACAAATATAACATAAAACCACACAGATTAAGCATTCATCAGGCTAAACATAGTTCACCAAGAAAATATATTTTCACGTGCCATTCTTCTGAGATGGTAAAACCACACAAAAAAGTGAAGAAACTGAAGGATCCGCAGATGCAAGTGAAGAGGTCATGCAATTTTTTTAATATGAAATTATGAAATTTGTAGTTCAATAGAGGTCATACCCATATATCAATGTGAAACGCTCACAGATTTGATAGGATCCTACGAAAATATTACACTTCACCAATTAGACAGATTCAAATAAACACTACACTTCAAAAGTCTGTTATAAGAAAAGAGTAAAAAACTTGAGACCCAATTTTTGCCTCTTACACACTATGCCCTCTAGAAATATGCCAGCACCATTTAAGCATAAAATACAAAAAAAAAAAAAAAAAAAAAAAACAACTAATCTCTCATCATCCAACAAGAATTATTTGTAACAACTCTTCCCATAAACCTCAAGCCCCAACAATGCCACCATATACTGTCAAATGATTGAAACTAGATGGAGCGAGATACCTGACTGCCTAGTTTAGCATAGACGGCTACACTTTCCAACACTACACTACAAACTGCTGTTGGTGAGATATCTGACCACCAACAGCAGTTATAAAATAATTGTATTTTATAACAGTTTCATGATCCTGAAATTTTGAATATAGAATGGTAATATAAAAAAGTCAAAGCATGTACACAAAATCTGCAAACGAATTTAGTAAATATCAATAGAAAAAGAAGAATCACTAGATGGCCTTCACAATGTAAAAGGATAAAACAAGGGAAATTTTCACTTTAATCCCAATCCATAAAAAGTAAGTAGAAGCCCAAAAAAAAAAAAAGCAATCTAAACAAACTCACAACTTGACCAAAAGATTTTTGTTAGGCTTACACAGACACTGAAGAGACATTCCCAGTTCCAAAAAGCCCAGATAACAATATCGTATTGCTGGAATCAGAGATCAGACAACTCATGAAGTGGGTCAAAAATAACTAGATGGAGCGTGTGTGTTTTTTCTTCTATACTACATAACACACCATTTGAATCAATGCACATATGTTATGGTATCATAGCAACAGAGTCCAATGAGGGGATAATACGCACAGTGAGAAGTTGATTTGATGATGCTTGCAGATTAACCAAGCTTTGCTTACTGTCTAATGATCCTGAAAATTACCCAACAAACAGCAGCCCACAAGAGGTTGAAGATTTGAAGTAGCTTTGCTGATAAAATCTTGAAACTTCAAATTAATGTATGAACATACCCGGCGATCGTGCTCCTCCGCAAAGTACTCTCTATTCACATCACTCATTGGAATCACATCGTTTGAGTTGATTGAAAGAGCAGTATCTCGAACCTGAACTAGGAGCCCGTATTCGAGGTCCAAAAGACAGACCTTACAGACGTTTTTTAGCTTAATACATGTCTAGCAAACTTCGGTTTTTTTTTTTTTTTTTGAATCTAGCATCCCGACCAGACCTTCACCTAAAAACTGTGAAGGGGCGAGTACAAATCTTGCACCTTTTGTCATAATCCGCTTTTGTCTGCACTAATTGTCACTACAATCAGGATAATGGCATAATATATAAATATGGGTGGGAATGGGATGATGATTAAGTAGCAACTTTCAACAATTTGAGTATCTCGTTCACAATTTTCTTTATCAAAGCATTAATATATCTTTACATAGTAAATAAATTGTGTGTGTGTGTGTGTGTGCGTGTTGGAGTACATATCTTACTGGAACGAGCCTTAAACTCTTCCGGGTCCACCGATCAGTCCGAGCTCTTGGAGGTTTTGGTCCCCGGCGGAGTGAATCACGCTCTGAAAAATCCGGCTATCGATCTGGCGGGAACCAACACCGTTTTGCGATTAGACGACAGCGTCAGCCACGACCAGCGTGACGGACTCGGAGAAGGCGGAGCTCGGCTAGAACATACGACGTTCCGGCGTGCTGGGTGCGCTGCAGTATTGTCTTGCGGGGAGAGAGAAGGCCTACGTGAGACATGATCGGAGACCAAATCCCGCCATTGCCCTGGGATCGCCATTCTTCTGCTGCGCTCTCTCTCTCTCTCTCTCTCTCTCTCTCTCTCGGTTAGGCGATTAGGGCTAATATGAAGACATGGTTGGCGCAGGGAAATGAAAAAATGAAAAGCGCTGCGCAGAGAATTGAGGAAAAAAACGAAAAAGCGCGCCTCAGAGAAATTGGGGGAAGAAAAGGCGGGGCAACAATTATCCAGATTCCGTGTTTGTGGCGATTTAAAATTGTTTTACTAATTTTGTGGCGGTTTTAAAATAATTATTTGAAAAAAAAATAAAAAATAACTTTGTGACTATTTTCAAAGGCTACAAGGATTAAATTTTAACCATTTTTAAAATTTATAGTAACACTTAATAAATTGTCACGATTTCTATTGCTTTATGGTGGTTTTCATTAACTGACACTTTTTTATGTGGGTTAGGGTAATAAAATTTATACCCTTTTGATTTTTCAAGATAATCGAAAAATTAATCATTAACAATATATTGTTTTGGTGGGCAACCCCAAATATAAAAGCGCATTAAATTGAGCATCTTTCCATGAGGTGTTTTAAGAACTGACTTATTAACAACTCTATTAAGTATATATGTACCAATCTTTAATACATGTATTTATTTTAATTTAGAACTTTAACAATAATATAATTTTTTATATATATGTTTTTAAAAAGTTGATGTTGTTGCTACGATTATAATAAGAAATAATATATATATATATATATATATATATATATATATATATATGAATATAAATAATTTTATTGTGGTCATTAATTTTTTTTTTTATAATTGAGTATGCTATCATATTTCATGATTAGTTATAGTATTAATTTTTTTAATATATGACTATTATGTGAATAAGTAACAAAAAAAACATTTGAGACCAGAGTCTATGTTTCACTAACTTTATAAAAAAACATTGGAAACATTTGGTACATAAAAAACTTTTATTATGTGCACTACCTTTATATTTATATAACATGTTTAACGTGAAATGGGGATTCAACCAAATTAGCATCAATATATAATGAAATGACACAAACTTCGAGTCGCAACAGAAACCAAGAAATAAAAATGATGGGGTAGTAACTAGTAAGCACAACCCCTTGCATGCATGGGGTGGATCGCGAATGCATTAACTGGAAATTTGGAAGGTATGGAAGGGAAAGGATTAAACTAATTTTCATTGAACGAGTCCATCAAACCCATCTGATCGCCGTAATACTGTGGCCCCGTCGCTTTCCACTGCGGATATTGGAAGCCACCGGCGGCAAATATTCCTCCGCCACTGCTGCTGCCACCACCGACGCCGCTGCTGCTGCTGCCACCACCAGCGCAGTCACCGAACCACGAGCCATAACCGTAGCCCACGTCCAACGGCGGCAGCTGGTGAATGGGGGGAGCGGCGTACGGCGGCGCTGCTTGCTGCGGCGCGTGGATCTCAATCGACGGATAGTATTGGTGGTGTGGCTTGGCCTCGTAATGCTCGACTACTCCACAGTTGTACATGCCGTGTGTCATGGGCAACGGCAGCAGCGACTGAGAGAAGTCCATCATCCCCGCCGCCGCGCTCACACCGGCGCCATTGCTTTTGTTAAATTGGTAAGCGGGGACGAGACTCGAACTCGACTCCATAAAACCATTGCCGTGAATGTGATCGCCGCCGCCGCCGCCGCCGCCGCCATTGGGATAGTGATGATGGTAATGGGTGTGATGGTTTCCCTTGAGCAGGTCTAGCCGCTCCTTGGCCTCTTGGATCTTGCCATCCAGGTCGGCGCTGAGGTGGGCGAGCTGGTCCTGGGTGAGGGCGTCGAGGCACGGGTCCCACGGCGGGAAGCGGGAGGCGCCGACGCGGCGGCGCACCTTGGTGAGCTCGGCGTCCAACTTCTTCTTGCGGTCGTTGTAGAAGTCGGTGAGGTCGGTGGTGCGCCTCATGCGCTCCTCGTTGCTCTTGGACCTGTATTGCAGGATGACTTGCCGGATCTCTTCCGGGTCGCCGGGTGGCCAGATTTCTGGCTGGGTCGGGGCGGACCCGGATCTCTGGCTAGGACCGTAGATGATCATGCATGCACGGACGTCGCAGAGGGTCTTGAACTCGTAGATTTTTTTGGCTAGGCCTTTCTTGCGCTTTTGAAAGGTGATGGAGCGTGACTTCTCCTTGTGTATCAGTTCCAGATTCAGCTTTGCGCGCCCCATCTTCTTCTAACCACTGATAATTTTCTAACATTTATCTATACATACACCTATATATATTGATGGTTAACCAAAAAAAAAAAAAAACATGTAACATGTGCACTACTGATGATCACCAGAAAAGGTTTAATAATCATGGGAGATTTTCTAATATGGTGTAGTTTTGGTAAGTAATCTCATGTAACAAAACGCAATATTCTTCACATATATGAAGACCTTTAATGGTACGCGCTTGTAATATTGTGGAGTATATTCGCCTATCAATGAGTGGCTTTTATCTATGGTAATAAACATATCAACTATATATCCTCCGAAATAATTACATGTAATCTCGATAATAATATATTTTAATTATCAACACAAACACTGATGAAAAACGGTGGAACTCTTTATCTCGATTAAAATAATCCCAAGTTTTAATTATCAAAATTCAAAAGAATTGAAACTCTACTAAAAAATGAGTGGACGTACGGACGCGCGCATAATTTGAAACGAGGATATAAGTCACCTTGATAAACTTTAATTTGAAACGTGCAAAATTATATATATACATATAAAGAAAACGTGTTTAGCAGTGACGATGGTTCATTAACATTACTATATATATGGAAAAAATGACCGTTGGATTTTCAGTTCAAATTTATGTACATTAATAGATGGCGGACTCATGTCCATTGATTTCAGATGATGACGGATATTCTAATTAATTAGCAAATAATAAATAAATAACAGTTATTTCTTCCTTTATTGTAGAAGATAAAAATCCCAAGGTGATGAGTGATTTTGACGTGCCTCTATCTAATCAGATCAATTCGTAAAAATATCATTTGACAAAATAATTACAAGATTTGTTTTGGATATTATATTCGAGAAGGGATGATCGGGTTATAAATGAAAATTAATTATATATATATATATATAAATTGCGTTGCTTGCAGCTGTCATGGAGATGGTTGCAAATACAATCTATCTATAAAGTCAAAATGCCCACCTGTGTCTACAATTAAGTCATATTTTTAATTATCATTATGGTAAGCAACCCTGAGGATGACAACAGATACGTAAGGGATCAACTCAATACCGTCCCGGGGGTGTATTAATTACTATTATACATCTCCGGATGGGTGGATACAAAATTATCAATCTTAAACTTAATATATAATACATGCAATTTAAAAAATAAAATAATATATACTAGTCGAGTCAAGTAAAATTCGTAACTACTTTATTGCCTTTATAAGTTAATATTAGGTAAAATTCACACGGATAAAGTAATAAAGTGAATGAGAGGCAAAATAAATACTGAATAAATTGAATTTTATAAAAATCGAATTTAAAATTAAAATAGAAAATAATTAAAGATTATTTTAAAAAATAATATACATTTTTTTCGAACTAATTAAAATTGGAAACATTCTTTCACATGCTTGTGCATGTGTGCGGGGCTCCCATTTTTTGTTTTCAAATCCTGGAATCTCCCAAACACCTCATTGAGATTCTCACTATTTTCAAAATTTGTCAGCTTGAGGCTTGTTCTTAACCAAAAAAAAAAGGACCTATTTTAATATTGCAACGTTTTTTTTTCATTTTTTTCTTGAAGTTTATCGCCATTAAAATTAATATCAGAGTATATCAGTTTGATGATGTGACATTAATTATGAATCCTTTACTATAAAAATGAATTAATTTGCCTGTATATAATTTTACCTGACATTTTTTTATTTGTCTAAAATAAAGACATGTTATTCCCGAGACTCGAACGAAGGAAATACTTACCACTAAATTGAAATGGATTTACACATTTAATTAAAAATTGTATATATTCATATAATTAACTGAAAATTTAATGCACAAAGAAAGAAAAAAAAATGTTACAAATTAATGCCAACATCCTTACCGGCTAATGAATAAATATTTGTACAACTGGCTCGAAGCATTATAATGAAATTATAACCAATTGAACAGTTATGATTTTTTCTTTTCTTTTTTTCTTCACCTCAAATGAATTGGTATGTTAATACGTTGTCACAGTTACTTAAAAATTATCAATTGTATGTTGCATTTCTCATAACTTATATATATACATACATACATACATGATTTATTTTAGTAGAATTTTGCTAAAGTAGTAATATAAGATTAACTTTTTATCGTGGGAATTATAATATAGACCATTAGATGTTATAATAATATTTCATATTAAAATTTCATTTAATAATAATTAAGCTACAGCAAATATTAATTTAACCATTAATATTAAAAGTTTTAGAATAAACGTTAATTTTAAGGGGAAAAAAAAAACTTGTTATTGCGTATGTAGAGAAGTGAGCGTGGCAGATAATTTATAAAAAAAAAAACTGCAAAGACGCGCAAGCGCAACCAGAAAAGGTGAGAGGCGAATGAGAATGAGGAAACAAAAGGCCTAACTATGCGTATATTGCAATGATTAAGAGCTTAGCTTGAACGCTAAGTTCTCGGTTAAGGGCCCTATTGGCTTAAACAAATGTTAAAAATTTGTATCAAACCCAATTAAAATAAATAATATTTATATTTTAAATCGAATAGAATATCATTGGATTCAATAAAAGTTTATTCCGCATATATACATCCAAATATGTATTATATTTTTTTATTTATATTTATATATATGGTAATTATTTAAATTAATTTATAAAATTATATAAGTAAAGAAATTAAAGCTTAGCTTACACATACACGCACGGAGAGATAGATATGTCTGTGTGTCAGTGTGTTTGGGTTTCACTGATTTATGATTTTCGATATCTTATTTTAATATTAATATTAATATTTGCATATAAAATTTTATCTGTATACGTAATATTTATATAGTATACATGATTCAGGTTTTTAGATGTATATAGTGATATTTGCTCTGAAATTGATTTGTTTATAGGTATAGGAAGCCGTAGTCTTCACTTTCTTTCGAAGCTTTGGATAGGTTAGGACCGTTAGGTGGACTTTATTTTTTAATGGACCATACAAACTATTTTAAAAATGAATAACCCATATAAAACCAAAACATAATTTAAACCAACCCAAACATAATTCTAAATTATGAAAAAAATCTTATAAGTTATAAGATAATTAGTAGTAACTTTTCTATAAAATTTATTTCTTTTATTTAATAAAAATAGATAAAATAATCTAAAAATGTTATATTTAACTTTTTTCACATGAATTATATATTTTTTTACTATATAAAAAATACTGTTTGCTTGCTGTAATTACTAAATTATAGAAGATAGTAATTTAAAATTAATAATTGAAAGATAAAAGTAAAAAATAAAAAATAAAAAAGTTAAATTATTAATACATAAAATAATAAATGAAATCTATTACTATATGTATTTACATAAGATAATAAAAATGATATTAGTGCTTTAGCCCTCTGATTAGTATGTATGAAAAATTTGTGGAAAACGAAATATGTATAGAAAATCTATAGAAAATAATGTTTTTTGTTGTTTGGCAGGTACGAAAAATGCACAGTAAATATATAAAATTGGTTGCTAACGTCTAGTTTTTTATGACGAATAATTTGGTGTAATTTGCTATAGAAAACAAATTGTCTACCACTTGCAACGTGATTCCTGCGTTGAAGAATATGTTGGACAACGTTGACTGCAGCCGGAGGATGCACGTTGAACTAACATCATTTTTAAATAACTTTTCCATACCTTTTCTCTCCCTTTCAAACAAGCCTATACAAAAATAATTTTTTACTCATTTTCTTTCCACATTTTTTTCTACCTTTTTTTTCTATTCATTTTTAATACCTTACCAAACACAAGGTAGGTAAACATACAAATATTCAAATTTTGCTAACACGACAACCTATATATGAAAAAATATGATTAGAAATTTAGATTTGTCGTAATCCCCATAGCGAACCTTAGGTATCAATTTAACTCAAATGGCAAATATCAATCCAATGGGGGCAAAATAAAGGAGGAGAATATTTAGACTTACTGATTCAATTGACGTGAGCGGCCTGTATCAACAAGCAATTCACGAAAGGTACCCTATATTTTTAAAAGTTAGTAATAATAATTTTTTATAATATAATATAATATATACTTTTCGTTTAGCGTGTGAATAAATGTTTTCATACGTGAGTGAGCTTACTTTATATTATACAGTGAGATTATGTATGAAATTCATGTGGGGATATTATCTCTCTTACCATATTGATACGAATAAAAGGTTTTAAAAAATAATAATTTTAATTCAATGACAATGAAGATGTCCCTGCATGTATTACCTGCATAATTTACATGTACCTAACATTACTTTACTTTTAAAATTTTAAAAATAGTTTTTATTTTTTTGCATTGATAAGTGATGTGCAATGGCGCATTAGATTTTAAAAATGGATCATTATATTATTGTATATAATATAGAATACAAGTGAAATGCAATGTCACACATATCATTTTGAAAATACACCCGCACCTATGGGAGTGATTTCTAAACCTTACATGCACATTGATTCACATGAGTTCCTCATAACTCCAGTTCGCTACTCAAAATGAAGTTTTCCCTTTAGATGAAACAATATTGGCCAAATGCTTTAAAAGGTCTGTTGGTATAAAAAAATAGCATTTATAACATTCACACCAAATTCGAGAGAGATGGATAGATGAATGACATTAAATTTAAGAAATGAAAGAGTTTTTTTTTTGTTTTGATTTTTTTTTATTAAAATTTTATTGTCTGCTTTTAACATTTACAGTAATTTTAAAGATATGTTTTATGCTTACTAAACTAATCCATTTGAAAGATTTATCTTTAGTGTGGCAATGTAAGCTGGTGGCACAAGAGAGAGAGGGTTCAAATAGCATTCACATACACATTGTCTTACCAAATATGATAATGAACTAAATTGCTTTGAGAGTTTTTGGTATGTTTTTATTTATGTATTATAGTTTTATGATTTGAAAAGTTAGTATAGGTGAAGTTTGAATTTTTGATTTTGAAAATAAATTTTATAGTATATATTAAAAAAATCACTATATATATATATATATATAATACAGTGAGCCTAACTAATAACATAGAGTAAAAGATGCAAAAATAAAATAAAATAAAATAAAATTGGACTTCCAATTTGATAACCACAACCAAAAGCTATCGTAAAAGGGATTTTTTTTGTGCAGTAGTACTATCCTATCATATATAATCAAAGCTGGGGGGGGGCGGGGTGGGGGGATGGATATGGAGAAAAAACAAAGTATACTTGCGCCTAGTTTGCATATGTAATTTACACTTGAATATTTTTTTTTTTCATGTTAGATTGATATTTTTTTAAAAGATAATATAAAGTTAACAATAGTAAAAATATTTCGTGCGAATTTACTGCATAACTTATCTAGTCCGAAAAAGAAAAGTATGTGAATTTATAATAAAAAAAAGTTTTTTTATCCTTTCACTTATAAAAAGAGCACTGAATTGTCTTTTATATATATATATATATATATTGTAATTAATATCCATCCAATAACATTTAAATTGATTAATTTACCTCCATAATTTGCGTCACTCAAAAGAATTAAACGAATCATGGCAAAAACATGTAATTTAATCAAACCTGGGTACCATTTACCAAAACTACAATCCTTTAAAACCAGAGAGACCGCTGTGTCTTCTTCCCCACTCCATACACGCGCTCGCTCGCTCGCTCTTTCCCTCCTTCTCCCTCCATGCCCATCTTCTCTTTTCCTTCCGCCTCATAGAAACAAGCACAGCAAAAACTAAGCCCGAAGCCATACTTTCGTGCGCGCTCTCTCTCTCCCTCTCTCTCTAGAAAACACTAACTTTCTCTCTCTAGAACCCTTTGTGCCATTTCTCTTGCTAATTTGTTCCACCTCCTGTCTCTGCAGATACCATTTCCGAACAACCCTAGATTCTCGCAATCTCTCGCTCTTGGATCTGCGGTGGTGTCTCAATCGACTCGCTCTCCAAGCCCCTTCCCATGGCGATAAATCCTTCGGATGGCGCGAACGACGATTTCCTCGAGCAGATTCTAGGGATGCATCCCTATCCGGTGTCGGAATCCGGCTTGTCGGCGGGGGCTACCGAAGGCGGCGGATTGGCCGCTGCTTCCAGTTCCATGATGCTCCAGCTCAGCTCCGGTGATGCCTCCGGTCACGGCGTCAGCGGGTTTCATGGCGGCGGAGGCGGCTTGTTTCCGCTTGGTCTGAGCTTAGACCATGGGAATACTGGCTTCCTGAAGCCGGAGGAAGCGTCCGGGAGCGGCAAGCGGTTTAGGGAGGAACTCGGCGGTAGAGCAGCTTCGAATTCGATGAAAAACGTATGGCCCACCCAACACCGCACTCTCTTTTTCAATTTGCTCCAAACTAGAGTATTGATGCTTGCTTGTTAACAAGTTAAATGTTTTTACGCAGTATAGTCACGCACATAGTAATATGCTGGAGCTAGAGCCTAGCCTAGAAATGAAAATTAATTATTCATGGATTTCTTCGTGTTCAAGTGTTATTGATGCTGAATAAGTGGCTAGCTATACTGAAACCTCTTGCATTTCCAGTTCAATCAATATTTGTGTTACTTTACTTGTACCGAATTTTTTGGTTAGGGGGTTGAAAATCGGAGATTTTGGACTTGAGCCTTACCTTATGGAGGAAACAGATGTATTTAAGGGAGAAAAAAGAAAGAAAAGAGATGCACGTGCAACACACACACACACACACACACATATATATATATATATATATATATATCCAAGACACTTTTTCGGCTTAATTGCGAGATCTAATAGTTCAATCTTCGACCTCCTTAAACCAGTTTCGGGGTATACCTCTGTTTTTTAGTGAGCTTAAAATATGATTCATAGCACTTCAAGCAAGATGGACTTACTTTAATCTCTAGATGGTAATCAGACAAAATTATAGAGTAAGAAAGTGTGGAGATTGAACTCTCTAGACGAACATGATTTTTAGTAATGGTAACAGCCGTGAGTCTGATAGAGCCAATGAACCAGGTTTTACCCGATGGAAATGGCCATAATGAACCAGCTGATAGATGCATTCTGGGTAACTAAAATCAATCTGGAATCACAGTTTCCACTATTTTCCCGTCTTTACATACAGATTTGTCTTTAAAAAATAGATTTATGATCATAGCTTCTCGGTAAAATTTGTAGTCTTTTCCATTTCACTTCCTTAATTGTGAAATGTTTAAACTGCCTAAAAGAAAACTGAAATAAAAGATACCAGTGTGTTATGGAGAGATTGCTAATCATGTGATTATGCCCTCGATTTTTTGGAAAATGAAAATCTTTAAAAATAGCAGTATTTGAGGGGGCTACTTATTCTTGTAACAGGCTTCTAAATATGGAAGATGTTTTTGAATCAAAAAAATTGTTTTGCTTTTTATTTTTGTTCCACTTGGTACCATGAAAAAAAATCAATCCCTTCTATATTTGAAACCAACAATTCATTATCTTGGTCATTACCTTGTATGTGCGTGGTGTCATTCTTTTTATTGCATTGACTTGGGAGGTTGTATCTTAAAATTTTGCTAGTAATTACCTAAACTTTGCAATTATACATTATTGCAAGTGAACGGATTCTTTTAATGTGGCAGACTTTCCATGGCCAATCAATGCCTAATACAGTTTCTCCCATGTCACATCCTCCTTCAATTCGTCCACGGGTGCGTGCAAGACGAGGTCAAGCCACAGATCCACATAGCATTGCGGAGCGGGTAAGATTTTTTTAACTTATAAGATCCGAGCTAAAGAAAACCATAGAATAGTTGAATGCTGTGTGCAAGACTTGTTGATGGCGTGATTAATGTTTAATGGTTGACATTTGAAATGGCTTGACAATATATATCATAACATATTTTATTGTTATTTTTTATGATAAAATGAACTTGAGAAAAACGAATTGAGTGGTTGTAAAATTTAG
The DNA here is from genome assembly GCA_023512835.1 of Taxillus chinensis. Lineage (NCBI taxonomy): Eukaryota > Viridiplantae > Streptophyta > Magnoliopsida > Santalales > Loranthaceae > Taxillus > Taxillus chinensis. The sequence goes on along the minus strand of CM042089.1, from coordinate 2,659,600 downwards.
AGCATCTATTATGGATCCTTGACAAAAGGCTATGTGGCCACTATTTTGGTTCCCTTTTTCCTCTTTAATCCACCTTTATTGCCTGCTTACCCATTCATTTCCATTTTTGGTGAAGTTACGCAGAGAACGAATAGCAGAAAGAATTAGGGCATTGCAGGAACTGGTTCCTAGTGTCAACAAGGTATGTGCCTTGTCGTTATCTATAGCTTGTTTTATTAGTTATGCAGTGCTGCTATGTTAACTATCTCATTCATTTAAATTATTTATTCAATTTAGGCCTCCTACTTCAGGTTGAACTTTTTCTTTGGTTTCATGTCCCCTAGAAGTTTAAGTAAATGACAGGTTCTACTTCTGCTAATACAAGTGGTCTGCTACATACAAATAAGTTATGCAGCGTCAACCTTCCTTGTACAGCTTACCTGCATGACTTTTCTCGAATACAATTCTTGAAGTTAATAACCGTTTTCTCCTTTTGCTTCTTTCCTATTAGAATGAAAGGAAAATATATCTTCTTTCTTTAATAGAAAATCAGAAAGCTTATTTATGAAAGATTAGAAACTATAGGAAGAAAATTGGACGTTTAATTGCTGAACCCTGGAGGTATTGTTTTTGCAAAAATTGTATTCAGAATTGCCAATAAAACTATCAGAACATTGAACAAATGTTTTCAGGCTAATTAAATTTTACCTTGACTTGTTTGGTTTTTTTCTTTTCCTTTTTTTAGGCCATAGATTGACAAACAGATGATATAATGCTTTGGTAATAGAAAATTTAATTAGGCTGAAAACATTTGTTCAATGTTCTGCCAGTTTTATTCTAACTTTTTTACAAAAATTTACATCCTATCATTCAGTTTTACTTTTTATCCCCAAAGTTAACCCTAGGAGAAGCTAGGCCACTATTATACATACACACATATATAATGATTTTTGTAAGGGCAAATCTTATGAAGCAGTAAAGTAATTGCCTTGTAACCTGTAACCTGGAGGTCTCTTGCAATTTAATTAATTATGGTGGAAGGTTGTGTCTATATTGGCTCATGTGGTTGAATCCCTTTTCGGATCCCGTCACTCACGGGAGCTTCTTGCATCAAGTTTGTTCTTTTTTTTTTTTAAATATATGATTTTTGCTTATAGCTTTAACATTTGACTTCCAAACATAGCATGTAGACTAAGGATTGAGGATTATGTGTTAGGATATGTGAAAAAGGCTCTTAGCACATGGATATGTGTTAGTATTCATCTACCTTAATATGCTTGGCATATTTATTAATTTGATTGATATACTTCATTGTTTCGAAGAGTATGGTTGAAATATGATGGGATGATTTCATGGGATGTGGAGTTCCTGATAAATTTGTTGAAACAATGTGAAAACATTGATGGATGTCTGGACACAAAGCACCTCATTCTACTAAGTTGATTTCAAACGCTAAGTCAAGCATTTTTTTTAACTTCATACTGTAGTTATGGTTACTATGAGAGCTAACAGCAAAGCTATTAGATTATCATTGCTGTTAAACTTTTCTCTATGTACTTATCAAAAAAAAAGAAAGAAAGAAAAGAAGTTAAACTCTTCTCTATGTAGTGTACTTATATTTTTAGTGCATGTTTGGTAGGAAGAATGAATTTTGAAGTTTTAGGCGAGAATCAGAATGAGGGGAGGTGTATCAAACGAGGGAGTTGTGAATTGTTAATCAATTTAGGATTAATTGATTTGATTCTTACCTAATTGCTCAAGCGAAGAATGCTATTAAATTTCAAAACCATCTTTTTATTTAGAACAATTGAATTGGAGTTTATACAAACATCTTTGTTTTTCCTGTTTACTGATTAAAAGAAAATACAAAGAATATTTTAGTTATTTGTTTGTTTATTTAAATGAGCAGCATGGTGTTTGTTGTTTCTTTTCTGTGACGCTAATGCAACATTTTTTGTGTATGTAGACAGATAGAGCAGTCATGCTTGATGAAATTGTTGACTATGTGAAGTTCTTAAGGCTTCAAGTGAAGGTGAAGTAACGTTCCTTTGGATTACAGCAGTTCTCAATTGGTTCCTTGACTGATCATAAATTTGCTCCTGCCACAAAGATAGGATTGGCCTCTAAATTCTTATCTACATCATTTTTTTCATTGGCAAAATATATTTAAAATTTGGATTATGTAATTTCGTTAAACCTCTGAGATCCCTTCTCAATTTTCCTTTATTTCACGTAGGCTATAGATAATTTGAAGCTGTAAGTTGCACATGCATTTAAGTTTCCCTACTTTGTAGTATTCACCCAATAAATTTGTAAAGATGATATTCATAATAAATAGATGACAAAATGGGGCTTGTAAGGGGCACCCATGATTGTAGATAATGGGGCTTTTGCAATGAAAGACTTCAAAGTGACCCATCTCTAAGTGCTTAGATTGGGAACTAATGAAAGGGTAAGGTTCTGTGATATATTTAAAGGCATGTGTCCATTCTGTGTCAGGTCATGCAGAACTTATGACTATTTAATTTTTGATTTGGTGGATCTTAGTTCCTCATATACAATGACTCGGCAGGTGTTAAGCATGAGTAGATTGGGCGGAGCAGGTGCAGTGGCTCCGCTGGTTACTGACATGCCAATTTCATCGGTCGAGGTGACAAACATGATCATCATAATTGCTATGCTGCATTCCAAACACCACCCCTCGATTACTTCTTCCATTCAATTTTTTTTTCTTTTTCTCGTTGTGTGTTCATAGGAAGAAGGCGCTGAAAGCGGAAGGAGCCAACCGGAGTGGGAGAAGTGGTCCAATGACGGTACTGAACAGGAAGTTGCCAAACTCATGGAAGAAAATGTAGGGGCAGCAATGTGGTTTCTTCAGTCCAAGGCACTCTGCATCATGCCTATATCGCTTGCTTCTGCAATCTACCACCACACGCAACAGCCGGACTCCACAACGCTTATCAAGCCCGAGACAAATCCTTCTTCCTAGAATCCAGAAATGAAAAGACAGGCCACGGTATTGTCCATATAGCAGCAGTACCTTAATTCTCTGGATCCCTGGTCCCACGTCCTAAGATTAATCCTAAGTCGAGCTAGTAACAACCGCAGCCCTCGTTGTCCCCCTATTATAGTCAGTTCCATTTGGACCCCACGAACCCCTAGCTTTTAAAATTGCTATCGAAGTAGGATGCCACGGTCCTTTGGCTTATTTCCAGCTTTGAACAATTTTGGGTTTGATTGCCATGCCTGAAAAAAATTGAAAGCGCACGTTTGTTGTCGTGACTCGGCTGAGTTGGGTTAAAGAAACAAACAAAGATCGTCAAAGGCTTATTGATGTGCTCTGCTTTTTGGAGGCCTCGGTGGGAGTACGGATGGATGACCAAATCGCTTTAGTGTTAGTGGAGGCTTTTGTGTGTTTGGTAGTGGGGCTGATGGGGCCTTCGAAGAGGATGGACATATCCGTAATTAAATCATGTAATTTGTATTGTATTTTAGTGGAGGAAATGGAATGCGGATTAGATTATGCTTTGGTTTTTTTTTCCCTCTCCCTTTATTTGTGTGTTGTGTTTTTCAAAATGCTTTTGACCCCGTTTGCATTTTCAACGTTGTCATGAAGACGGCGGATTTGATTAACGCATGGGTTGGGTGGTGTATCGGTTGGTAAATTTTCACAACACAACACGCACAAAACACATACAGGGAAACAGGGTGCTGCATTCTTCCTCGTTTATTTGAGATTGATAAAGTATACGTGTTACAAAAATACAAATGTTGAGTAGGCAAAGTATCGTCCGTTGGTTGATTGAAGTTTCTGCTTAAAAGAGGACGAATGGGAGGGAGGGGTGGTACTTTGCCGCGTGGTTTGTTTGGCCATCAATGAGTTCGGATTTCCTGCTGTTGTTGTATCTATAAAATTATGTAGTTTTAATTTTTGTTAAAAAAAACATTAATACAGCATAATTTTTGGAGTTTTTTTGAAGTTATGTAATTTTAAGGTACTGTAGGAAGGACATGCACATAGCAGAAAATTCTGATTCACCATCAATGTGCGTGTATGTATACAAACAACATCCGTAAAATCGGGGCAATAATGGAGCCATGATTTAGCAGAAGGCAACTTAGCCTGTCATAAGCCACAGCCATCACACCCATCATTCTCCACTAGTCAGCTCCAAGCGCATGACCGGAGCCGGAATTTACATTCCACTCTTGCCATCATTCTGTCTTTTGATCCATTGACATCATTTTTATTTTTTTTTTTTGCAAATCCCATTTCTCATTTCCCATTTCCCATCAACAACTAGGCATCATCTCGCATCAATAAATTCACCCATAAATTTACCAATATTTCGAGCTGCACGCGCACGTGTAATTATATAGTAGAAAATTTTGAAATACAAACCCCATTCCGAGAAAAAAAAAAACAACTTTATAAAAGGAAGGGAAAGTACATGAAATTTTATCCAAGCAGAATGGGTTCGCATTTTTTGAGACCCTGAACTCCAAACTTTTTTTAACGAGCACGTTAATGCTTCAGGACCCAATAAGCATAAGTAAAAATAAATATACGAGTGGCGTTAAAAAGGAGCCACCACAATTACATGATCAAATTGTAATGATGAACTTCCGGACCCACTAAAGTTTCAAGATAAAAATGATGATGGAGAGAAAAAGGCAAAAATAAATTGAAATTGAAATTCAATGACGAAACAACAGCGTATCCAGACAGAATCTTTGACGTTAGGGAGGCTTGCAGAAAAGAAACATCCGGAAGAGACCCTCCTCCTCGCACTAATTTATTTTCCACCAGAAAATTATACAGGCACAGGGAAAGAAAAACAATTGTGGTAGGCCAATTGGTTAAGAGGAAACTGTAACAACACACCTAATGTCCACCCCAACACCCAACCTATTATTACAAACAGCCAGGTCTTACTCCTAACAAGCGTCGAGATCACGACAGGGGGGAGCCTTCGGCTCGCTTAATAATGTAGTATTTCCTCCTTCTGGCCCACTCCTACAGCGCAATGGATTTTGCGTGCCGTGCTGAAAATTTCCAGGTGCATATCAAATAAAGCTGTCATAATTAAGACAACGTAAAAAAAAAAAAAAAAGAGGAAAAAACAATGTCCCATAACCATTCCCTTACCTGCGGCTTCTCTCCTTTTCTCAATTTTTCTACTATCTCGACGACTCGCTTAGGAGTCACATCTTCCTGTGAATTTAACAAACAAGCGACCACAAAATTTTGGCCTGTTTAATATTATTTAGGAGTGAAATAATGTAAAAGGAGAGATGTAATTGTAAACCCACATAGTAATTGTAGGTATATCCTTCAGATCCATTGGAGTAATCAGCTACTGTAATCATGGGGGCATTCACGCAACAGCCCTGCGGTATAAGTAAATCACAGGTATCCATTTAATAATAATAAAAAAAAAACGCTTCCCGACTAAAACAAACCATGAAGTTGAATCACAATCTCCTTTATAAATAGTAGCATCTACAAAGCTCAAGTACCAGCACGTGAAAGAGCAGAACAGACAAGCAATATGGCCCACCAAATTACCAAATTAGCTACAACTGCAAATCACCTGGTATCTATTTCTGTCACTGAAATTGGATATTGTACCTTAACCCGGCCTAGGGTTGCCATCACTGAAATTGGGTTTGGTATCCTCGCAACTGGCATGCTATACAAGTTACTGTAATTGAATTTGACACACAATTACACGGCCTAAAATTTCCGTCACTGAAACTTGGGCTTGGTATCCCCAATATGGACATTGCAGCTACTAGTATTGAATTTAGCACATTTACCTGACCTGAGGTTGCTATAACTGAAACTGGGTTTGGTATCCTCACTATTGATACTTCTATAGCAGTTCTAATTCACAACACATCATGCAAACCAAATGTCTCAAGACAATTAAGACACACGTTTAGATGGTCGAGTGGGGTAAAGAAAGACTCACCATGCATTCCATTTCTCCAACAGAAAACAAACCATCCTTTGTTACTTCTGCTAATCAAGAAAAAAAAAAAAATCCTTCCATACATCAGTTTCCACTTCTGTCGTCATAATTTGCTTAGCAAGACACAAAAGAAGAGATGATTGCCAAATATATTTCATAGAAGACACACCATTACGCTTTACTCCTAAGTGTTTTAGTAAGGCGTCTTCAATTTCACGTGAACCACGTATCATACATGGTGATGTGCCACAAACCAAAAGGTGGTACTTCCCTACCTGCATAACCACAAAAAAATTATTAGTAAGCGATTGCCAGTATGATTAAAAATATTCTAAGAATTATGAGCATTAAATTCTTTTACTTCCTCACTTTTGTCCGGTTGAACATGGAATAAAATGTTGCAACCTCATATACACGAATTGGAGCAACTTCAATAATCTTTGCCACCTGTAATCCATGAAAGTTAATGTGAACGCTCGTACAGTCTAGCAAGATAGAATAAATTAAAGGCCTTGGATTGATGATAAATACCTTTTAATAGTTTGACAACCGTTTAACTAGGTCTGACAAGTAAATTGCACTCTAGTTCCCCACCCATTTTCAATTTGAGTGATGACCCTAAAATAATTATTTTGCCACATACATTTTTCTAGCATTCCAAGGAGCCTGTACCAATATCTAGTAGAACATTTTCATGACCACACATAAAAAAATATTCGACTTCCACTTATGCATAAAAAGCCTAAGTCATCCTGCAAATCAGACACGTATAAAGTTGTGTGAACAGCAGCAGGAAACATTTTGCAGATGGATTTTAAACCCCAAGGGAAACCTTACATTTATTGACTTCTTTCCATTCCTGAACAGATTTCTTTGAAAATTGTATATCATGACATAGGTATTATGAGCTTAGTTCCGCATTGAAAATATTGGTGCTAGGTTGAGAATCCTCAAATTGCACCTAAGGTAGCATTCAGTTGTTAGTGTTATGAGGAAATGGAATGGCCATTCCACTAATAAAAAACTGGTGCTTGCTTGGGTGGAAATCAGAAAAACCCTTTTCATCTGAAACCACATTTTTTCACTCCTCCGAATATTAGGATGAATCCAAATGAATAGACTGATGCAATTGAGGTTTTTTGCCCTCATTGAATGATGGAATCATAATTCCAATCCATTCCATTTGTTCAAGTTCCATTCAAATTCGAGTCAAGTGAACGCTAGCTAAAAGCATAAATCAGGTAAAATAAAGTTTTCCAAAACAAGGTATAATTGATTACACCTGATATAAGTTATAACTAATATATTAGTACTGAGGCCTGTTGAGGGCTGATCATCATGAACAACAAATGTATAGACGGGGAATAGAAGTTCAAAATAACGCAAGCATCATGCCAACATACTGCATTCATTGCTGAAACGGGAAGCCAACCACCATGTTGCTGCTGGGCAAGATCTAGCAGAGGAATGACTGCAGATTGTTTATAGTTGGATGGATAGTGGGAAAGGATCTCCTTGGCCTACATGAAGAAACAAAAATAATTGTAACTACTGAAGATATAACCATAACTACTACTACTATCAGGTATCAGGAAACCATAATTATGAGGCCACTACTACACTGCGGCGGCTATCTTGCAATGGAAACCTGTATTTGAATCACTGTGGGTCCATTTTCCCACAAACTTCACAAACAAAAGTAAAAGGCCACAGATAAATGGACAATTTTGAGCAATGAGAAGGAACCTCATTTGATCAAACAAACTAATCTGTGCTGTACTAGGTGCCTTAAAGGCTTCGCATAGGCATTATGTTAATAAGAAGCATTCTCTTGTGAATGAAAAAGCTCAGCTTCTGAAAGGCTTGGGATATCATCCCAACAAGACGGGCTTGATGATACTAAGTACACATATTTGACATTAAAAGTAAGTGATATTCCATTTAGCTTTTGTGAGAAGGACATTGTCTTCGTAGAATTGTTTATCGGTGCTAATTTCTCACTTGATTTTATATGTTTTTGAAGTTTGTATTTAAATCACACCCTGAGCAATCATTGGCGAGTGAGGAGAGGATATATTAGATCATCTCCAATTCATTTTAGCTAAATTTAGTTTACCACATTATCAATTTAACTAATGTTATTTCAATAGTGCACTCTTATTTTTTTGCTAAACTATATTTTTTATCAATTTATCTTTTCCTATATTCTTTTCAAATTTTAATTTTCACGGAAAGCAGTTTTCACTCCCATAAACCTATGGTAGCCATCGAGGATGGCCCTTGCAAAGGAAACAGGCACCCTAGACATGGCCCGTTACATGAGGGCATTCATCTTGAGCATCTTGCCTTAATAGGCATAGGCTGGCTTGTTGTTGACCTTCACAAAGGGCTCGGTCGACAGGTCAACCTCAGTCTTGTGGATCAAGTCCCACACGCGCATCAGCTACTCCTGGGGTGTTGTAGCACATACAGGGTGTATGAGAGTCCATCGCCATCTGAGATGAGAGTGAGACTGAGCTCAGTTAGAGAATAGAGGCAATCACCATGGCCGGAAAGCATGCAGAGGCACTAAAGGTTCTCAGGGTTTTCACCGGTGAAAGGGAAGACATGACAAAGGATATGGGAGGCAAAGAGTGGTGAGTTGGAGGCGGCAGTGATGGGTTCAGTGTAGGTGGAGGCACTTGCCGAGAATGATGGGGGAAAGATGGAGAGAGAAAAACACTGACTTGTGTAGGCGTGAAGAATGATTGTTTGTAAGAGTATTTTAAGTTGTTGAAAGGGTTGAGGGATGTAACATCTTATCTAAAAGTTAAAATTTTATGTAAATTTATTGTTATAGCTGATGTTGTAGCTAACCTATTAAAGATAAATTTCATTTATATTTAATTATAGCTTTACTATAGCTAATCTATTTGAGATTATGTTAACAATTACTGGACAAACCTGCACTTATTTCTACTCGGGACTGTAGTTTTTTGTGATGCTAACAGAATTAGTTTGAATCCTTTTATCCCCAAACACTGTCAATATTGAAAAAGAGGAGATTAATTACATAGGTGTATCTCCAAGATGAATTGACATCCACAATATTATGTCAGCAATCTTCAAGTGCAACGGTTGCTTTTTCCATGTTCCCTCAACACACTTGCAGTAATGGTAAAACGAGAAACATCCATTTGATCCATTGCTCTTTAAAAAACATACTATCAGGGTATTTTAATTATTTATACAGCAGCTAGGCATAGTTAATTCCTTTTCCTTTGAAACAAATTTATTGTCAACAATTAGCAATGCAAATTAACAAGATTAACTTTGGAAGCATTTTCCTACACAGATCATTGATATGATCATAACACCGACTCACCTCACATTTTCATTCTACAACTGTTAGAAATTTTAGTTATACTTGGCACAAAAAGAATCAAATTTCCTTACACGTACGTCATCCTAGAATCCAATAAAATACTGTCCAGGACCATTATCACTCGAACTGCCTGTGGCAGAAGAAGCATTGGCTGAGGAAGAGTGGCACGAAACAGGGATAGAGAGGAGATCAATATAAATTGTATCCCTCATTTGCTCAAGCACAAGTCATGAACATCACACATTTTGCGATTGTAGCCCAAGAACATATACTGGAGTATAATAATTAAATTATTTAAATGACATCTTATAACATATCACCACGTGTGTCCCAATACACTAAACAATCCAACAGCCACGACACTTGGAATGAAATGAAACCTCTTCCTATAAATTTGGACCAACTACCAATCCAGTCCACCAATAAATGGGTAAAAAAGAAGAAGTCGAAAAATACAATTCGTGCTCTTTCATACACACAACAATGAATGAGATAAACTTAGAGACAAATATAATCTAACTAAAACGCACCAACAAGTTTGCAACATCTCCACCAACCAACTTTCAGCAACAAAAAATTTGAGAAGACCATGGAAGTCCCTTACCCTATCTTTGTTTACATCAGAGAACTCCCAATGAAGGTTCGGATTGTTGTCCGGAGAATCGAGGTGCTGCCAGGAAAAAAAAAACAATTGCACAGGACAATCAATCGATTATGAAAAACAAACAAATCAAATGAGATGAACAAACAAGAGGGAGAGAGAGAGAGAGAGAGAGAGAGAGAGAGAGAGAGAGAGATCAAAACTGCAGACAGACACTATTGGTACTGTGATTGTAACTTACGAAATTTAGGGCCGTAGAGAACGATCTCGATTTCTGCATAAACCACAGATTCTCAAATGGGGTGGGGGGGGAAATCTCAGGAGATGAGAAGAGGAGAGAGAACACGGGAGAGGGAAGGAGAAACCTGGTGACGGAAAATCTGACGGACCTCGCGGAGGCGTGTGGAAGCCAGGCGCGCCAGCATCATGGAGGCGGAGATACAAGGGCGAGAGGGTGGGTGACTCACTCACAGACGATGAGTGGTTTGTTGGGTGTAGTGGACCTGAGCTTTACTATTTACTGTTTATATATTAGCTGAAAGAGGATCGATAGTCAGGTGAAGCATTCAATTTTCGGCATGTTTATTTTAGCAAAGAATTTAACGATTCATTCTCATTTCACTCTCTATACTTTTAAACAATTACATTTTTCCCCTCTTCATTTTCTCTCCCTTGCTTCCTCTCCCATCTCTTATTTTAAAAACAATATTTAAATTAAATTATATAACTGAATTATTAAAATAGATAGACTAAAAAAATACTATAACTACATAAATTGTCCAAATAATAAAAATAAACAAACAGACTACTTATATACAAATATTTCTTAAGAGCATCTCCAATCATAACAAGCTATAATAGGTAGCTAAAGTTAATTTTGACTTGCTACAGTACCATTATATCTGATGATACTCCAATGGTACATTAGTTATATTTTTACTTAACTTTGATTTTTCCAAAATTACCCTCACCCTTCAAAATCAAAATTTCAAACATCAAATCCCTAATTTAATTTTGGAGACGTATGTGCAGTGAACAAATCCCTAATTTTATTGTTCATCGTCGACCAGCGGGGGGGGGGGAGAGAGAGAGAGAGAGAGAGAGAGAGAGGGTAATGCAGACGGCGTTTGGGGGGATGTCGACTGGCGCTGCCGTAGGAACGCGGGGGGATGGGGACGGCGCTGGGTGGAGGAGGCGAGATAGGAAAGGGGTTGGAGGGAGACGGGGACTGGGGGGATGCCGAAGCCGTGAGGAGGGAGACGAGGACGGGGATGAGAGGGGGGAGCGAGACGGGAACGAAGAAGGGAGTGCTATGTAATTTTGTTCTATTTGCTGACATGACAGGTTCAGCAAAAGGAAAAGCAAAAGCTATATTTAGCTTTTACTAGTGGTTTACCTAAGAGAGCACCTTTAGCCATATTTTACTATAGCGAATGGATTGGAGATGCTCTAAGGTTACTTTTTTATATCTTGATTGATAAATAGATTGAGCCGAAACATTTACCACTACTACATAAATAGTCGAGTTGTTGTGGGCTGACAATTTAATATTTTTTTTCCAGAGCTCCACTACTGCAATTTAATATTTTTTTTCCCTCAATCAATTTAATAGATTGAGAGAGCATAGCAGAGAGAGACCAGGTTCATAATAAATCGGCCATATATATATATATACACTACATGTAGAAATAGATATAAAATAAAATAAAATAAATAAAACAACTCCGCGGGAAAATGTTGTCGTTGGAGCAGACGCTTCTAGGGTTCAGAGGCGTCGCCAAAAGCACGCAAAAACCTTCGTCTTCCTCGTCGCACTCGCCTCCGATGTCCCTGTGTTTCCTCTCTCCTCCCCCACTGAGGCCAACCATCAAACACCTGGGGCGCCAGCAAACCCCGAGGTGCTCCCTGGAATACTCCCTCTACGAGCAGCCGGCTACGGCTTACCCGAGGCCCTCGGAGATTCCTTGGAAGAAGGAGCTCTGTAACTCGGTGCACCTCATCGGCACTGTCGGGACACCCGTTCAGATCAAGCATCTCAGCTCCGGGAAGGCCCTTGCCTGGACTCGCATCGGTGTCAGGAAATCACCCACCGACACCGCCTGGTATGGTGTCGCTCCATGCCATTTTACTTCATATCTGTTTCATTTCTCTGGGCTTTCATCTTCATTTTATTTTATTTTATTGGTGGGGGCTGTTTTGGTGGTAATGTATATTGAGAAACAGTAATTTACTACTGTTTAGATCGTTGCAGTGATGGGGTAATGGAAGTAACTACATAGATAGAGAGAAGCCCCCCATTTGTACTTGGCTTCTGGTTGCTTTTGCAATAAATTCGCAATCTACCTACCGAAACTGTAAGAATCTATTAAAAAGTATGAACAAGCATGAAGCCAAAAAATGGTAGCGGTTATTCATCCATTATTTATTTATTTATTTATTTATTTTTATTTGCGCTATTTGAAAACCAACATTACTATGCCGGCATGACAATCTTGTTCATCCTGCTCTACTGCCACAACCACCTCTCTAATCCTTGATTTATTCCGTAATCCACTTTACATGCAAGTATGTCCATGCCCTCACCACTGGTGGTTTAAATATAGCATTTTGTTTGGAGTGCAGAATATCGAAAAGCAGTCGCATAAAAAAAATTACATGGAAAAATTACTGAATTGGAAATGAGGAAGAGCTGTGTGAGGTATGAACCTCTCTTGTACGGTTCCAAGGGACGTAGCAGACCCTTATATTGAAACTGCAGGGAACAATTCGTTTGATTACTGACCTGTCTTTTGGAATAATAAAACACTTCATGAATGCCTTATGCTCCCCATCTGCTATGCTATCTTGATAAAAACAACTTTTCCTTTATTATTCTGGAGTTGAGTAGAGGTCAGTGAAATTTGAGCCATTTGATTGTGAAAGGAAATGGTTTTATCATTCATTATTTTTCTCCTTTATCATCTGTTTATTTTTTTCCCAGCATGGCAATCTTAATAATAATAATATTATTATTATTATTATTGTTATTGTTATTACTATTTCTGGTTTGAGGTTTTAATCATTTTATTAAATTGAGGAAATAATGTTTTCAGGATCAGTTTGACATTTTGGGATGAGTTAGCACATGTTGCTTCTCAGCACGTAGAGAAAGGCCAGCAAATATATGTGTTTGGCCGGCTGGTTTCAGACACAGTTGAAAGCGAGGATGGCAAACAGCAGACGTATTACAAGGTTCTTTGAATTTTGATACATGTACTCACAACCTATCACCCCATCAGTATCTTTGAACAAATTTTGATGGGTACAGATATCTTGCAGGTTGTTGTGCAGCAACTGAATTTTGTTGAAAGGAACTTATCATCAGCAGTGACATTTGATAGCAATTCCAATTCCATGACAGCAGGCAATTCAGATTGTTGACAAAAATTACTCTGCTCAAAGAAGGGTTTCAATTTGGATTCTCAATTCCCATTTTCTCTGTGCTTTGCAGGTAGAAAGGTTGGCAATAATACTGCAAATTATACGGGTTCTATAGAAGAATTGTGGCAGGCCTTCTTTGCAAATCCTGTTGATTGGTGGGATAATAGGAAGAACAAGGTACACAGTTAACTTCCCTCATCTATGAGGAAGACGCAAGCATGTGTTTGTACCGCTAACTCAGTGTAGCATTTAAGTCTTTTAGGGGGTGCTTGCATGTAAGTGTGTGCTTCGTAAGAGCAAATCTCATGCTCTGATCGGCTATTTTAAATGAGCGTTGTGTTAGGCCTCGGGATTTGGCACAAAATTTGGGTTTAATGACTTTCTGGGAATGGATAATATACAAATTGTATTGCTCTTGCCCGTAACTAGTTAGTTCGTTTTGTGTTTATGTGAATTACAGAAAAACCCCAAATATCCAGATTTCAAGCACAAAGATACGGGAGAAGCTCTATGGATTGAAGGCAAATACAATCCACAATGGGTGAAGTCCCAATTGGCAATACTGGACTCAAGAATGGGGTCTCTTCAAGATCGGGGTCACCAAATAGGTGAAGTCCCAATTAGCTCAATTTCGGTTGATAATTTTATGTCTTTCTAAATGTCTGTGTCGCTGATTAGTGGAGAATGGCGTCACCAAATGGTTTCTCTGTATGGTCCTGATTACTTGGATATATATTATGGGTAGATTTCCAAACACATTTGCTCATATAGTTTTTCTATTTGTATGGCAAAATATGTAGTGGGCGTTGGTCTGTATTTGGCCCCACAAACCCTGTGAGATTTGCCCATTTTGTAGTTCAGACTTTGCTATGAGCTTCTTTATTGGTTGTTATCCAGGTCCAATTTGATTTATATCAATTTATAATTAGGGGTTGCTGATTTATTTTTTGTTGGGCTAAATTAGCAACTTTTGCAATGGCAGATAAAAGATATTTTTTTTTAAAAATATCCCAAGTACATACTTGTACGAAAGATTAATCCAAATAAAAACCATTTTATTAGGTTAAATATCTCAAACGCAGAGCTTCCATTCACAAGTACCTATCCTCTGTTAGCCCATTCCATTTTGGAATAAACTAAGAAAGATAATTAGTTTTAAAATAAATTTAACTTAAAGATATCATATTGTGATGTCTTTTTGGTGGAATAAGTTCTGCGTAGGGTATTTTGTGCATGTCAGTCAATGATAATAATGTCTTTATGCGTGTTGGCTTGTGGCCCAATATTGGGTCACCCAACTTGAAAGTGATGAAAAAACCTGGAGCGTTACTAAGATCTCAATCAAGCGAATTACCTTATCTGCTACGATCGACTATACATTCCGAAGCTCCTAGGAAAAATCAATCTCCCCCATGTGGTGATATTATTATGGCTCAAATTTTAATCCAATTAGGATCAGTGGTACTAAAGTTGCACGACCACTAGAATTTAAAGAAAGAATAATAGTACGTAAAAAAAAAATCAGCGATAATAATAATGGATGATTAACCACGGATTTTAACCGCAGATGTAATTTTTTTCCTAGTATACAAAGGGAACTCAAATATGAAGCACAGATGTAACGAACAACTCGTCCATTACTAGAGCATCTGGAAAAGCTAAAAAGCTCAAAACTATCTAATCCGTTCCCCCCTTATTCACTGTTTGGTTGATGTAATATTTGTGAATCTTTAAAAATAGTACAACATTAGCACGGCAATTACGACCTGTGTAACATAACAAACCAACCATGAAACTGAACCAACCGTTAATCCACGAGCACAGCACACTGTCGCCGCCTTTTCACGCCCCCTTCCTTCTTAATATCATCAGATGGCTACAAAGGCAACAAAACCACCGTAAGACACTTGCCATGAAAAAAAGAGACGAGTAATGAAGGTTTAAGATTTCATCCAACTTCATTGTTTTAATTGAAACGAGATTTCTATGAGCGTAGCGGCGCTTTAAATGTTTGTACGTGACAAATCCCAAAAACAAGTAACGTTAACAACCACATGCTACGGGTAAATAGAGTTTCCATTGTTACCTGCTGACAGGGGAGATTTGGTGCCCGAATCCTCTTTGAGCCATCAGCCAAGCGCTTGCATGGGAAATGATACTCCGCAGCATCAAAATCATTTTGGACCTGCGAATTGAGATTTGCAGATTATTTAGAAATTAGAATTCTTGATAGCGCTCCAATTTGGAATGTTTGTCCAATGAAGTAGTATTCGATGTCTCTCTCCCACACGAGTTGTACAAAATATAGCACTTGAGGATTAAAGAGTACTAATATCCCCATCTTGCAGAAGTCATTTGAATAAAGAGATTGTCCATTTTGATGAAAAGCTTCCACAACACTGGCATAGAAAATTATGCGCTTCGTCAATATAAAAGCATAAAAGGTAATCTACCTGGCTCTCAATGGCATCAATCAACATATGGTTACAATCCAATGCATGCACGCTTTGCAGGTTGGGACACTGAAGCAGCAGTCTCTCTAAGGAAGAACACAACATTATTAATAATCAATCGATAAAGAAATATACATGGAGAGATAACAATGTGAAAAAGAAACCAAATAGCATACCTGAGTGCAAATTTGTACAACCGTTCAAATTCAGGTCAATAAGTTCTGGGCAGCTTAAACATAGAGCCTGCATAAAGATTCATTTGCTCAGTACAAGAGGCAACATAAAATCAAACTAATCCATGGTCTCAACAAAGAACCTCACATCTAAACCGGAACAACCCCACAAGCTGAGTTTTTTCAATCTGCCATGCTTGATTATCAGCTTTTGGTAAATAAGAAGAGGGTTGATGCTGGAAATTTGATGTATTCCTAAATCATCGTTCTGTTTGGAGACGGAACCTAGACATTGGGAATTGAGATCGCATATGGTCATTCCACAATCCATGAGTTCCAACAGAGGCAATTGAGCTGTCGCAAATTGAAGGCCACCTAGAAGATGTAGAGACAGAAAAAATTTAATTTTCGGGGAGAGGATATATATGCCCAGATTTGGAAAATGTGCGGCGCGGAAATGGAAATTACTTGAAGTTATGTTGGGACAAAGCGCAAGGAGGAGTTTTGAGAGCGTTTCAGAGAAAACATTACAGATCATTCCAATGCCACTGTCACTAATGCCGGACCTGAAAACAACAAAGCATGGCCTTAGTATTTTTTAAACTGGACAAATCACTTGTTTAAGAAAACAGACGGAAAAGTATTTTTAAAACCCCCCACATAACTTGCGGGGCATTGAATTAAAGAACCCTATCTTAAATCCAGGTTTAGGGTGTGCAATTGTACTCTGTTAAATTTGTTTTTTTACACCAATAAAATAACTAAATAGATGCGAGAACCAAAATTTTCATTAAAATCTCTTATCTTTTGGAGTGTGAAATATGCCCCCGAAAAAAGCATGTTAAAGTATATGCAATGTTTATAATACAAAACCAAAAAACAAAATAAGCCTTAATTCCAATAAAACAGGTATGCTATATGAATCAAACCCAGCATATAAATTAAAACAAATAATAGAAAGCTTATATTTATTATTTTCGTAATTTATAATACATGCCAAACAAAAATAGAGAACTTGCATTTTTTAAGTTCTATTTTGGGACAGATATGGAGAACGAGTAAGAACGGAGATGATATAGTATTTAAAGCAACATGGTGACACCACAAGATGGCGCTGGACGTTTTCCATAAAGAAAAGAGTATTCAGCAAGTTATCCATTCGAAAGCTATATTTTAAATGTGTTCCTGAATCATCCACTATACGAATAAAAGATTGGCTGGTGATGCATGATTTGACAAATATGCTGAATATAAATCCCTCATTACAATTTGCTTAGCAAATAGCTGAAACTTTGGAAAGGAACATACCCACTCAGATCAAGCAACTCTAAACTCGAATAGCTTGATGCAATTGCAGCAACAGATGCATCAGTGATGCCTGATCCAAGTATAAGTGAAAGCATTCGCAATCCCCTGAAGATTGGAGGAATAACAAGGAAATTGATCAACCTTTTGCTTTCATTCATCTGCAGCCCAATAGAAAAATACTTTCCAAGAGCACGAGTGTTGGTGCGTGTATGTGTATTCAAAAATAAACATGCACGAAACCAAACAAATGTATTGAGATTATAGTGCCTTTTACTGCATTGTTTTATATATATATATATATATATATATATATACACACACACACACACACACACCACTTTTATGATGCCAAATCTAGAAAGGTATTGAATAGGTAATTAAAACACTCTACAAACCTCAAGTTAGCAGCTGTAAGGGCAAGCACAACAGGATGAGAAAGTCTAACGGATGCAATGTGTACGTTTCTTAGTCTTGGGCAGCTCCTTCCCAAACCATTCACCATGGCAGTAAGATCAGTATTATCACTTTCTTGGCGAGAAAAATCCAAGGAAATCTCTCTTAAATTGGGGCAATTAAAAACCTGGTGTGACACTTCAATCTCTCAGTATCGGACAAACAAAACTCAAAATGCCCCTTGAGAACATGAATAGAAAATAATCTCACATAAAATTAATAATAAGAGAACTGTACGGAGTTATACCATCTTAGAGAGTGAGTGGAGATCTGAGAGCCAGAGTGCAGAAAGACTCGACGAATGTAGGATGAAACTCCCAAGATTATGACACCCTTCCATCTTAAGAATTGAAAGGCATCGTTTATCAGCAACAAAACGACCCAATTCATCCCTGCATTTGATTACATGACAGGGCTCATTTCACTTGGGGAACTGGAATGTAAAGCAACAATAGTGCCCCATTAAATACTGCCTAAACTCAACTCAGTTGATTTTAATGGGCCAACAAGCTCGAATTTATTTATAATGTTTGCGCATCATAAATGACTGAATACAATAACAAGTCATCCCATTTAGTCAAAATTTAAAAAAAGAAAAACAGTAAAATTAATTGAAAGAGAGAAAATGTTTTTAAAGTAGTAGACTATAAAACATTGATGGTAAGACATGGATCCAGCAACCATACCCATTTATCCTATTCACTGCACCGTTAGACATGAAAATCTCCAGAGACTCCAGGTTTGGGCATGAAAATGCGATGCAGGCCAGCATCGTTGTATCTACATCACTGCATCATCATAAATACAATAAATCCAAATAAGTGAAAATGACTTCTTCCTTTTCAGATCTCTAGATCAACTCGTTTATTTATTCCTCCATTAATACAGGGATATAAGATTTCAACAAAAACACTCAAAATAATGAAATGGGCGCTGAATGTGGAGAAAATCGCAGAACATATGCAATAACAATCGTCTTATTTAATTATAAATTAATTTTATCCCGATTGACCCAGTACAAATGATAATCAGTGTAACAGTTTTTGAAGCCTGAATCCCGTTATATTAAGTCTAAAACTCAATTTAAAGAATTTCGACGGTGATTTAGAACAATAGATAGTATGTTCCTGCATTGAGACATTTGGGTCAGATCGTATCTTTTATGTTCAGATGCCCACAGGCCCCACGCTATGTTCATTTACTTCAGCAATGTTTCTTATGACCCGATCTGTCATATACACCATAGATCTGAGAAATTTGCAATACGAACCCTAACCTTTGCATTCTAACAGAAAGCCTGACGAGACGCGGACACTTCTGAAGCAACGATCCGACAAACCCAACCTGAGCCTTGGGCGGAACACGAAACCGAAGCTCCTCCGCCGCCCTCCACACCCTCCTCGACGTCTCCCTCCACCCCCTGCACACCTTTGACGCCGTCATTAGCTCCACCGGCGTCAACCGCCGAAGGACCTCCCACATGCACGCCGCCGGGAGAAGGCCGGAGTCCAGATCCGGATCCTGCGGCGAGGCGTCCTGGAAGTCGCCGCCGTCTTCGTCCGATGATCCGACGCCGTCGTCAATCTCATCAAACGAGAGCGCGCGGCGGAGTTTGGTGAAGGGAGGCCTCGTAGCCGCTAGCGGGACGGCGGCAGTGTCGAAGCCCGAGGACTTCGCGGCGGAGGCGATGGGGGGGAGGTGGCACGAGTGGCCTTTCTTGGGCTGGCCGCAGCGGCCGCAGTTGTAGCTGCCGCGCTTCCTGGTGCGCAAGAGGTAGGCCAGATCGGACTCCTCCGCGACGGAGGGGCGGGTGGCGGAAGTAGGGGTGGCGTCACCGGCGACGGCGGAGGTATGGGTCTGCTGGCGGTGGTGCATAGTTGTACTTGGAGGTTCAGGCCACGGAAGAGAGAGAAAAACGATAGTCAAGTAGAGTTAGAGAGAGAGAGAGAGAGAGAGAGAGAGAGAGAGAGTGGAGAGATAGATCCAAGAAAAATATAGGGTAGGGAGAAGGGTTGGTCGGAAAGGCGCGAGCGGGAGATTTGCGGAGGTTTTGGGCCTTTTGGCGCCCCGGTATAAAAAAAAAAAAATACAAATAAGAAAATGTTTTCCCGTGCTTCGCGGAAATGGTTATTTTGTTAAAAACTTCGAATTTATTATACTACATTTTACTGCTTTAAATATTTTTAAAAATAATTTAATTTAAAAGATTCATTGTGTTCGAACTATTTTTAAAAATGCTGACACGGTGTATTTTTTTAAATTATTATTATTTTTAATTATAATCTTACATGGTCGAGTTAAAATTGAGTATAACATATTAAAATACACTTTGATATTTTAATATTTATTTTGCAGGATTGAAGAAGGCAGCAGCTCGTGAAATAATATAATAGAGTAAATTTGTAATTTTATGTATGTTAACTCGTAGTCTTTGCACTTTTTTTTAATAAACTTCCATTTTAACTTTTCGGTTTAAACTTATTATGAAATATTTCGATCAAGTACTCATTTTCAATATTTTAACTCTGGACTAACCATTTATGAACATTCAGTTTGGAACTTTGGATTCAATCTTATGATTTTAGTATGTTGTTGCTAGACTTAAAACCATAACTTGGCTTCATTTATCCATTTGTATAATAAATATAAATATTTAATTATATTTAAAATATTTCTTTTATCCACACTGATAACATGACAATTATATTTTAAAAAATAGGTTGTTATACAATTATTATATGAATTTAAATTCTATAATTATAAAAATTATATATATTATATAACATATAATAATACCAAAAACTGGCTTAAATATTAATATAATTATTATGTTACTAGTTAACAAAAATACATGCAATATATAATTAAATGTTTATTTAAATTCATATATTATATGTTTATAAACTACATCATTTACTATATGTAAAAATATAAAAATTTATTATAATTAAAGTGTTTATGATTATTATTTTAGATAGTATTATGATATTTATATAAATTGATGTATTACTTACTTATACAAATTATTATAACACATTGGCTTTGAGTTTGTCAGCGTACTAAAACTGCAAAATTATACCTCTTGGCCAGCAAATTGACACTCTTAACCTGAGATGTATTAAGCTACAAGTTCAATGCATGTGTTAAATTGAAAAAACTCTTAAAAATTTAAAGTGTCAAAATCACAAGTTTATACCCATTAAATAGCAAGTTGAATACTAAAGTGTTTAAATCAAATGTTTAAACAGTATTATAGACATTGAGTTTCATTCCATTTATCATAAGCTATGAGCTTGAACAAGTAAACCATTTAGCTCAAGTTCTAAAATATAACCTTAAACTATGAATCATAACATACACATTTCAACAACTAAGATTAGATGAGTATCTTAACATGTTGCAGGTGACATTGTGATTGTACCCACCTATTTTTTATTTTTTTTTAAAGTAATGTTGGCATTTTAAAAGTTTTGACATAACTGCTCATCATATAATACTGCGAGAAAATATAATTATATGATGACAATAAGAAAATAACAGTGCTCATATTTTGCATTGAAACCGTGTAAGGCATAGCAAATGAAATTATAATTTTGACTTTGTAATTGCCCCTTTTTTCATATGTCACTGATTTTGTAAATATAATATAATTAGGTTTCAATGAGTTGGCTAATTGGCAATAGCATTAATACTAGTTAAATAACAAATAAGTTATTGAAAAATAAACAAATAATAATTAATTTGTTCTATCACCCTATTTTATTTTGAATTTTAAAATAAATAAATAAATAAATAGTATTATTTTAATTGATAAATGGTTAAACTAAAATACTGAAAAGTATACTTTAAACAATTAACTTATTAAAATAAAAAGTGACACTTTTAATTATTTTAAATAATTAAACTTAGATATGCAACTATGAATTCTCTAAGAAGATCATGACAAATTCAATAGGCTTGTGATTAAATTTATAGTAAATCCCATAGTATAGTATATCAATAGAGGTGTGTTTACTAACGTAAATGATTAATTTATTTTATTTCGCTTTGGACAATTTCTTTTTCGATTTAAAATACGTTGAAAGTATCAAATATTTTTGCAATCAGTATTTAAAGTCTTAGATCCGCCATTGTCCTCACTCAATTTGAAACCAGTTTTATATGACTTGGATTCAAAAAAAGTATTATATTGTGATATCAAACTAAAACAATACGTCACACCAGAAATCCAACTTGGAAACTTTTTTTTTTATTTTTTTAATAATTCTGATTACCTTGATTTTTGTTTTCAAAAAAAAAAAAAACGCACAATCTGCCTATGCAAATCTTTTACCAAGCAAGATTGGTGCCACTAATTATCTGTAGGCAGTAGCTATTTTTTGTTTCCCCAAACATTCAAATGATAATGACATTTCCGATTTTATTTTATTTATTGTTTTGTGGGTTTGGAGTGTTTTAATTTTTACTTGGCAAGATTTTAGAATCAAAGAGCATTGATGTGGCTAACTATTTTTTCACATGCACAGGCATGCGCATGCCCCGTTATTTAAAATAATAAATTAATAATTATGCACATGATAGCTCATAAATAAACTGATAACAATTACGCTCTGTATGAATTGACATCTTAACAAATATTTTACAAACATTTGTGAGGTAATTATTTCCTAAAGTAGCCAGGGCAAAATGTCACATATTTTCTACATTTAAACAAATTATTACATTACAAACTCCACTATCATTTGAAATATTACGTCAATTAATAGTTTCAAACTACCCAGGCTAACATTTATAACATTAAATAGTCAGCGTGATGATAATAATTGTTTTTACAAAATTATACATTTTTTCCCATAATTATCATTTTCCTATGTAGTTGTCTACAATTCTAATATACTATGAGACATCATCACACACTGATGTGAAATGTTATATGCATATACTTAAAGAGTTTTAGACCTAGATTATATGGACGTTTTAAATTAATTTGTCAGGTTGTTTTATGTTTAAATTGTCTTAATCCAACACTGTACATTTTAATTTTTAAGGTGGATTATCAATTGCCTTTTTATTTTCCATGGGGTTCTTTCAAAGTTTCAAAACCTTGATATTAATGGGCTGCTATAAATGATATGGCGTTATTAATTAATATGCCATTTTCGTTGAAATCATTAAGTGTGGCTTCTGATTTTTCAACCAGGGGAAAACCCCATCATGACAACTCCTCATTTCCAAAAACGTTAAGATAGATTTTTGAACCTGCATCGCCAACGGACTACTACTAATACTAATACTTCGATGGAACCAAGGAACTAACTTTTTGTCGGACCTAGTTTGATCCACCGAGTGTTTGTTAAATGACTGTTTTCTAAAAGGTAAATAGGTATATGAAAGAAAGAAATACGCTGGAAATAAAGTACGTATTTTTTTAAAAGTCAAGTTTTTTTTTTTTTTTAAATAATAACATTTGATGAGCTCAACTCAAATAATAAAATAGAAAAAAACTTAAAATAAAATAAAAATAATAATTTGAATCTCCATCAAATTTAAATTTAAAAACAAATAATAATAATGATATTTTTTAAAAATAATTACAAAATTCACTGTCTTGGTATTTTATTTTCTAAATTTTATTAAATCTGTACTGAAGTATAATTTAAAAATAATTTATGTTAAATATAATTTATTTTATTAAATCTGTACTAAATTAACTTCTAATGTTTTTTTAAATAATATTTAGTGAGTTTAAAAAATAAAATAAAATAAAAGTAAAAATAAAAGTAAAAAAATTATTTCAAACTCCCAATAGTATTGAATTAGAAAAAAATAATAATTTAAAAATTATTAAAAATAACTATAGAATCTAATGTTTTTAAAAATAAATTTTAAATATATATATATCATTATTAAATTCGAATCGCCTCTAGACATAATATTTTTATCATTCTAAAAGTTATGCAAATAGAATAATAAAAAAGGCCTATTTTAAAGTATTCACATCAATTTTATTATTTTTATTCCAATTTCCGATACAAATAGTAAATAAATTACTTATTTTTCAAAAAAATCAAACATTTCATTTCTCATTTCTATCTATATTTATAATTTAATTTATTTTATATTATTTATCTATTATTCTTTTATTTATTATAACCAATCATAAAGTTATAAGTTTAATAATATATATTAAAAAATTATAAGAAAAGTATTTAGAGGTTAATAATAAACCATTAAATATAAGAATCTACTATTCATTCCCTATCCCTATATCCTATTTTAAATAATATAATATAAATGATTTTTTGATAATTTTGTATATTTTTTTTCTTAAAAAAATTAGATTATATGAAATCTATGATGCTCTTAGTCGGGTTGCACCTTGGAGTGTTGATGGCGAGTTTCTCTTTGTTTGTTTTGTGGGGGAGTGAAAATTTTATCAAAACATGTAATGCCCGTTCTTGAGTCCAAAAAGAATCCAAAAAGAATGAGTTGTGTATGTTTGACTCACACATAAGTTGCAACCACAACTGTACCAAAAAAAGGGGTTGGTATTGGGTGTGGGGAAGGATCATGACAATGTAGCAACCTCTATTTGCCAATGAAATAAAATATAACGATCCATACTAATAACATGGGATCCCCCCTAGGCCACAAAAGTTTATGCACAATAGATACTACATTGCCTAAAATCTCATGAATCCCAGATTCTGGTCATGTGTCAGGGACCTGTCATGCATATTTCCCAGGCTGCTATGCATATTCGATTACCTTGGAGATATCAAGCACTAAACCCCCGTTGCAGCTTTAAACTCAGGACCGGTATTAGCCTGACAAAAACTAGAATAATCAAATATAGCCATCGACCTATAAATGTCGCCAAGATAAGAAATTGATTCACAGAGAATCACTAATATGGGTAGACAATGTTGACAAACTTGCAAATTAGGGAATGAACCAGGTAATGATAGATAAGGGACTTCAAAAAAAAAAAAAAACACAATAGATTGTGAACATGAGATGAATGTTTTATTTCATAATTATTTATTTATTGAGACACATTGTGGAAGTCACGATTTTGATGTAATATCAAGCCTATCTGCCTAGGCGTGGAAAAATTATTTGTTAAATATTCAAAATCATAATAGATATAAATTTAAATAGCCTAAGGAAATATTTATTATTGCAACCCACCTTTCTAATTTCCTTATTCACATACACACAATTCAACTAGCCCAAAGATATAATTTATTATTGCAATCTACTTTTCTCATGTCCTTCACAGGCACACGCATTAAGATACAAAACAAATAATTGGGGACCTATATTCATTGACATCAGGGTTAGAATCCAGTACAAACCTTACTCGAAGAGCTGTTTCTAATCTTTCGAGTGGGATTTCTCATTGTGACAAGCTCCTCAGCAGATGTTGGATGAATACCAACAGTGGCATCAAAGTCTGCCTTTGTCAATCCGGCTTTCAAACCAACTGCAAATCCCTGGAATTTTATAAAAGAGGACATACCGCATAAATAAAACACACACCAACACAGAAAGAATTTCAAAAACAGGTAGGTTGATGAAAGTGGAAACCTGCACTATTTCAGGTGAATCTTCTCCACACATGTGCAACCCCAGAACTTTGTTTGTTTTAGCGCAAGTTATGAGTTTCATGAAGACCCGATCAGGGAGACCAGAAAGAGTGGCCTTTAATGGTCTGAAGTTTGATGTGAAAACATCAATGTCGCCATACTCTTGGACTGCCTGAAAAAACGTTTTAAGTGAACAAACCAATCTCAGCTGTCAGACATAATAAACGCTTAGCTGATTATCTCACCTGTTCTTCAGTAAGACCGACTTGCCCAATTGGTGGTTGGGAGAACACTGCCGATGGCACAACTCTGCCAACAGAAATTTAGATTTTCAATTTATAATCAACTGAATCTCACTTCCTCATAACTTAAACCTACCAAATGTTATCTGGGGAAAATAAGGAAATTTGTTTAGATGTTAAAAATGACTGCTGAACTACTTAAACTTGTCAAAATCACTAACAATTCTGATGGTCTCAACTATAATTTGCAAATTTTAATATCATATAATTAATCTAAAAACTGAAGAAGTACCGATAATCTGGCTTTGTTGGTTCATTTGCAAATATGGTCTTTGCCAACGCTCCGCCCTCCATTAAAGCAACTGGAGTAAGATTTATTCTATCAGTAACATCACCAACAGCCCAAATGGAAGGAACTGATGTACGAGAATATTCGTCAACCTGAAGAAATCAATGAAAAGAAAAATAACAAGAAGCAATGGAATAAGAAAGGAAGTTTTATTGAATAAAACATAATGATCAAATCATAGGAACTACCTCTATTGCTCCATTATTGGCCACTTTCACCCCCACTGACTCGAGTCCTATGTTCTGTGATTCCACAAGGTCATATGAGATGCAACAAAAAATTGAGATACCCCAAAGACTACATAATTTATAAGAAAATACAAGCTTGCTCCGAATTTATGGGAAAAAAAAACTCCTCTAGATCAGAACCTTGAAATTCATATCAAAAGGCAACACAGGAAAAAAAAACAATATAATAACCTTTGTATTTGGCTTTCGTCCAGTCGCAAACATGACATGTGAGAAACCTTCAACTGTCCCTTTGTTGGTCTTCAGCGAGAGTGAACCATCCGCTGCTTTCAGGATAGCTTGAGGTGACTCCTCTGGGTGGAACTCTATTCCTTTTAGAGACATCTGTTCAGACACAAAATCCCTGACCTGTGGAAATAGAATAATTGAGTTTAAAAAGATTGAGCCCCTACAAACCTAGGGATAAGTACTTTCATGTTCACACCTCTTCATCAAAGCCTCTTAAAACTTTGTTCTTCCGCATAAATAAATGAACATCACTTTGCAGACCATTGAAGATTCCAGCAAACTCCAGTGCAATGTATCCACCCCCAACTATTGCAACTTTACATGGTTTTGAAGGCAAATCAAGGGCAGCATCTGAATTAATTGCAAACTCACTGCCAGGAATATCAGGAATGAAGGGGCGGCCACCAACCGAGATCAATATATTCTTTGCGGAGTAGAGCTTCCCATCCACATCAACAGTGTGTGGATCCACAATCTGTAATTATGATAAATTGATAGTCGTAAGGTCCATCAGAGCAGAATAGTGTTGCAAAGTATGTGTGTAGCCATGCTAAATTTCAATATGAACTCTACCTTGCCACGGCCTTCAAACAATGTGACACCAGCATTTTGCAATATATTTTTGTAGATACCAGTAAGGCGATGTAGCTCAGCATTCTTGTTAGCCATCAAAGTACTCCAATCATGCTTTGGTTCGGCATCATATTTCCAACCAAAACCACCGCTCTCCTCAAATTCATGGGCATATTTAGAGGCATACACCATAAGTTTTTTTGGGACACATCCCCGGAGCACACACCTACATCAAAACTCCAATTAAGCACCTACTGCTTCTTCCTAAAAAACCATAAGTCAGATGAAGCATAATACATGTTTATTTGTTTTAATTTCCCCTAAACGTAGACATGTCGTTGTGATTTTTGTGAATCAGCGGGCCCTCTGATCAAAGGAAAAGTAGAAGCCATGCTACATTTTAACCAAATTCCAGACTCTATATTGTCATATATAAATGGGCATTTGTTATTCTTCTCTCTAAGCTTGGGTTTATGCGTACACCAACTTGAAAATGAGAAAAAACGCTCATCAAACAATCTTTAATACGTTCCAAGACCCAACAAGCAGCTGAAAACAGGACGAAACTCGAAGCCACGCTAAATTTTTAATCAAAACCCATACTCTCACATATTGCCTAAAAATACCAAATTAAAGTACTAGTCCAATCTCGAAGACTAGAACTGGCTATAAATCAGGAAAAATAAAATAAAATAAAATTCAGAACTCACGTTCCACCGACGCCTCCGGCTGTTTCGGAAGAAACGGTGGCGAAGGGGAGTTCGCAGACGGCGACGGAAGCTCCGAAACCAGCAGCGAAGCGCGAGGCCCTAACGCCGCCGCTGCCGGCGCCGATGGTGAAGAGGTCGAAGTCGTAGCGGCGGGGCTGGGTGCCGCCGTTAACGGCCTCGGAGACCGCGGAGAAGCGGCGTCGGAAGCGGTGGGCGTGGGCGTCCGAGGAGGGAAAAGAGGGAGGAGGCGGGCACGAGTGGAGAAGGGATCGGAAAGGCCTGGGGTTTGGAGGAGAGAGGAAGGAGGAGGGGAGGGTCCGGAAGAGGGTTTGGAGGGTTTGAGAAGACGAGCAGAAGGAGATCTTCGGGGTGGGGATGGAGGTCGTCACCGCCGCCGCCGCCGCCATTGTTGTACGGCCTTTTTGTGCTTGCCTTTTTCGACTGGACTGGGCGGGGAGCAAAACTGGCGACCGATGGATGATGTCGTGGCGTGAGACCCTTCGAGCGACGACGTTTTGGGAAGCCAAACAAATCCACGATGGTTTAATTGGAATACCAAAGTTAAAATTACGTTGTTAAGCCGTAAGCTGGCATCAAACACGCACACGTGCATTCATTTCGTTGTCGTTCTCAACAATAATACAAATTGTTTATTTAAATACATTTCTATATTAAAAACAATTTTTTACTTTAATAAAAAAATAAAATAAATAAACAAAAAACATGAACAAACCTAAATTTATATTCGACTCTATATTATAGTTAACTTATATTATAACATAACTATAATTAAATAAAATTTTAATATAAACTATTGTACAAATTAAAAGTACATTCATACCATACTTATTCCATTATGTAATATATGAATCCAATGTGGTTATCAAATGATATCTTCCATGTAAAACTATTATTATAGTGTGACGGAGTATATTTTTTCAAACTCCATCAAATTTTAAATTTATATTGGTTGGTTTTTAATCCAATGTTATAATTGTCAAGTTGCCTCACTAGGTCAGCATTTGTTTAAATCCAACAAAAAAAAAAATCTAAAACTGACAATGAATGCAACTTGAAATCTGTTACAAGCCTAAAAAATTTACTTACTCTTTTATTATTATCCCATTATAAATAAGGATATATAAATTAGGGTCATATTATACTTGCCGTTTTGTGTAGTGTAACTTATTTTAACATCTATTTTAAAAATGAATTAAATTTCATTCATAAAATTTTCTATTCAAGCCAAATAACAAGCGGTTAGTTTGATTATGCAGTTGGGTTTTTATTTTATTTTAAAATTTATATAAAAAAACTATTAAAACTTTCATTTACAACTCAAAAACGATTTTCACTACTATCATACTATTATTTAAATTCAAATCCCATATATAATCATAGTCAAAGTTCACTCATACTATCTTATTAGGCTTATATTACATATAACTTCAATCGTCTTCAACATTCACGGTTTCAACACGTATTTTAAATTAATTTTGACTAGTTTTAAAGTCCAAAAATAAAATTTTAATTTAGTATTTTAGATCAAAATATAATTCAACAATTTTTATTTATCTATTAATTATAACCGGTGTACAAAATGTTTAAATTAAAATAAGATTTTTAAAAATTATTATCAAACCTCAAAATAAAATAAAATTCTAGATACATGGCATAAAAAGTATCATTTTAAATTATTCAAAGTAATTCATTAGAATCGTTTGTTTAAAACTATTTTTATAATTATATTAAATAATCTATTATATTTAAATTTCAATACAATAATATATTACTATAAACAAATTCCTTATGAAAAGTTATTTTAAAACATATTATAGCAAAAAAAGTATGAATTTTGGGAAATTTCATACATATTAAACTAAAATAATTATGGAAGAAAAAAACACATGTCTGATTTAACTAGCTATATTTTACAAATAATAACTTATGAAATCTGAAAACATTTTTAAATAACTTTTAATTTTTCAAAAATACCATTGGTTCATCCAAAAAAATATTATCTCATATAAAACACATTAAATATTATGTTTATTAGACTGAAAAGAACTAAAACTATGACATATTTTAAATATAGAAATATAATACAAATAAAAGAATATTTGAAATAAAAACGATAAATTTAAATTTACTTAACTTATAGTTAGAACAAAATAATGTTTAAATAAAAAATCATATTTATTAAATTAATTAGTTAATTAATTAACGTAATTACATTTTATTTTATCTAATAAGTAAGTGAAAAATTTAATAATAAATTTATGTAACTTTTAATCATCTAAAATACCATTATCAAGTAAAGTTATTTTAATAAAGTTTTAAAAAAAACCAACGAATTAAAAGTAATAAAAAATATTAAATTACTTAATAAAAATACGGTAGAAATATAATTAAAAATAAAATTAAAACTTAACATGTCCATTGTCCAATGCCATAGTAATTTTCAAACGAAGAAAATAAAGTACGGAAATAAAAGACGATCAATGAGGAGAAACTTCCACTTAAGAACAAATGTGCCCAAATTGATCACGCAGTTTGCATTTCCGCAAAAGCAACATAATGTTTTTTTTTTTAATTATTATACGCGTTTTAACACACCAAGACAGACAGAGAGGTGGGCATTTTTTCTTGTCTTTCTTTCCCCCTTCCCCTGATGATGACTTAATACTGAGAATCAGAGATTCATCAGAGGGACAGTCCTGACTCCTCATCCTCCTCAAGGGTGGAAGTGTAAGCAAAGTAGAGGGTCCATATGAGACCAAATATCCCCAAAAGGATCCACCCAAGCAGGTTGTTGCTCAACCCAAACGACAGCCCTGTTCCCTCAGTGGACAGTCTCTCATCCACCAGAGCCATCGCCGCCGGGCTCCATGCAGCCGCTGCTGCTGCCGCCGATATTAACCATGGTCGCATGCCGGCATTTGCCAGAGGCGAAGAGGCCTTCTCCTCGATGGAGCACCTCACCCTTCCCTTCTTCACAGCTACTGGCAACCCTACACCCAATGAAACATATATATATATATATATACAATATAGTAGAAACATACACACACACATATATATATAACCCCCCACTTCAATACAGGTTACGAACCCTTCCCTTATACATATATACATATATATATATAACCCTCCCCTTCCCTTCCCTTCTATCTCACCCTTCCCTTCTTCATGTGTATATATATATATATATCACCCTTCTATCTCACCCTTCCCTTATAGAATATATATATATATATATATATAACTTTGTGTTTGAACATATAGGGAGAATGTAGAGCAAAGTGAAGACGACAAAACATGTACCGAGAACAGACGAGGAAGAAACCCTAGCTGATCTCCGGATCCGTACGAGGCTTGGGCGGTTGACAGATGTGGTTGGAGCGGTGGCAGCACTGATGGTGGCCATTATTGTCTTCCTCAAAATTTTGAACCAGAGCTTTACTTGGAATAGGCTGGGCCTGTGGAAGCTGATGAGAACTGAAAGACAACGGTAGCAATGTAGATAATGTGTCACGACATGACTTTACTAGGCAAATATTGATATTAGTGGCTCTGGGAACTTCAAAATGGATATTTCAATAGGAGATCATATCCCCACACTTTCATATTTTCCTATCTGAACAAGCCCAATAGCTTGTCTCCACGTGGCACGTTATCTCCTCAGCTCCTTAATCAACGACGAGCTCTAAAATAACACGGGACAAGCAAAATTAAGCTCAACTTGACAGAAGAATTTGATCCGAAACAAGGGATCCAATATTTGGAACTCTACTTGCAGAAATGTGCTATGTTATGTACAAATCAGATGCTAGCATTACAAACTCGCCTACAAACTATTATTTCTTCTCATTATTGCTTCTGGCTCAGCTCCCTTCAATGTCGCAGCCGTAAAAATGTGAACATTGATTCTAATTTTATATAAGAAATTGATACAAAAAAAAATGTGGGAAGATAAAATAAAGAAAAATGAGCTGTTGGTCCATCTTCTAAAACACGAGTCAAAAATGAATGGTGTGGGGTTATGATTTCTCGATTCCGCGTCTCACTTCTCCGGGTTCATACATCAATTCAAAGGTGAATGTTGCAACGTTGCAGGTGAGGGTCGTCGTACTTGACAAACTTGCTCCAATATCCTTTGTATCTTCCAATTCCGATGTCCATCCACGGCTTCATGGCTCCATCGTAGTGTATAACTGCTGACCTCTTGATGTTGGCATGTTCTATGCTCGGATCATGACCCAGGCCAAGGGCGTGCCATCTCCGGTCTAAAGGCACTGTCCGGTTATAAAATGTAACCCAAGCTAAGGGCAAAGTTCCAGCAGACCACAATGGTCTCTCAAATCCCTGCAATCCCAGCACAATAAGAGAAATCACAATCAAAAATCAAAATACCGCATGTAGATATGACTAACGATATGTAAAAAAAATAAAAATCACTCTCATAACCAGTAAGATATCAACCATCACTAAACAATTAATAAATTATCCAACTATAGACCTAAATTGAAATGGATGACATCTGTGAGATTCAGCATGCAAGAAAAACAAAAAATAAAGAAAATTTTCATACCAACTGCAAGTACTTATTATAGACAGAAGTTAAACTCTGTCTCCGCCACTCCTGTAGATCAAAAACATTCATCCCAAAAGCCCATGTGCATGCCTTCACATCGAACTCCTTTGCTATCATTGGATCTGAAAAGTTGATAAACATATCCATCCGATGAAATGATGATTCCCCTTCCTGACAGGTTTCCACTGCTGCAACAACCATCCCATTCATGTCAACATCCCAAAGTGCGGACAGATCCCTCTGTACCACCACATCATGGTCGAGAAGCAAAATCTTATTCAACCCAGGAAATATATCAGGTAGATAAAAGCGAAGGTGATTCAGTGGAGAAGTATATCTGGGGTCACGAAGGCCTTGGTTCTTCAATCTTGAATCATAGTCAGTGTCTAACCATTTAAAATTGTCCATATTCAGAATCTCGATGGTTGCTCCACCTGGAGGATTTAGTAAAAACCACATCGAAATTGCTGGATGGTTTAAAGAGTCGGTGACTATGTGCAAGACAACCTTTTCCGGTTCCTACAAGCATTCAATGAAAATATTCACTCCTTGTATCAAGTTCTCTGGATGAAGTTACCATATCATAGCACATCATCCGGTTAGTTTTAAAATGACAATTTGGGTTCCAAATCCAATGTTAAAGGCTAGTATCAATCATTCAATGCCCAATTCGAGAGAAGGCTACTGTTTTTTTACATTTAGTGATACAACTGGTTAGATTCATAGATTCTTGGGAAAGCTGTCTCTACTGGAAATCATGACAAATGACCCATAAAACGAATCGCATACAGATAGGTTGACTTCTAGAAAGGAAAAAAAGCACCTTATCCCAATCTATAAATAAGTCACGATTATAACGCATCGTCAAAAGTTTTCCTCATTAATAAATAAAGACAGCTTTGTTCTGTTAAATTAGATTCAAGGCTAGTAGGAATGGAACAGGCGAGATCAGAGGAAAGGATAAGCATGAAAGTAGAGTGAAAAAGGGTATCAAATTCAAGCTCAGAGGTTTACCGTGGCAGTGAAAACAGTGGAATTCACGACAACTGCACAAGCGAGAACATTGTCAGAAAATACAACAAAATGAAGGAGATCCTGTTGAAGCAATTTGTCTTGGCCAGGGAGCTCCTTTTCCTCAGATTGCAGTTCAAAATATTCAGCAGTCAGCTGCATAGAAAGACAATGGAGGCCCTTGGGGGTTGTCCTCGCAGCAAGCTCAACGAGATATGTAGCTTGATTTTTATGTGCTCGAGCTTGCTCTTCAGTGTTATAAGCCATAGCTCGAAGCTTAGAAGCCATTGCAGGGCAGTCAGTATAAATACGACTGGCTTTTAGTAAGGTAACTTCCATGGATTTCATCTTCTGAAGAGCACTGCAAAATGGTATTTTTAAGTATCATACGCTAATTGCCTGGTCAGAGCTTTCCATTATATTTCAGATTTTTGGAGGTGCATGTTTCATTGAACATTTATGCACTGATTCTTATTTACTGACAAAAACATAAGAGGATCAGAAAGTTATTAAATGTTCTTACCTCCTAGCCAATTCGGAATCCTTGGTGGCTTCACCTACTGCCCGGTCCAATTCTTTAATTCGCTGTCTCAACTCCTTCAACAAATGAGAATTGCTGTTAGGTGGTGTGAATCTCAGGTACATTTTGGCCCTAAGTAACTGATCTTTCATCTGACTGACCCTGACATCTGTCACCCTCTTTGACGAGGATGAGACACCTTGGTCATGCTGAACTATTGTCTGATTCAAAGTCTCCTGTAATGAACACCAAAGGAAAATATTATAATTAGTACAGCTACACTACATTCGTCATTCAGCAAATGACTAGCGTCATTGAAGGGAAACAAAGGATAACAATGATTTGTTAAAACATACAAACAATTGAACAAAAACAAAGAAACTTGTTATTGTAGATATATGCTCTTTGTGCATATATATGAATAAAAACAAAGAAACCCAATGAAAACCTGACTTTCATTGGGAAATGCCTTTGTCTCTTGATGTGTTGCTCGTGTGTTGGTTAGGGAGAGTGAGGCAGTGTTCAGTAGTTTGACATGTTGTCTCTCATTAGCTTATTTGAAGTATTTAATGAGAGTGAAATGCGAGAGACATCAAGCTTTTATCTTCTTCTTTTTTTATCAGTTGAAGGAGTGGATATTTACTATGGGAGTGTACCGTTTTTTCTTTCATACGTGATGCTGTTAATGGATATTCATTTTAAGCCTGGTATTTATATATATTTGCGCTTTCTTTTTCTAATAAATTTTCTTATTCCAAGCAACTTAATTGACCTACAAGTAGTCCTCAGCATTTAAGGCATTCCCACCCAACCCCACGGAGACCTACATATTTGTGCTTTTTCAATTCTATCAAATAAAAAGTTAAAAAAGTACAACTTGTAAAATAGTCAATTTCATAAAAAGCATTAATTTGATCAAAGTACAACTTCTATCAAATAAAATTGTCCTTCAATTTCACACAAGAGCTTGTAACATGCACTTGCAAAAAATGACATAGCAAGGTCAAGAAAAACATTTTCAAAATTTTAAAGTTAAAAAATTACAGCTTTGCTCTTTATTTTTATTTCAATTCTGTGTGCAATATCATACAAACTTATACTATGTTTTATGAGATTCGCTTTATCTATATATATACACACACTTCATAGTTATCAAAAACGCACTTAGCATGAAAAAGTCCAGCGCAAACCCCAAGGTCCCTTGGCACTTTAAGTATATATAAAAATTTATATATCATGCGCTTTATTTTGATAAAGCATATGCTTTTGCATTGCAAAAGCCAAGGTCCCTTGGCACTTTGGGTACGCCTACAGTGATATATAAATGTCATACCAAAATGTTAAGGCCTTTGAAGTGAACTCATGGTTGTAGATACACCCAAAGCACCAAGAGGCCGTAGAGCTTAGGTGCAAAGCATGCAAAAGTGTGCACTAACATATAATATATAACTTTTAATATGTATATCACATATTGAGATTTTAGAAGTTAATTTTCATATGTGCTTTTTCAATTCTCAGTCATTCTAACATGAATGAGCTGTAATTGCATGTTGTAGATCTGATTGAACTGTCTGTTTTTATTCTAGGATTCTCAGCTTTGACAAATGGTATTTACTACTTTAGGCATATAAAATTGCGCAAATATGAATTAAATTCTTGCCTCCCACTCTCATCTCCTCCTTTAATATGAATTAAATTTAACGGAACATGTGAATCATTTTTTCCTTCATTGCCCTTATGCCAGGAGTTTGTGGGATATGATTTTGAGTCTTTTCGGCATCTCGTGGGTGATGCCTTCGTCTCTTCGCACGTTGTTTGGCGGGTGGCTGAGCGGTGTGGGGCGGCATTCAGCGGTGTGGCGGGCCGTCCCTCATTGCATTCTTTGGAGTATTTGGAGGGAGCGGAACGCGCATGTTTTTGAAGATAAGGAGCGGCCTGCAGCCGAATTCTCTTGTACTTTTTTTCATTATTTGGGTGATTGGTTGTATGCTTCGGGCGGGTTGTGTTTTTCTTCCATTTGGAATGTTGTGGATGGCTGCTCTTTTTGATTGGGTTATTGTTTTTATTTTTGTATTCCTGCATCTCGTGCACTTCTTGTGTGCGTTTTGATTCTCGTAAATAAATAAATTCTCTTACTTATAAAAAAAATATCATAATCTGTCCGAACCAAAACAATCATTTAGGAGGGCAAACAATAATAAATAAATAAAATAGTAGGCACCCACGGCCATGGGTTCTTTGTGCCTATAACAAATAGGTAATGGGTATGATGTTTTTTGCCCGTGCAAAAACTGCCAAAGCATATCCGTCCCTACTACTAATGGGTACCAAGCATTTGCTGGCTCTATTCTACAATTAATATCGAAATAATGCGACTCCTTAAAGACAAAATAAAGCAACATGTATGACTATTTATTGGCATCTGATTTCCAAACAATTAAACCAATCCAGATGATTTCAAGATTTTAAGGGCCTAATTAAATACAATTAGCACAATTTTTTAAGCAAATAATATAAAAACTTAGGCATTGCCCTTCTTTTTTAACTGCAACATGAACTTTTAAATAAATATTTGAAGCTAAACTATCATTAACAAACGGGTTGTTAACGACTTAAAAAGGTATTTGGTACATGTTTTCAATTTTGTGTTTTGATTTCATGATTTGAATCTTTATTGAAATTAGAGTTTGGATTATGAATTTTGAAAACAAATTGTGTTTGGTAAAAGAGAAAATATATTTTTAAAAAACTTATTTTTAAATCAGGTCCCATAAAAATTAATAAAAATATAATATAATGTGCCCCGAACAATAAAGTAGAGAAAAGGAAAAACATCATGATTTGAATAAGTATCACTTTATTAAAAAAAAACACTTTGTTGGATTCTTTTTTTAAAACGAATCATGTTTAAAACCACTCAACCAAAATGGGATAAGTATCACAACATTTGGAAAATGAAAATCATATATAAAACAGTTATTAAAGTAATATACCTTTCGTCCAGCTCCAGTTGCATTCTGCTTATTTTCCTGAACTTCTATTTTCCCTTGATGTGTTCCTGGGATTTAATTTAGGTGCAGAAAGGAGTTAGAAATGACAAAATCAACAAACAAGAACCAAAAAAAAAAAGGAAAAATGAAACTAATTGATGCCACTGACCATTTCTTTCCATCAAATGAATGTTGCGTCGGGCACTACTGGATTTCTCAGAATCATCATTCTGATCAGAAGAAGAATAACTAAGGACCCTGTTCAAATCTCCATTTTTGTACACAACTAAAGTTGGCTCTTTCAAGCCTTCATCAACTTCCTAGTTCGGAAAGGAGGAATAAAGTTACTAAGTAAAAAATAAGGCGCAATATCGAAAACAAACCAACAAACTTTAGATTACCTGCCGGACGGCCTTCAGTTTTAAGGCGTCAGTGCGATATTTCTGCATAAACAAGTAACATTCAGCATAAATACCTATATCAAACCAAACACACACAAAACATTCTCTATATGGCAAACACTGGTTTTGCTGTTACAATAATGTAATAGGGGAAAAAACATGAAATTTAACTAAGTTTTTCTTGCACAAGTATTTGGATGAATCTTCAATGAAGCGAGACAAACATAACGCGATCAACAAATGCAGGGGAAAAAAATGTAGATTTGAGAACGGAGATCCATACAATGCTATTCAAATCTTCTATGAAACCGTTGCCTCCTGCAACATCAGCGCACAATGTCACCACAAATCTAATATCGACCAACGTGAATCAATAAGGCAATGAACTAAAATCGGATCAATACTCCACAGGTTAGAACAAAACACACACAGAGATTGGAAAGTGAAATACCAATCGAAGAGAGAGTCTTGAGCCGATTGGAGACTAGCACGATCGGTGCCAACACTGATATGGAAAGAAACGCGAGGATCAGAGTCCTCTGGAACCGGCGAGGCGGCTTCATCAATCAAGTTTCGCAGACCAACGTCGTCGTCGTCGTCGTCGTCGTTGCGGCTCCCAGGCTTGTTCTTCGCAAGAACATCGGTAGAGATTGCGCAGATGGTTTCGGGGATTCAGAGAGAGAGAGAGAGAGAGAGAGAGAGAGAGAGAGAGAGAGAGAGGCAAGGGTTTATGAGGATTCCAAATCTCTGCGAAATCGAGTTTCTGCGTTTGGAAGACGAGTTTGGTCTGAAGACGAGGACGAGTGTTTTTATTTTATTTATATTTTTCTTGTTGCGTTCGAAATCTGACAGTCTTCTTCTCTTCGCGTTCGCGTCTCGAGGGCGTTAATTTCTGCATATTGCAGTTGTGGTCCCTGGCGTTTGGTAATTGTTCCATTTTGTCACCTATAATTTCAATTTAAGATTCTTAATCCTTTCTGTTTTCAATAATTATGCGGCCATTTGTTATAATTAAACACACTTGACCCCCTCACTCCATCTATCGATGACATTAAAACTCAATTTGAGTCTTAACATATGCACACGGTGATGGTTTAAATCAAAAAAAAAAAACAGAACATAATATTTATGACCAAAATGTAAAAATAAAAAGAGAAAGTACATGCGCGCAGCGCAATCGTTGGGCGGCGAAATAATAGTATTTCTAAAATTGATCTAAAAATAATAATAAAATATGCTTAAAATACTTAGGGACATTTATTATTTTTTAAAAAATTGGAGGAAAATAAATTATAATAAACCTTTTTATTTTTTAGAACATTATTTCTAGTAAAAAAATCTTTTTGGTCAAATATTTTGGGTGAAATGATATGGCACGTCACTATCATTATCATTGTAAAATTATTTTACCATGTCACCATTTTTTTAACCACATGGATTAAAATAATTTTATCATCTTATTTTCCTGAAAATTAATTATACTTTACGCCAAAAAAAATACTTTCAGCAAACTACATCCACCTATAGTATGCGTTCAAATTATTAAATGAATAATTGTTAATATATTTAGGCTTTTTTATTCACGATTAACATATGGTAATCTATTTTATGATTTATTAATATAAAATGTCTTTTTTAAAATGTTTTTGCTACTCTCTCTATTTAGTCCACTTCCACAATTTGGATGCTACTTTTGTCTAATATCAATTTTTTTATGCATTTATATATTTATTTAATGGAAATGACTATGTGTGTGATAGGGGTATCAAATCCAAACAACTAAACAAGTTGATATTGCACTTACTACTTGCAGCTTACCGAGAATTTAAGTTAGACGGCGTTATTATTATTGGTAGTAGACTGAGTTTTAACATTTTCAAAATATAACTTATGCTTAAAATTTTAATTCTATAATTTCTAATGACATTTGGAGATTTTTGAATGAGTTACATTAAATACTAGCGTTGTTGGGCTTGCATAAACATTTATTAAAGCAAGATGCTCAACAAATGTACATTTGCATGTGTGATATATTTTTAAGTTTAATAATATTTTATGCATTTTCTATTGGCATATTATGTTTTTACCCTCAAGTATGTGACTTGTGTGTTGTATCTCGGAGGTAATTGTTAAATTTTATGTGTTTTTTTACTTTAACTTTTGAAATTATTTGTTTTGGTTTTAAATCAAGTTATCAGGATTCTTGTTACTTAAAATAGAGATCTCCATAATTAGTTTGTTGAAACTAACGTGAGATTTTATACAAATTGTTATAAGACAGGACATGAAATCACAAAGATTTTTCCTTTTTTATGTTATTAATATCGGGACCCTTATTTCATGCGCTATTATATCACAATGACAACAAAACACGCGAAGTACGCATATTAATTTTAACAACAATGGCATCTAAACATTTTTTAGTTTTAATGTAGATTATGTTCAGTGATTTGAGCAAGCAAAACCATTGTGTGTTTTGTTCTTGGGTAAATGTCATACAAATAGGTAATGTGTGTATTCCTAACGATTTGAGAAAAAATGTATTAAATTTGTTATATCATTCATTATTTGTATGAACAATGTTAGTATGCTTTCAAGTTT
This sequence comes from Taxillus chinensis, assembly GCA_023512835.1. NCBI lineage: Eukaryota > Viridiplantae > Streptophyta > Magnoliopsida > Santalales > Loranthaceae > Taxillus > Taxillus chinensis. Next base: position 2,619,818 of record CM042089.1, on the reverse strand, counting down.
CAATTTGTTAACAAGTATTGACAGACTGGTTGAGTGATTAACTTCATTTACTTGTTATGGGCTTTATTATATGAATGTATGTTATATGTTATTGAAAATACTTTACAAGTATATTACTAATTCATCATGCTTTATTCCTTTCATTAATATTACTTTATCTGATTAATGGGTCAAAAGGCATATCATATTGCATTAGAATGTACTATTTCGTCTTATCCAAATATAATTTTGAATTTTTTATCACTGATATGGTTTTTGTTACCCCTTTATTCCATTTATCACTATTTTTTTTAAGTTAATCTTTGTAAGGCAATGGTTGCATCCAAGTTTTTTTTATCTGACAAAATATTTTTGTGATGTTGTTCATACGGGGGCTAACACAAATTTTGTAAATCATTATGTTTGGTTTTGTTGCATAAGCACCATCATATTTTTTTTTTTTGTGATAGACAAGTACCATGAAATTATTTTGCTATCATAAGGATGTAATAAAAGCATACATGAAGTTGATACTATGTTACAAATAACCGCTAAACACGAGTCATTCCTTTCATTTGTATGAATCAAATTCATTTTCAAAGATTTCTCTCATATCTTTTCAGCATATAAATGAATGTTACATTTTTATTGTAATATACTTTATTACTTTTATCAAAAAATTCATGATTGGGATAGGTATTTTCACCATATGTATTTTCTATTTTCTTTGCAGAAAATCAATAGATTATTATAGTTTTAACATATGAGATATAAGCTTCAAGCAAGATTTAAGGTTCAATAATTTAAATTTTTATAAAGGTAATAGGGACACTTTTGGTTATTGAGATACGAATTTGTACTTTTTAATGACCAGATTGACCTATATATATATATATTTGTGTGTTACAATAAATAAGAGATGTGCACTCCAAAGCTTCCAAGTAAGTTTTATTATATTATTGATTTATCATCATATATATATGTTGTGATTAAGGCGAAAAAGGATTATGATATATTTATTAAGGTGAAAAGGATTATCACGCACAAGTTGATGAAGCAAGCCCCGGGGCATGATACAGAGTGTAGTGTTGTTGAAATGGTAATTCCTGGCGGGAACTGAGCTTCAACTTTTTAAATAAATTTTCATATAATTTTAAATACTTCAAAAAAAAAAGGAGAGAGAGAGAGAGAGAGGGGGGCCCGTTTGCAGATCTCACGACTCACGAGTCGCTGGCTCGATGCGTCTCGACTGGCCAACAAAAAAAAAAGCATGGAAAAAGAAAGAAAAAGAAAAAGAAAAAGAAGCACCCATCGGTCCACGTGGCCGGTTGGAAGAATTGGACGCAAACCCACACGGGAAACCATTGAAATTCTACACTGCACATTCACGCATTTATTTCAGGCGCTCCCGTTGTTTCACGCTAAATATATAGTTCAGTTTTTTTTTTTTTTAAGAAATATTTTAAAATCACTCTTACTGCTCTCTTTTCCTTTTTTTCTTTTATAGTTTGAAAAATAAAACAAAGTAGTAATAATTACTTGTAATTTTGACTTTCGAGTATCCTTTTTAATTTTCTGGCATTGGCATTGATATTGGTTTCTCTCCCTCTCTTTTAAGTTGTAAGAAACCGCATTACCTTATCTGTTTATTCAAATTTCAAACTACCATGTCATATGGTTATACTTATATGGTTTTATTATTGGTCAATTACATTTAAGTGCACTCTAATATTTATTATGGAATAATATTTCAGTATAAAATAAATATAAATTTATTTATAATAGTTTTTTTCTTGTAATTTTTATTATTTATTGAAAAATTTAGCAGGATTGAAAGCTAAATGTTAATGTGCACAAACCAGCTATGCTTTTCACCTATTCTATTCGTATTAGCTATGCTTTTCACCTTTTTTTTTTCAATTAGCACGTACCTGTGTTACTTGGGAGACACCTGTCAGCATTACACTCTTTGGATTATAATATCCTCTTCCATTTGATTTTGTAACACCTTCGTTGCGTCCAATGAATTCAAAGGAACTAAAATTATTCAGCACGTTCATTATGACCTTTACAATATCACTCTTTACATACTCAGTGAATCATAGATAACATTTTAAATTTTTTGATATATTAATTATTTAAGGGTGAAATTTTTGACATATTTATTCGATTCAAAATTAATTTTCTTTAACCATCTCTCACTCGCGTCGTGGGTATGTGAGTTATTTTTACACTATTAATTTCACCCAACAACTACGGTTGCAATATTATTATTATTATTATTTCAAATGGATGGATTAAAATTTATGAAAAAATAGTAAGGAAACCCGAATTGAAGGCTCCATTATCTCTGCCTACAGAATTCCAATTCTAAAAAAAAATGCTGATGAAACAATTAAATTGCAATGATCCAATCTATAATTTATTAAAAGAAAAAGAAGAATATTGTGTCAGTTGTCCAATCTTTGCTTTAAAATTACATATACGGAGTTGTCCAGCTCCATGACTCTAGCTAGCCACCCCCAATAGCCACAAACTAATTTTAAAACCATTAACCTAGATATGAACTTTTGAAGAAATTAAAAAATGCAAGATCAATGTCATTGATTCTTGATGGTGGCGTTCAACATATCGGTCTGATGTTTGATCCGCACTGGTATTCCGAGAATTCTAGTACAATCCCGCCCCGCCATCAACTCGTTTGCTGGTTACAGAGAGAGAGAGAGAGAGAGAAAGAGAAGCAATATAAACTAACTTTGTTGACCTGCGCGTGCATGTGGAATTAGAGATGGATCGAGAAAGATGGTGAATGGAGGAGTACTGGGGGACGAGGTTTGAAACAAGCACCGACGCGTTGGCCTCTTAATTAATTAAGGATGATGGATCTTATAGCAACTATATCTGGGACGATTGTAGCAACTACTGCAGTACTCGATCGATCGGACAAGGAACACAAAGCTTTGTTGTACTGCAACCAGCTAGCGTAGCGATCGATGGAAGAAGGGTGTGCTGTAGCCTGTGGATTTAAAGTGCATGCATTTGAAAATTCACCAGACCACCCGCATCACAAACCCCATATATATATCTCTATCTCTCTCTGTTAGATGTATCTGCTAAATAATGATAGGTGATTCCACATATAAAACGAGCTTCGTCATTGCAGGTGTCGATGGATCGGCTTATTAGAACTCTGGCAAGGACGTACTTCGTAAGAAATCCCCAACCATGCATGCTAATGCCTAATGGATTGGGTCTAACATCCCAATTGAATTGACTCCCCCTTTTAGCTAGATTGCAAATAAGAAAGTGTTCTACACGTACAGATGATCACTAGCTATTACTTCAAATATGTTAAGGTCTGTTTTTTTTTTTTTAAACATTGCAATCATGATTATTGGGCTCGACAAATTTAATCGTCTCAACAATGTGGGAACATGTTTAGATGAGATTAATCGGATCATTCAGTGTTGGATGGGAGACCCACGAGGTAGGTATTAGCTTGGGAAGAACAAAAGGAAGGAACAAACAAACAAACCAAGTCCCAAGTCCCAAGTCCCTAGCTAGCTAGGGACCAATTTGTTCCATTGTTCTGTGCCGCGCACCAATTAATTGTCGACGCGAGCGGCAAAACAAAGCACGACACGACGCATTTACGCAACCAAACCAAACCACATCCCACGCCAACCCTTTACACCTTCAATGCCATGCCATGCCATGCCATGGCCCATGGCCAGCTTAGCTAAAATTAATTAACCCAAGAAATTGAGTTGCGCTGGAGACATGCATTTCTTTGTATGTATCTATAATGTGTGTGTGTGTGTGTATGTATGTATGTATGCAGGTATGTATTCCGCTGCAAACTAGGTAGCGTGAGCCTCCCTGGACTCACCACCACCACCACCCCCCCACACGTCACGGCACGACAATGGTACGCGCATGTTTTACGCACGGCGCATCCCAGGCGCATTTTGGCCCCAAACTCCTCCACTGTGTGAACTCGTTCGTCACTTGAAAAAAACTTTCCTTATTAATTAAACAAAACCCACCTATAATTAAATTAAATTAAAATTTATTTTTTTATATATATATATATATATATATATATATAAACAAAAACTGGTACATGCTGTTGAAAATCTACGACGACGACGACGACGACGATAACAGATCGCCATCCACACCCCACGAGCCTCGCCGCTTCCTCGCACCGTCAGCATCCCTACAAATCCAATCGCAATCGCAATCGCTCCTCCTCAGATCGCCCGTCTCCAATCGCTCCTTTTTTGGGGGTCAATTTGTTGGAAATGTCCGGACATCTACGCTGCTACATGTGCTGCTCGTAGTCAGCTACCATTTCTCGCCTACCCCGGCCCCTTGTCTCCTCCGTCCGGTCCGGGTCGGGTCGCCCCTCCCGCGCTCTCCATTTTCGGCTAACCCCCACCCGCTTCCCCCCCTCGTCTCCTCCGGGCGTTCGTTTCGATTCCAGATTTCAATGCACGTAGGCGTCGCCTGCTTCCGCGTCCCTGCTCCGCGCTTCCATGCATCGTGTGCCCGCGGTTTGGTTTGAGCTCGCGCAGCGCGTGAGAGTGAGAGCCACAGAGGATTGGGTCAAATAGAATGTCGAATCAGGTGGTGAAGGTTAAGAGGGAGGCGATTGCTGCGTGCATGCGATGCCCTCTCTGCAACAACCTCCTCAGGGACGCTACCACCGTCTCCGAGTGTCTTCACACGTGTAAGCTAGCTTCCCCCTCCTCTAAACCATCTGTTTCGTCGCGTGTTTGCTTGTTAGTTGTTCGATTGATTCATTCATTCTTCGGCTTCAGCATCGTTTCCCTTGGTGTTTTAAATTCGAATAGTAGCAGCAGCTAGCGATGGTTTTAGAAATCGGATTAGTGTTTAATGTGGCAAGTGCGAAACACGTTGTCGTGCGCTGATCTGCTCATGCGCCACGCATCAGATACGTGGTTTCGATCTTGGGCGTTTGGGGGGGTGGTGGGTGGGTGGGTGTGGATTTGTGCTTGATTCCGACGTGTTGCGCGCGCATGTAAATTCTATGATTTGCAACGGGTTCATTTTTTAAAATATGGATTGCGGATTTGAATTGAGTGCGGATTTGAGTGCGGTGCATGTTAGCATGTGTGTCAGTGTGTGACAAGCATGCATGCTAACATGCACCGTGCACATGTAGTATGAAGGAATTTGAGTACATAGATTTGGGCCTCCGCAATTCCGCTGGCATTTTCAGTTCAATCGGTGTCTGTGTCAACCATGCACGTATCAAATATTCACACAAACATGCTCTGCATATGGTATGGGTTCTCAAATCCCAATGGAGCAATGTATATTATTTTGGGTTCTTGATTTAATATTTATCAAGCAAACCGAGAATGAGATCACTAGATCAGATTGCTTAGCTCATGGGCAGAGGCTATAGTAACTTAACTAGTAACCATCCTTTTTTGTTTTCCCCCGTGGGGGTCTTTTTGTAATCATAATGAGAAGATTTACTTCTGGTGGCTATCTATCCAACATTGGCATTGTGCGTTTGCTCCAACTGCATACTCATAAATCAATTTATTATATTTAATACATTAAAGTCAGTGTTCAGTACCAAAAATTATCTTTGTAACTTCTATTTATAATCTTTCAGTATTGAATTTTAACTTCTATATTTGAAACGAATATACAATGTCAATGGTTTGATGTACAATGCTGTTTTTACATCGACTCTTATGGTCAAGGAAAGCCTGATATTTTGTTCTCTGAGAGTCCTATAGTTTGCAGGAGGTGCATCTATAAGAAGCTGTCGGATGAAGAGTTTGAATACTGTCCAATATGCAACATTGATCTGGGGTGTGTTCCATTGGAGAAACTGAGGTTTGATCTTCTTTCACCTTACTCGCGTGCTATCGCAGCACTATATACTTTCTCCCTTTCCCTCTCCCTCTCCATTCAGAACCAAATTTATTTTCACAGCTATTGATTGGCTGTTGATGGTATTCATCAACTCAGTTATAATGTGATGAGATACAAGTACATATTTAATAAGCAACTGATAACTTGTGAGTCTTCTTCTCGAATTTCTTTACTTGCATGGTCTAATTTATGGGGGTTACTCAAGATTCGGACATTTTTTTTAAAAATATTTTCAATGGGGCGATGGTTAAAATAGTGAAGCATACAAACTATTTGATGATTTTGATCATATGATCAGTTATAAGACCTCATTATAAGCACCACATTTGTTAAAAAAAAAAAAGAGAATTACTCTTCAAGGTTGTATATCAAACACGTCTCAAATAAACATGCACCACATTTTTTGTTTGCTCCTAGTCTAGTCTGAAAAGTGTAGTGTGATTGTTGTATTTTCTATGGATTTAAGCATTAAAATAAGCCAAACAAAGGATTAGGCTTTTCTGCATGAGATGAATTTAATCTATTTTTGCTCATCAGGCCAGACCACAATTTGCAAGATGTAAGGGCTAAGATTTTCCCTTTCAAAAGAAGAAAGGTGAAGGCACCGGAGGCGATGCCCTTGATTACATTACCAGTTCGGAGGAAGGAGAGATCACTCTCGTCTTTGGTGGTCAGTACACCCAGAGTGTCAACCCAGAGGTCCCAGACTTCCATGACTGGAAGAAGAACAAAACCTTTTGCTAGAAGGGCAGCTGCTTTACGAAGCTCAACTTTTCCCATTGAGAAGTCTGTTAAGAAAGATGAAGATATGGGAGATCCTCCGCTGAGCTCAAGCTCACCTGAGACTCTTACCAAATTTACTCAAAATATAAGGCAGGTAATGGAGCCCAACATGCACTTTTGTTTATGATTTTATGATCACTAATATTTACACCGTTGTTTTAATTTACTGTTAATGATATTTTCAATGGTTACATGTCTAATGTTGGTGTAGAAATCTTCTACTGCTGAGCCATCTAGCCGCCTTACGCCAAGTGAAGAAACAGAAAATGGTTCTAAACCACAGGACACAAAAGTTGATCTCTGGAAACCTTTAAACTGTTTGGTGGAGGTTGCAAATAGAAAGTCTTTTAAGTGTAATTCTCAGGGTTCAACTGCTAAAGCAGACCACCTGAGCGTGCATGACAATGAAGCACCTGGGCGTAAAGTTAAAGCTAAAGAACAGGCTCACAAAACAAAAGTCCATGACGAAAGGAATAGTGATGCACCTCAAGAGTCTATAAAACCTAAAAAATCGCACAGAATTTGTCGGAAAAAGCCTTCCACATTTAGGGAAATGGGGCTATCACCCCAAGTGGTGTTGGATGCTTCTGGTACGTCTGAAAGAAGAATTGGTCCAGTTTGGTTCTCATTGGTAGCATCTGAAGACCAGTAAGTGACTTTTTCAGCTCTGAAGTTTCAAAAGAATTGAATCTGTACTGAGATTTCTTCCAAACTTGGTCATTAGTTTTTTATTATTTATTTTCTTTTCTTTAGTATTTGATTATTTATTAAATGTTTCAGGGAAGGAGATGCGCCCTTACCACAGATACCTGCACATTATTTGAGGATAAAGTGAGTTCCTTTTGGCTCATTAATATTTGTGTATTACATAATATTAATACTTGAGGATTATGATGATATCCTTTTTGCAATCAATAAGATGTAAAACCTAAAAGGCATAAAGAAAGATTAAATGGTATATGAGTTCCATTGGCCTAAACAAGACATTAAATAGAGAAAGTCGAATTTACGAATATGTAACAATTTTTTAAGCAGATCGAGTAGAATTCTGATGTCCTATAAGATGTATCACGTTGTGTTTACTTCATTCTGACACAGGGATGGGAGTTTACCTGTTTCCTTCATCCAAAAATACCTGATGAAAAAACTGGATCTTACAAGTGAAGCAGAGGCAAGTGACTTTTCTCTCCCATTCTTCTCAATCAGCCACTTTTGGCTGTTAATCTAGCTTATACGTCACATGTAACTAGAAGCACATTATGCTGAAGAACATGTGTTTTATTTTAATTGTCAGATGCATGAAGCCTGGCTTCACTATATGCTTCTGTAATCTGTAGTTTGTTATAGACAAGATTAGAAATAATGGAGTATATAGATAATAGCCATATGTGATTATTATTATGATTTGTATAGAGATAATATAAATAAAATTCTGAATTAATTATTACAAAAGATAAATACATACACGTGTAGACATAAGGTGCTCCCTACCCTAGAATTATTTGATCTATAATAATAATACTAATATTTTAACACCCCTTCAAGTTGAACCATAGAAAATGTTATAACTTGCCAAAAAAGAAAATCACACTATTAGATCATACCCTTCATACTCATCTCACACAATACATAATAAAGACAAACTTGATCTCTTCTATAAATCAATCATCAGTATTAGATCACTTTTTCCGTGCTTATCTTTATCTCCACAACCAAAATAACAACAGCCATGTGTTCCACACACTGTCGCTCCCATGCTGACTGAAATGCTGCTTGACAACATCTCAGGCTATAATTCCAGCTCTGGTTTTGGCATTGCGCCGTGGTATAAATAACAGTAAAAACACACACCTTACAAAAAATAAAGGACAAATCACCCAAAAACTCTAAAGCTTTAATAACATGTACAGAGATAAAGAGAAATGTAATTATGATATACTATTTTATATATTTATATATGAATATATATATAAATATATAAAATAGAGAGAGAGAGAGAGAGGGAAAAAATGCTCTGCACTCTGGAAGTATTTGACCGAGAAATAATAATAATAATAATAATAATAATAATAATAATAATAATAATATAACATTATTATTATTCTTTTAATTTTCTCTTTTATTTTATTTTTTTTGTAATGTCTCTGTACATGTGAATGTATTTTGGAAACATATCTAATTGTACACAATTAGGGATCACAGATATATTGGTTATTACAATACAGTCACATTTGGTGTGTATGTTGATTCGGGAGGGATGCTTATGTTCATGTGACATTTGTGGGCATGAATTATGATTGGGGCACCTTGTAGATTCTTACATATCCCCTGTAAGGGGACCTGGGGTTTAACCACTTCTAGGAAGTTCTGTGGATTTGCTTTATTTTTTTGATTTATGTTGCAAATTTTATTTTGTTCTTAAATATTGTTTGTAAAAGTAAGAGAAAACATGTTGGATGCCACAGGGCAGAGAAATGGTGCCTGTTACATGGGAGCAAATGTACCGTATGTAAGACTTGAAGAAGTTATTTTCTCTCCCATACTGGAAGATCTCCACTGCTGGGAGCCTGTTTGTTTCATGGAGGGATGGGCTGGTTGGGTTTCCATCATAACATGTCAAAGTTTGCAGTGTAGCTTTTGTGAAAATGAAGAGATTTGTGTAAAGTTGTGAGTAGCTTTGATATAGTTAAATTAAATGAATGATCTGCAAGGTTGTTTTGGCATGTGCAATATATGCTGGTGTCATAATTAGGACTGATGCTCAACACCAGATAGGTAAAAGCAGTCGGGTAGACCGGGGAAAACTTTGGATGCAAGTGGGAAGAAAGGAGACTAATAGATAATTAGAACATGGAGAATGATTCACTCCATATTTGGGAAAAAGATGAACATTTTGGTGTGAGATGAAATCTCAACTCTTGATCTAGTTTCCCTGGAATCACATCAGTCTATCTAATCCTTCGCCGCATGGCACCTACGATCTAAGCCTAACTTGGCCTTCCATCCTTCTAATCCTTCCAATGTAATATTGAACATTACATTCCTTTCAGTTATGGATATGAGATAGTAGCATAAGAGAAACCATAGGACTGTCCCAAATGTGATTTCACATTTTCACTTCACAATACTTCATCTGTATTTTAGGATTGTTTTGGTGGTTGGTTGTCAATTCTCATCGTCTTTTGACTTTAATATAATGAGTTGGGAGGCCTCTAAGTCTATAATAGTTACACAACACTTTCATATCTGAAAACAAATCCATTTTAGAGTCTCTCCGTTTTAGTTTTGATTTGAGAATTTTAAACTTCAAATGTTGCCTTCCAACTTTTATGGTTGATGCGCAGATTGCCAAGGGGAAGACTGCAATTTTAGGGCGTTTAAAGGTTTAATTTGTTTTCTGATTATTTAGTACACTTCATTTGCAGGTGGAGATCAAATGCATGGGCCAACCTGTGCTCCCAGAACTGCAAATGCATAACCTAATTGATTTGTGGCTACAAACCACATCAACTCCACGAAGAATACCAGCATCAATTGGGTCATCAGCAAAGGACTTTGTGATGGTACTGGGTTATGCTCGAAAACTCCCAGCCCCTTCATAATGTTCTTCCTTTCCATATTCTGTATTCGTTATTCTTCACATCCTCTACAAAGCACACCCACATCTTCTAATTGGTCATGCGTTTGCGTTGCATTTCATATTCCTCAACGAAGGGCCACATGTTCAAGTTTGATTTCCCATTTTTGTTGTAACATTATTCGATATGGACCATAGAAAGTTTTCAGCTGTCCCACATTCCTGTAACAGTATGTAATATGTAACATTGAACATTATATTATTTTGAATAATTGTTGTATTGAGATTTGATCCATCGTCCCTCCCAAGTCCCAGTTGTCTGCATTCTTCCGTTAAGAACTCATCATTCCGGCACATGTGCGATGAGTTGGTTTCTCGTGAAACATTTTCTCGTTAAATTATTTCATTTTCAGCATTAAATAAATCGTAAAAAAGAATAAATGAAGGGTAATTTATAACTTTTTTTAGATAAATGAAATGAGGATCTTTGTTTTTTATTTTAAAAATAAACTTCTCAAATCACATTTTTACTGAATTCCTATCAATCTGCCGTTGTTTCCCTCTTCCCTATTTTTTTTAATTTTTTTTTTCATAAAAGGCAGAGTAATAATGAAAACTAAAACGCATGATGTCGTATCTCATTTTGAGAAAAGACAATAAAAAAAGGTCCACAAAAACAGTGTCATGCATGTCATATAAAAACACACGTCCGCAGTTGAGGGCGACCTTCCCAGATAACCACTGCGCCTACAGTGCATAACTTACCACAACAGATATTTTATACACACACACACACACACACACACACACACCATTTGCGAGAAGAGTAGGCCTAGCTCTCGCTTCTGCCTTCTAGCATAATAAAGCTGGGCTGTTGTTACTGGATCATGCATGAAAACATCACCTTGCACTATACTAACCGTAATTGCGCGACAATATTGAAAGGCTACAACCCACGAGCCAACTTGATTCGCACAAAAAAGTCCAAAAAGTTTCTTCCACTGTTGTCGAAGGTTTAAACTTTAAGCAAAACAAAGAACTAATAAGAAAACTAAACATAGATTACAAAGGGCTGGTCAATTCGTTTCTTCTGATCTTGTGCCCCCATGCTGGCTGATAATCTTTAGATGGTTGCTGCCTACTTCAGTTCACAAGTCAAGTGGTGAGCTTTCATCTCATTCAGTTCAAAAGATTCAGTTGCTTTCCTGGAAAATTACATTTAAAAAAAAGTCAGTATTGTATATCATCATAGATTAAAAAAACACTTCATAAACAACTAATTAATTCCATGCATTTTCAAATTCCATCAGTTGAGTGAGCTTTCCCTGCATCAGGGTTTGAGTGCCTACCTCCAAACTATATATATATATTCCATGCATTTTGGTGAAAACCAAAACTGAATGCTTATAAAGTAGTAGGCGGCAACTAGCAAGCATAGTACACACACACACACATATATATATGTGAGAGAATTATGAGCATCCTTAATTTCAAATATCTAGTACTACACAAAACTATAGTATTATTGCATGGAAGCCAGCTTTGTGTATATGTAGTAACACAACATCAATTCCTGCCCAAGCGGTACGTCATTCTATGTTTGCTAAAGAAGACAACTGTCAACAGCGTTCAACCCAAAAAAAAAAAAAAGAACCTTTAAGGCAGCTTGAAGGGCAACTTGAAGATCTGTGTCTTCAGGATCAAATGCCAAACCGTGTAAAAAGCAATCCACAGCTTCTTCAAAGTTCTGACGTGATAAAATGTCATTTTTCTATAGCATTTAAGATAGGGTATTGTAAAACAGCCATGTAGCTAGGAAGAGATATATACATCAAGTAAACTCCACGCTACACCTTCCCTATAGAATGTCTTTGGCCAGTCTGTTTGAAGAAATTGACAGACTAGTGCATCAGTTAAGGCACGACTTCCTTCATGTAGACGGGCCCAGCACAAGCTCCTGTCAGAAAGTACAGACGAATCCCATGGATCTGCTTGAAGTGCCTACATCATCAAATCCCAAATTTATACCGTAAAATAATGACCAGGACTGAGTGAATGATTGGTCAACTTTTAGCTTCTAATAACAGCTCATACGGTTGGTTCTTCCTAAAGTCAATACTAAAGTCAGGTCAATATACTAATTACCCGAAAATGGTAGTTCAATAATTTAAGCAAAAGTGAGAATTAATAAGCTTGTTCAATTCTTAAGGTAAAAATTGCGATAAAAAGATTTCACACCTGTGTAAACCAGTATACGGCATTGAAGTAATCTTCTTCCTCCAATGCAATTTTTCCCTCAACTTTTGACAATGAGACTACCTCCTTTGTCTTGACCTTCCTCTGAAAACAGTATTGTGAAATTTTGTAAAAATATTGAGCCCGAAAAGTAATTATTAAAAAGTCTTACAGAAACAAAGTTCAAACTCATGGACACGTACGATTAATGATAAATGCTTAGATTTTGGAATATTTCACATGCTTAGGATTGCATTACTTTAAATTACCTGTTGCACAGATTCTTCAGAGTGAACGTGTTTTAGTACCCCATCCAAGCTCCAGTCTAGAACAGAAGGAATAGGAGAGGTCATAGGGAAGAGTTGGGTTGCGATATCATGCTTGTTTTGAATTGCTGCCACTTCCAAGGGCGTCAAACCACACTGATCAACAAGTATATAATAAGGCAATTGCATAAAATTACTGTATAGACCAGTCTTAACTACACGTGTTGTGGAAAAGTGTGTGTGTGTATATATATATATATATACACACACACGTGCACACCAGAATTCATGGGTGTATTAAACAAAAATAAACAAAACTTCATGTATATTAAGACAAACCAGAATAAGCATACCTTGTTCGTTTTGTTTGGATTGGCTCTGAACTTCAGTAGAAGTTTAAGGATTTCTGTCTCATCAGACGAAATTGCACTCTCTAATGGGGAAACTGCACATGAATTACCGTTTGGATCCGCTCCCGCCTGTATGCGTTAGATGAAAGATAATTTCATAGCAAGTATGAAAAAGTAATATTTCTAAACGTATGGTGGAATATGAAAGAAAATGAGATTAATTAAGGTTGGTAACTGGTTTGTTCTTCTCTGTGATATATATATATATAGAGAGACAGACAATAAACAAAGAAATCACGTATGAGCAAACAGGATCAGGAGCGAAGGGCAACAAAAACATGACAGCTTCTAAAAAACCAGTTAATATATATAATATTGATGACATAAAGATACAATAAACATACGGTTGGAAATCAGTTAACAAATCATTCCAAAAGAAAACAAAAACTTACGTTGGTGAAACCGTGAAAGAAGAGTTTTACAAAACTACGTACCTTTTCTTTTCTTTTCTTTTCACACGCCTCCAATATTTTTCACAAGTCATATAATATTGATGACATATACAAAGAAACAATTAATAAACCTGTAAAACCAAATTAACGTCCTACTTAAATCATACAACAACATGAATTAATTGTGTCTCTCACATTTAATAATCATATTTTCCAAAGTAAATAAATACAATGAGCAGAAACGTGGAAAGGACGCATCGGAATTAATTATATTTATTATTAATTCTTTCCTTGTTATTGCATCAGTCGGTCCGACCTTATGCACGCCAATCCGAAATTGTGAAACTGATCTCTACAACTCTGAACTACGCTATCCACTTACGAATCCGATCTTGAAAACCTTAATTATTTCTTTTTGTAAGTCCAAAAAAAATTAGAACATGGTACGCGGATTATTTGGCAAGATTGAACTCATTATAAATTCGTGCTGTTTTCTGGTATCACCTGTTTCCTTGCAAATGAGTAATGAGTTCTCCCAAAGATGGATAGTTAATAATTCAAACAATGTTCTTGTTTATCATCTTATATAAAACATTAACTTGAGAAAAGCAACAAAGAAACCTCTAAAAACAAGCCAATGAAAATTCACATATAAGTGACGATCGATAAGTAGATATTCAAGAAACTGTAAATTTACATACCTCAAGTAGTAACTTGACGCATTCATAAGATTGAGCAAAGATAGCATACAGCAATGGTGAGTACATGCCATGCAAAACAATATTTGGCTGAAAAAGAGAAAGACCTAAACCATTAGAAAATTTAAGAGAATGCAAGGACTTAAAGAGCAATGTATATATGAAGTCAATATGCATAAACACCTTAACCATTAGATCAAAATTTAATGATAATAAAAACTAAATGAAACCGAAAATGGAAATAATTTTGCGTATCAAGTTAAGGCAGTCCACATGAAAATGAAAATTGAATAGATTAAGAAGAGTGGCAAGGCTTATATATCCTCGCGTTCTTCTACGTGTCGCATGTACACCCACGTACACCAGGCTAAATAGTTTTAATCATTTATTAAAATTGCATTTGATAGGCTACAGCTCCCTTGTCTTCTTTATCGATCCTAAACCACTTATATGCACATATTGCTCATCCTGCATTAGCGAATAGACGTACGACAACAAATAAAAACCAGGAACATATATAAGCTACTCACATTGGCATGGTTCTTTAGCAAAATCATAACAGCTTCTTGATTGCCATTGTGTGCAGCACAACTCAATGGCGTGTAAAAGTTGGATTTCGCGTTGACATCAACGCCTTTTGAAATCAAAAGCTGCATGAGTTTTTTACGCCCTGCACCGAAGTAAATTAACATGCAGCTAAAAATAGAAGAATTGCTTCTTATGGGATACGTGTGTATGCAGGGACAATTTCGAGAGTAGCAATACGTATATACATAAATTATATAAAAATTAAGAGATATCTAAGAAATAGGATTACGCAGACCTTTTGTTGTAGCAAAATGCAAAGCCGTGTCCCCCTTGTCAGTCGATGCATTAATATCAACAGCATCACTATTTATAAGATAGACTGCAGTCTGGTGATGGTTCCCTAAAATTGCACAGTGTAAGGGTGTACCGCCTGTAAGGGTTTGAAATGTGAGGACACATCCTCTTTGGGTTCAAATAAAAATCTAGAAAAAGCGTTAAGCCAACCACTTTGGGCGCACCGAACCATCCGTTATCATCATCATCAATATTACTATATTATTATATATTATTTGGTTTGGTCAATAATATTTAAACCGGGAAAATAAATAAAAGGTAAGGGAAAAGGATCGATCGGCACCATGTTGATCACTTATGTTGCTGTGTTTGAGATCCTCAATTAAATACTTGCAGACACTGGTTCTTCCTGTAGAAGCAGCGCAGTGAAGAGCGGATCCACTGCAGTGTGAGCATTTCAAGTCAGATAACGTATTCATCGCTCCTCCTCCTCTTCCACGCTCCATTTCTAATGCCACCGCTGGTCCAACGAACCAGACAAAATGACTCCAAATAAGAACATAACCAAGAAGAAAAATAAAAATCACCCCCCCCCCCCCCCCCCCCCCCCAAAAGCAGTGATTTTTACCCTTGAGTATTTTTCTCACGTCTCCACTGATAGCCGCCCTGAAAATCTCATTCCTAGCACATATTTCTGCAGGCCAGAAAATAGAAGAAGAAATACACATAAAAACCCACGCTTATACAATGAAACGAGGTGCAAAAAACTTAGAAACGAAGAAACAGCATAAATGGAGGAGCGTGTGCGGACGTGAAGAGGAAGCCATAGCACGGTTAGTGATCGACGATGGAGTCTTTGTCTCTTGCCCTGCCACTTATATAGGGTGAGAACGACGCATTTATGATGAACAGTATAGAGAATAGGAAACGACTGGTCCCGCGCGCGCATGTTGTCTGTTTTCACAGTAGCTAGCTAGTGCCGTTTGCCAAGTGTACGGTCGGACGCTTCGGCTAGGCTGGCTAGCTAAGATGGTTAGAGCTCGACGTTCGAGTAGTGTTTTTTCCACTCTTGCTCTATTGCTACGGTGACTGCGACATGTTTATGATGAACAAAACAGAGAATATATAAGAATCGGCACATATATAGATGAAAAATGATTTTAGACGATTTAACGGATTAGAGGTCGGTGATTGTTAGAGTCCCACACGTTGGACAAGTAACCAACCATAATATGCTTGATGTAGATCCAAGGGTAGCCTCTCCTACAACCAATTGGTTTTAGGATGTAGGTCCTTGAATTCTAATATGGTATCAGAGTGGGTTGTGTTTTTCACTCACGATGTTCATTCCGTGAGGAGTTTGTTTCCAATGTTTCGCCTAACCTACGATTTCCGGCCGTGTGTATCATTCACGTTGCCACGTGAGGGGGGTGTGTTAGAGTCCCACATTGGAAAAGTAACCAACCATAATATGCTTGATATAAATCCAAGGGTAGCCTCTCTTATAGCCAATTGATTTTAGGATGTAGGTCCTTGGATTCTAATAGTGATGTATAACAATCTCGGAATATGCAAAAATAAGTTAAAATATCTAATAGAGTATTTGGCCGCTAATCCAATTAACATATGCGAGTTCAAATCTGGATCCCATATATATTATGGAAATTAGCTCTAATTCTTTGTTCACCCATGTCCACCCAACCCAAGTAACTGATCCTTCAAAGACTTCTGCAAACAATGATTTTAAAAGCATGCAGGGAGTGGGAGAGAATGAGCGAGCAAAAAAGATGGAGAAAGAGATAGTGGCGGGGCTCGCTAGATGTGGCTGACCTGCTGCTGGAGCTATTGTTTCCAAGGATCCCTGGTCATGTGAGACACCAACCAGAGATCGAACCACAGAGAGATCAAATGAGGCATGACAGAAGGACACTTGGACACCCGCCAAATTAATCATAGAGAAAACAATCAAAGAATACACAAGCAAGAGCTAGCAAAGATAATATGGAAACATGAAGGAGAGGAGGATAAGAAGAACCAAATTAAAGTATCTAGGGGTATATATGTTGTGTTGCCTGAACCACCTTTGGACCAAGTAAACCCATTTCTAAGGAGATATCAGTGACTGCTACTGCAAGAGAGAGAATATTTGCCACTAGGAAGGAACCAGCTAACAAGCAGCACTAAACATGTTGGGAATCACGCTCCTCTCTCCAACGTTGCCTTCCGCTTCTCTCTCGCACGATCTCTCTCCTTTGTGTGATGATATCTTTCATCCGATGCAAACGAGCGATCTCGATGGGCTGAAATATTGAAGCGTCAGATCTAGGCTTACATGAGAGTGTCTTGCTAATTCCAAGCAACCTCACATCATAATTTCTTTTTACACGCTCGAACGTTGAAGGGATTAATGACGAATACTAAAGCTTACGCTAGAAGTATTATCTTAATTAATATGCAAACATGTATATTCATGTGGTACTTTCTTACATCACCGTGCAAATAATATATGTTAAGCAGTCGCACACATTTATCACAGTAAATGTTCAAATATATAGAACTCTTTATGGATTAAACAAACAGTCAATACATAATATAGTTTGCAATAATATATCAGTATATTATTGCAAGAGATAGTGAGCAGTATCCTCCTGAAACATTTAAAGAGATACATGTATTTTCTAAATTTTTGTGTTTTCATTGGAATTAGAGTTTAAATTCTTTGAAATTTTCATTTTAATTTCATAATTTGAATATTCATTGGAATTAGAGTTTAAATTCTTTGAAATTTTCATTTTAATTTCATAATTTGAATATTCATTGGAATTAGAGTTTAAATTCTAAATTTTGAAAACGAATATTTGATGGGAGAGATAATGTGTTTTAAAAAGTATTTTTTTGTCAGAACCATGAAAATGAAAATAAGAGAAAAAATAAAATAGTGTAGGCTAATATAAGAAAATATAAAAAATTAAAAAAAATAATTTAATTGTCCCACTAAAATGAGTTTATATTTAAAAACATCAAACAATTAAAAAGTTATTTTTTAAATATATACGCTTAGTTAAGTTAAAATAAAATGTTACTTTATTCAGAAAACATACTTCTTATTTTTTATTATGAATTCTATGAAATATAATTTTTAAAAGTAAAAACTGTTTTCAAAAATAAAAAAATTAGTGTTCCAAACAAAACATTAAGTCTATAGTTATATTGTGAATGAAGAAGGGAGAAAATATAAAAAGGAAAGTTTGGTTAATAAAATAAGTTTTTTAAAAAAACAATTGCCCCTCTTTCACACACCAAAATATATAACTTATTCCAAAAATAAAATTAATATTACATTATTTTCTATTGGCATAGTTAGAGCATGTTTGGTACCGCATTTTGAGTATCATTTTCCGCACTTAAATACAAAAAATGGTGGGCCCTAGGCATGTCATCCGTGTTTGGCGTCCGTTCTCTACATTATGTTTCGGAGAACAAACACCGTATAAAGTGAACTCGATCGCGTAAAATGAAAACACTTCAGCGTTGTTTTGCGTTGTTTTCGATGTATTCAAAAAAACGCGGTGGCATTTTTTGAAATTTTGGACGCACTAACTACAACGACCAGGAAGGCCATCTACCCCATTTATCGCCCGTCTATCGCTCCAAGCCTCCATCGCCTTCTTATCGCCGGCCCTCCCGTCACTTCTCTCGCTTCCTCTCCATCATTTCTCATAATCACTTCAACATCCTCATAAATCCTCAACCAAATCCTTTTTATCCCAACATAAATGGCCCATCAAACCAATGAATGGAGAGAAGAAGCCGACCGTGAGCAGAAAGAAGAAGCCACCGCGACACAAATCGGGGTTCTTGGTTTCAAATTCCAACTCCCACCGTAGGTTCCGGTCTCGCGCTCCCCTTTTAGACGATTCCTAGGTATGTATCTAGATGTGAGATTTTTCCTATTTTTTGAAAAGATTTTCTGTTCTCCCACTTCTTTGGCCGACGAAACACATGACTATGGGTATATTTATGTACGAAACCAATCGTAAATATGTTTGTTTTTTATTTCAATTGGCTCTCGGTATTTTTTCCTGTTTTTTTTTTTTGAGTTTTTCGTTTTTTCTTTCTTTTTTATGACATTGATGTGAGGGCTCGGTTTTGTTTTTTTCCGTTTTTTTCTTATCTTTTTGGTTGCTTGCTTGAGCTATTACCTTCCTGTTTGCTTGCAATGATTTCTATATTTATTAACTTTCTAATGGAATATAGTCCATAATTTATTACCTTTTACAGGGGCCATGGAAAGAGGGCCTTCATGAATTTATTGAGGGCCTTTATTGAACTCAAGGTTCATCCGAATTGAAAGATGTACTTCGTCTGCTTGAATTTTGGGAGTCCAAAATGACTGTGACAGTGTCATTTTAGGCAAGAGTATAGATCATCATTGAAATGCTTAGACTTATTATTATTGTTGGAATTTTATTTTTGTCTCATATGCTTTTTATGTGTTGTGTTCATTATACCGGCGGTTTTTTGAAGTTCATGTTTGATTTGCTGTCATTTACCTACGAGAGTTTAGCACTATCGTTCATTTTTATTGTACAATTATAAGGCAGGTACCATTTTCCCCTACTGCATCTGCATACTGCATATCAATTCAATTTTTGTTTTGTTGTTCGGGTCAAGTAAATGTACATTCTTACTTGTGTATATGCAAATACTAACAGTAGAACGTTTGGTGGTGGGGAAAAAAGGGTTTTTTCTTCTTCTTAAATTTGCTGCAATCTCCCATATAGTTTTGGATTGTAGTGAGGAGCTTGGAGACCTCGTAAAGGGCTTTTGGGATACCTATGTAATTACCGTCTATACTATATGATGATGTTTTCATTTAGCAGACTTACTATTATTTCTTTTTTTGGTAATGAGGCGGGATGGATCCATGATGGGCAGAAATTTAAAAAAGCAGCAAATTATTATTGGGAAGGAAGAGGACAAAGAAAAAAAAATATTATAGAGAGCAGGCCCTTTGGATCTTGTGGGTTCAAGGGGATCCATGATGGAATGCTAAAATTGTAATTGCTTGAGGATGTATGTAATGGATGACATTCCTAAGAAAAATATTTGTTTCCTCAAATTGTTGATTCTGAAAGGAATTTATTGTAGATCCTTTAAAAAAAATTATATCTTTTTCTTAAATGTTTTAGAGAAATTTTTTTTTTTTTTTGTATAATTATGATTAAGATTTATTGTATAATTATTATTAAGATTTATTGTATCCTTATTAGGAAATGTCCGGGGAAAAAATTTTTTTTTTCGATTTTATTTTAAAACATTCGGAAAGTGAAACGATTTAAAGATCCTTTGAAACATTTAAAGAGATACATGTATTTTCTAAATCTTTTGTGTTTTCATTGGAATTAGAGTTTAAATTCTTTGAAATTTTCATTTTAATTTCATAACTTTGAATATTCATTGGAATTAGAGTTTAAATTCTAAATTTTGAAAACGAATATTTGATGGGAGAGATAATGTGTTTTAAAAAGTATGTTTGTTATTATAACAAAAAAATCCCCACCCAACAACCCCCCCCCTCCCCCCCCCCCCCCCCCCCTCTTTCCTTCTTTTCCTCTTCCTCCTTTCTTTTTTTTTCCCCCTTCCCTCCCCCCCCGTTGTTTCCCTCGGGGGGGGGGGGGGGGGGGGGCCCGCCCGGGGCCCCGCCCCCCCCCCCCCCGGCCCCCCCCCCTCCCCCCCCCCCCCCCCCCCCCCCCCCCCCCCCCCCCCCCCCGGGGGTTTTGGAAGGTGGTAGAAGTTCATGCCCCGCGGGGAAAAAAAAATCTCCCCCGCCCCCCTTGGGGGGGGGGGGGGGGGGAGGGGGGGGGGGGGGGGGAAAAAAAAAAAAAAAAAAAAAAAAAAAAAACGATTGGTTTCCCCCGGGCGCGGGCCCAGGGGGGGGGGAAAGGAAGAAAGAGGGGAATAAGAGGGGGAGGGGGAGAAAGGAGGGGAAAATGAAAATAAGAGAAAAAATAAAATAGTGTAGGCTAATATAAGTGGAAAATAAAAAAATAATAAAAAAAATAATTTAATTGTCCCACTAAAATGTATGTTTATATTTAAAAACATCAAACAATTAAACAAGTTATTTTTTAAATATCATACGCTTAGTTAAGTTAAAATAAAATGTCTACTTTATGGGAAGTGACAAACCCACTACACAAAAAAAACATAAACTTCTTACCCCCTTTTTTATTATGAATTCTATGAAATATAATTTTTAGAAAGTAAAGAACTGTTTTCAAAAAATAAAAAAAAATTAGTGTTCCAAACAAAACATTAAGTCTATAGTTATATGTGTGAAGGTGAAGATAGGGAGAATAATAACCTAATGAAAGGAAAGTTTGGTTAATAAGAATAAGGTTTGAAGATTAAAAAAGACCCCCCCCCCCCCCCCCCCCCAAACCCCCCCCCCCCCCCCCCCTCCTTTAAAAAAACAATTGCCCCTCTTTCACACACCAAAATATATAACTTATTCCAAAAATAAAATTAATATTACATTATTTTCTATTGGCATAGTTAATTATTGACATACTATGAAAGTTTACTGGATGCGGATGGTAACTAACGTAAGAATACCGATAATAGTCTCTTAAGAGACACTCAACAAAGAATTTGTATGCCGGTGAGAACATAAAACACTCTTTAGAGTTAGAGAGATGCAAGGCTCGAGAAAAAGATATAAGGTGCTTCCTCGGGTCGAACGCAGAATACTCTCGGTAACATAGAATGCAAAAAGACGCTTGTGTTAGCTCCTTTAAGACCACTAAAGTTTCTGTTTGACTGGATTGGTGGATTGGATGATATTAATTTTGAAAATATAATTATTTTTAAAAATAATAAATTTAAAATTATTTGTGAGATTAAAAGTACTTCATTACGTCATTTTTGCTGTACTATGCGTACTCCTTCACCCGACACTACTCGCAGCCGAGCGGACGCCGACTGGAACCCTGAACCCGTCCCGTTTGGTTTGGCCACATATCCCGACTTTTTGAGCCGCCAAAAGAATTGACTGTTAAGACTACCAATGCTCGGTTAGCAGATGGCATCCCCTCATTATTTTTATACTACCAAACAAGTACGATACACATTTTTAATTTTTTATTCCACGCACCGAAAGATTAATATTATATATATATATATATATATATATATATAAAAGCAACTCATATCATGATTCACGACGGCTAAAATTAGTAAAATATGATATAAGCTTTTTAATTACATAGACTAAACCATTTGCTGCACTGCACCCTCTTTTTCTTTTTTCTTTTTTCTTTTTTTTTCTTCTTCCTGATTCGGATTTTTATGGCCGACGCCGCCAAAGAAATCCAGAGAAACAGAGGCCATTTCACGGTGGTTTTTTTCTGTATTGCATCCCTCTTTCTTCTTAGGCCTTCGACCGCCACCGGCGACGCGGTCACAACAGCCAAACCGCTCAGGGATGGCGGCGCCGCTGTTGTCTCCGCCGGCGGCGTATTCGAGCTAGGCTTCTTCAGCCCGGGAAGCTCCAAAAATCGATACCTCGGAATCTGGTACGCCGGAATCTCCCCTCTCACCACCGTGTGGGTCGCCAACAGAGCCGCCCCCCTCGCCGACTCCTCCGGCGTCCTCCGCCTCACCGCCGACGGAGCTCTTCTACTCCTCAACCGAACCAACGGTGTCGTTTGGTCGTCCAATTCTTCATCCACCGCAGCGGGGAAGGCGCGGATCAACAACACTCCAGTCGCCCGCCTCTTGGACTCTGGGAACCTGCAGGTCGTCAGCGCTGACCCCGCCGCCGCCAAGGACCAAAACGACAGCATTTTATGGGAGAGCTTCGACGACCCAACCGATACGTTGCTTCCGGGTCTGAAGCTGGGTAGACGCCGGGCTTCCGGGCCGGATCGATTCCTCACGCCGTGGAAGAGCCCCGACGACCCTGCCCCGGGGGAGTTGAGGTTCGGGGTGGACCCACACCGGTACGAGCAGCTGGGGTTGAGCAGGGGCTCGGAGCCGCTCTTCTTTTCCGGGCCGTGGAACGGGGTCGGGTTCAGCGGCACCCTCGGGTTCAGGGCCAACCAGCTGTTCAAGTTCGTCTTCGTCAACAACGAAAGGGAAAGGTACCAGTTCTACTACTTCGAACCCTTCAACAGATCACTCATCACCCGCTACCTGATAAACGCGACCGGCGAGTCCCAGTGGTGGAACTGGAACGACCACGGCTGGTTTCTGTTCCTGTCGGTAACGTACGACAACTGCTACCGCTACGCGCTGTGCGGTGCGTACACCACCTGCAACTCCAACGACCTGCCCATATGCCAGTGCCTTGATGGATTCGTGCCCAGGTCGCAAGCGGAGTGGGACTCGGCCAACTGGTCGGGAGGCTGCGTGAGGAAGACACCACTGGGTTGCGGCGTCCGCGGCGGCGGAGGCGGCGGCGACGGGTTTTTGAAGGTGTCCGGCGCGAAGCTGCCGGACACGCTCCGGTCGTGGTACAATGGGAGCATGAATTTAGAGGAATGCAGGAGCGCGTGTCTGAGGAACTGTTCGTGCACCGCGTATGCGGCATCCGACATCAGAGGAGGAGGGAGCGGGTGCTTGATCTGGTTTGGGGGTTTGATTGATATCAGATATACCTTCGATAATGGGCAGGACTTCTACATGAGGATGGCTGCCTCCGAGCTGGGTATGAAAATCATTTATAAAAAATAAAATAAAAAATCTTGTGTCAGAAATGGGGTGCATGAAAAGTGGTTAGCACATGCAGCAGCACGTAGCTTGATTTACGTGTTTCTGAAATGGGTCATGAAATTAATCCTTATTTTTCATAAATTTGGAGCATAGACAGAAGCATGTAGCATTTGACATGTTCTAAACGGAGGATAGAATGGGTCTTATTAGAGTGATTCACTGTCGGTTTTAGAGGATATATTTTCATCCTCCTAATGTTGGGGTCTTAGCTCAGCTAGTGTCAGCTGATTTGTGTTCAAGTACTACCCCATTCCAGGCCCAAGGTCGACCCCCCACATCCTTCTGGTCCGAGCTTTGGAGTTCAGATTGGTTTAGGAAGAGGACATCAAACCTTGATTTTGCCTCACTCATACTTCTTCCATGGGGCAGTTGAGGTGCCGTATGATGATTGGCAGCTGATCACTTCCGCCTTGTACATGATTAGGCCCATATCAACAAGTTGAAAATGTTTGTGGCGTTATGGTTTTGAGTAGGCTGTTTGAAGGTTGCACAACTTTGCCTACTATGGTAGGCTGGTGGCTAAAACTCGTTGATTAATGTCTTGCACCTAATTATAGCATGTTCTTCGGTTAGCATTTTTGTCCCTCGTTATTCATTCTTCATTGACAATCATTTTAGCTATGAGTGCCAATGTTTTCTAAAGAGATTCCTATTTAGTTATTTGGAAACGACCCACTAGCACTATTTAAAGAAAAGTTGTATTTACCATAAACTAGAGGTGTTGATGAATGGCTTTTTCAGTCTTTTGGCCAAAAACATTTCTCCTATGCATCCCCTCTCCTTCCCTATTTTTCTTTTGATAACTTGTTGATTATTTGATTTGAATTTCCTTTTGTGTAGATCAAGGAACCAATGTGAAACGAAATAGTGGGTCAAGAGCAAAGAAACCGTTGAGCATCATAGTATGTACAGTAGCAGTGACAGGGATTGTACTCGCTTCGGTTGCAATATATGTTTATAAGAAGCGTCAGCAATGGAAGCAACAACTCGAAAATGGTATATTAATTCCCACATTATCATTCAACTATGATGATAAAATAAACATGGTACTTTATTTTAGAGGACTGCGTGCAGCTTCCATGAGATTGACTTTGTCTGGACAAATATCGTCTGTAGTATTGAAAAGTTATGGTTACTGTTATATGTCCTAGCTGCTGTAAAAATAACGTTGGCTTTGTTTTAATGTTGGTAAAAGCTCCCGTAAACATTGTCTAAAAGTTAGTAGCCTTGCAGGAACTCTTTTATGGATATTATTTTGCTCAATTATTTGACATTGCAATCCAGGGTACATAATCATGCAGAGGTTACTCTGCACTTGCTTTCCTTTTTTTTTTTTTTTTGTATGGTGTCTATTTGAAAGACTAAAACTCAACGAACATGCACACATATTACCATTGAGTCATCAATTCAGTCACATTTTTTTGTGCTATAGCCAGTGGTACTCTTCATTTCATCTGATAGCTTTTAAGTCTTTTCTGAATGTGTTTTTTGTTTAATTTTTTTTGCAGAAAAGGCGTCACAGGGTACACAAAGAGGCGGTGAAACTGAGAAGGACAATTTTGAGTTACCTTTATTTGATTCGGCTACAATATCATACGCAACCGATAATTTTTCTTTCCGAAACAAACTTGGAGAAGGTGGATTCGGACCTGTCTACAAGGTATGGGTATGAATTACGCAAATTGTTTATTATTTAACACAATTTGTTTTGAACGAAACACCATGCAACAAATCTGTAAATAATCAAAATTTCTCTACTTGACAATATATTAGAACTGATAGTTTCATATAAGAGTATTCTGAACAGGGTTGAATGTAGGAATATTATAATATTTGGCATGACAGTGGAAGATGAGCTTTCTCCACAAAAGAATTTTTGTTTCGATATCCTGATAATAATAATCAATTTTCAGGGTATTTTGAAAGATGGTCTAGAAATAGCTGTTAAGAGACTTTCTAAGGGTTCTAACCAAGGACTACATGAGTTCAAGAATGAAGTTATGCACATTGCCAAACTACAGCACCGGAATCTTGTAAAGCTTTTGGGTTGCTGCTTCCAAGTAGATGAAATGATGTTGGTCTATGAATACATGTCTAACAATAGCTTGGATTCCCATATGTTTGGTTTGGCTCTTAAAACTAGTCCTTTTTTACATTATATTCAAAATATATAACTTGGATTAGCCTTGTTGCAACTGCGTTTCACCAGCAAGGCATTATGAGAAAGTTACTCTTATTCTAACGAATTGTTACTTTAGTCCTGGTTTATTTTCTTCCCCTCCTTACTGAATTAACTTGGGGAAAAATTGTGCAGATCAAGCAAAAAGCACTATTTTGGATTGGTCAGAACGCTTCCACATTATTAATGGCATTGCACGGGGGCTTCTTTATCTTCACCATGATTCTAGACTAAGAATTATACATAGAGATCTCAAAGCTAGTAACATTCTACTTGACAAAGAGATGAACCCAAAAATTTCAGACTTTGGCATGGCTAAATGTTTTGGAGGAAATGAAACTGTAGCAAATACAAAAAGAGTGGTGGGAACATAGTAAGTCTTTTTGTCTATGAGTTCTATGTAATATACTTCTCTCGAAAACTGCATTAATGCTTAGCACTTTTGTATAGTGGTTATATGGCCCCTGAGTATGCAATTGATGGATGCTACTCAACAAAATCTGATGTATTCAGCTTTGGGGTCTTGGTTTTGGAGATAGTATCTGGGAAGAAGAACAGAGGATTCGATCATCCAGACCATAGTCTTAACCTTCTTGGGCATGTAAGTATTGTTGGCATGCGTTAGTTCTCTTTTCTTTTATATTAAGGAAACAACCGGATAATAGTGCTTTGAAGGAAATTCTTTTAGGCGTGGAAGCTCCAAATGGAAGACAGATCCCTTGAAGTGATTGATGAATCAATAAAAATCTCATGCAATCCATATGAAGCCATGCGAGCGATTCATTTGGGTTTGCTTTGCGTCCAACAACATCCAGATGATAGGCCAAGCATGTCATCCGTTGTACTGTTTTTGGGGACTGACACTGCATTACCTCCACCTAAACAGCCCGGATTTTTCATGGAGAGGGATCCATATGGTGCAGATTTTTCCTCGGGCAAAGAATCATATTCAGCCAACAAAATGAGCATTACACTGTTAGAGGCCAGATAGAAGACACTGTGAATATGCTTTTTTTTTTTTTTTTTGCATATATGTATTGAATCCTGTCAATTTATCCGTGATCCAAACATGACTGCGACTTGTTTTTGTTTTCTGTACCATCAATATATGTACAAGTCAATTTTTGAGGTTTCATTGCAATTTAATTCTCTTTCCAAATAATCAAAGAAAACCTGACTCCCCAAATGGCTCACCAATAGCCATCTATCGGACACGGCTTCTATCAGACATGTACGTGTATCAGCCATCTCTTGACTTTTCTATTTGTTACAGGAGTGCTACAAGCCTACAATTAAACCTCAATATGGGTATAAATATTTTGTATCCTTTATTAACAATAAGTTTCGTGCTGTGTGTTTGTATCTAGCTATCTGCTCAAACACAAGCGAGGTTCTTGTTGTTTCTAGAAATTTTGTGTTATGATAGACAATCAATTTAAGACTAACATGAAAGTATTGTACATGAATAAAGGGACAAAATTATTTGCACAATTTGGGCACTATTTATTATGAGGCCCTAACATAATGGCATAGAACATAAAATAATGTCTTCTTGTAGAAGTTACTCTTTTTAGGGAACATGCCCAAAATATAAATCAATTTTTACCGATATTTATAGTGACATTGTTCTTATTACAATATTATAAATCAACTTTTTACCTCAAGTGTTTGAATACAAATTTCCAGTACTAATCTTTTATGGTATGAAGTTTAATGTCTCACATTTATGGGATTTTGCAAATACAGGTTATGTCTACTCAAATGATGGTAAACTCGATCCATGAACTCAAGGGTGTGTGTTTGTTGAATATTCCTGGGCTAAAAAGGCATACAAGTGCTATGAGCCCACCACAAAGTGCCTCTATATATTCTGTGATGTTCGCTTTGATGAGATCAATATGTTTTACTTCGATAGAAGCCAACTATAGACTCTTCAAAACCCATACAACATGAATGTAAATTAATTGTGGGTGATCACTTTGTCCAAGGATATAAGAAAAATATATATATGAACTTTCCCATGAATCATTCGAATGAAAAAAATATTTTCAAATCAAAGAAGTCGAGTCAAGTAGTCTTCTCAAAACTATAAATTTAGTGGTACATTTATAATATTTAGATTTATAAAAAGTATATTTAACTTATTGATGTTACTATGAGAATTAGATTTAGGCTCTTAAACAATATCATCGTCAAGAATATAATAGCAAAGATCTCATAAAATTGAAATATATCTTAGGTATTGAAGTGGTTAATTTTGTTAAAGGTTTGTTTCTATCACAAAAGAAGTATATTATGGAATTGTTAATAAAAATAAGAAAAATGAGGACTAAACCGGCAAATATTCTAATGGATTTCAATAATAAATTTGATATTAATAAAACTGTCTTGTAAGATATTAGAGCATTTCAATATCTCGTGAGTTAATTTATTTTACTATTACTCTATGAGATATTACATATATGATTAATTATATAAGCCGGTTGATGCAAAATCCAACTCAAGAACACATGGATTTGGTTGGTCGATTGTTGAGATATTTGAAAGCCATACCAGGAAGAGACATATTGTTAGAACAATGAGCACATGGATATGCATCAATATTGTTAGTAAACAGGAGGTTTACTATGGGCTTTTGCACTTTCGTAGGAGTAAGATTGTCACTTAAAAAAATAAGAAGCAAAATGTTTTTGCTCTCTCAAGTATTAAATAGAATATTGGGCAATGGCTCATGCTACTAGTAAGATAGCTTGGCTACAAATTTTCCAAAAATCAAAATGCAAACTAAAAACATAACTTAGGAAGTTATTTTTTGATAATTAAGTAGTCACTCATATTGTCTCAAATTTTTTTGTTCCATAAATGAACAAAACACATTGAAATGGACTATCATTTTATAACGAAAAGATTCAAAGCAATATAGAAATAATAACTAAAGACAATAATATTTATCTAGTTATGTGCCACAGATAATCCATTTAATTTTTGATCAATGATCAAAATTATAAATTTATTTAATTGTATTAAAAATATTAGCCGTTGATCAAAAATTGAACAATTCATATTGTAATTATTTTTTTATACTCTTCTTTTCTAAGCAACCATCTTAAAATAAAATGTTTCAATTTGAATGATTCAATTAAGAGATTAACATTTGATATTAAAATTTTATTTAATTATTCATCCACCACAATATGATTGCTATAATTAAATGAAACTCGAATAAATGTTAATATCGAATCTACTTCAAAGTAGTCCAGTAGCACTAAAGATCCGCAGCTTGCCTACTTCAAAGGCAATTACCTTTGAAGGCAGGTTCAGTTTTGTTTGATTAGTTGGTGAGAGAAAATTAAATTGCGACCAGTACTCATGTTTAAAAGGCAAGATATGGAGCTTGCCTGCTTAAAAGGCAATTGCATGTTTAAAGCATAACTCATTTGGGGAGTTGGGTTTTCTTTGATTAGTTGGCCAGACAAAATTAAATTGCAATAAAACCTGAAAAAATGACTTACATACATTAGGCTATTAGTTAGAAAAATGATTCATACATATACGTAGAAAATATAGCATATATGCAGTAGTGTCTTCTATCTGGCGTCTAACAGTGTAATGCTCATTTTGTTGGCCGAACATGATTTGTTGCTTGAGGAAGATTCTGCACACTGTGGATCCCTCTCAATGAAAAAACCGGGCTGTTTTGGTGGAGGTAATGTCATGTCGGACCCCAAAATCAGCACAACGGACGACATGCTTGGCCTATCATCTGGATGCTGTTGGACGCAGAGCAAACCTAAATGAATTGCTCGCGTCGCTTCATATGGATTGCATGAGATTTTTATAGATTCATCAATCAGTTCAAAGGGTCTGTTTTCCATCTGGAGCTTCCACGCCTAAAAAGATTTGTCCTTCAAGGCACTATAATATAAAAGAGAAAAGAACAATTAGGTAACGACAACACTTACATGCCCTAGAAGGTTAAGACTATGGTCTGGATGATGAAATCCCCTGTTCTTCTTCCCACAAACTATCTCCAAAACCAAGACTCCAAAGCTGAATATGTCGGATTTTGTAGAGTAGCATCCATCAATTGCGTACTCTGGGGACATATAACCACTACAAAAAATTATGAAGTACTCATAAATTTTTCATGAGGTAATTGCATAAAACTTTTTGAGACAAAGAGACTTACTATGTTCCCACCACTCTCTTGGTATTTGCTTCCGTTTCGTTTCCTTTAAAACTTTTAGCCATCCCAAAGTCTGAGATTTTTGGGTTCATCTCCTTGTCTAGCAAAATGTTACTAGCTTTGAGATCTCTATGTATAATTCTTAGTCTAGAATCTTGGTGAAGATAAAGAAGCCCCCGTGCAATGCCATTGATAATGCGGAAACGCACCGACCAATCAAAAACAGTATTTTTCATTTGATCTGTTCAATTTTTGTCAAGTTAATTCAACCGGGAAGGGAAGAAAATAAACCAAAAGTAAAGTAACAGCTAGTTGGAAAAGAGTAACTTTCTCATAATTACATGCGGTTCCTACAAGTCTACTTTAGCTCATATATTTTGAATCTAATGTAAAGGACAGGTTTTAAGAGGCAAACCAAACATATGGGAGTCCAAGCTATTGTTAGGCATGTATTCATAGACCAACATCATTTCATCTACTTGGAAACAGCAACCCAAAAGCTTTACAAGATTCCGGTGCTGAAGTTTGGCTATGTGCATAACTTCGTTCTTGAACTCATGCAATCCTTGGTTAGAAGCCTTAGAAAGCCTCTTTACAGCTATTTCTTGACCATCATTCAAAATGCCCTGAGAATTGATTATTATTATCAATATTGAAACAAAAATATATTCTGTAGACAAAGCCCCTCTTCTGCTGTGACACCAAATATTATTTATTATATTGCTGCATTCAACCTCGTTTAGAATATTTTTATATGAAACTATCAGTTCTAATACAATGTGAAGTACAGAAAACTTGACTATTTGCACCTTTGTTGCATGATGTTTGGTTCAAAACAAATCAAGTTAAATAATAAAAAGTTGCATACTGTTATCTGTTCATGCTCATACCTTGTAGACAGGCCCGAATCCACCTTCACCAAGTTTGTTTTGAAAAGAAAAGTTATTGGTTGCATAGGCTATTGTAGCCAAATCAAATAAAGGTAACTCAAAATTTTCCTTCTCAGTTTCACCACCTCTTTTTGTACTGTGTGACGCCTTTTCTGCAAAAAAAACAAAAAACAAAAAACAAAAACGCATTCAGAAAAGACTAATGGCTTTCAGATCAGAAAAAGAGTATCATTGGCAATAGTACAAAAAATGAGACTAAATTGATGGCATAATGGTAATATGTGTGCGTGTGTGCTAAGCTTCAGTCGTTAGCTCCTGCAACGCTACTACCTTTTAGACAATGTTTTCAAGAGGACTAAAACAAAGCCACCTTTAATTTACAGTAGCCAGAGCAGATAACAGTGACCATAACTTTTAATACCACAGACCATATTTGCCCAGGCCAAGTCAACCTAATGGAACTAGCACACAGTCCTCTAAAATAATGAAGGAATTTCCAAATATTGTTGAATGATAACGAAGGAATTAATATACCATTTTCGAGTTGTTGCTGACGCTTCTTGTAAACAAATATTGCAAGCGATGTGAGTACAATCCCTGTCACTGCCACTGTGCATGCTATGATTCTCACCTGTTTCTTGGATTTTGATCCATTATTTGGTTTCACATTGGTACCTTGATCTACACAAAAAGGCAATTCAAATCAAATAATCAATATGTTATCCAAAGAAAAAAAGAGAAGGAGAAGGAATGAAGAGAAGAAAAAAAATTGGCCAGAAAACTGAAAAAGCCACTCGCTAACACCTCTAGTTTATGTTAAATACACTTTTTCTTTAAAATAAAGTGTCATTTAATGGGTCATTTCCAAATAACTAAATAGGGATGTCTCTTTAGGAAAAAAAATTGGCACCCATTGCTAAAATGATTGTCTAGGGAGAATAAATACTGAGAGACAAAAATGGTAACAGAAGAACATGTTATAAATAGGTGCATGACATTGATCAACAAGTTTTAGCTACCAGCCTACCATAGTAAGCAAAGTTATGTAACAGATAATCAAAAACTAATTAATCCGACTTTGCATTTGGTTGACCTACAACCATCAACCAGCCTACTCAAGACCAGAACCCACAAACATTTTCGACTTGTTGATATCAGCCTAATCATCAACAAGGTGAAGGTGATTAGCCGAGTTGTAAAATTCCTGCGTTAAATTAGAGACAAAAGAAAAAGAGAGTAATTTGGCACTGAAAATACAAGATTTGATGTCCTACTCCAAAACCAATCAGCGCACAAGCTCGGACAAAAAGGATGTGGCAGCCGACCATGGGCCTGCAATAGGCTGGTACTCGAACTTAAATCAGCTGGCACTAGCTGAGCCGAGACCCTAACATTAGGTTTGTGAATATATATATCCCCTGAAACTGACAGCACCCCAATAAATCTCATTCTATTCTCGGTTTAGAACAATGTCAAATGATACTAGCTGTGTCTGTGTTTCTAAATTTTGAAAATTAAGGATTGATTTCACGAACCATTTCAAAACCTATGAATGTAAAGCACGCTGCGTGCTGCTGCATGTTTCAGGCACACCATTTGTGACATAGGATTTTTTTTTATATAAATGATTTTCATACCCAGCTCGGAGGCAGCCATCCTCACGTAGAAGTCCTGCCCATTATCGAAGGTATATCTGATATCAATCAAATCCCCAAACCAGATCAAGCACCCACTCCCTCCCCCTCTGATGTCCGATGTCGCATACGCCGTGCACGAACAGTCCCTCAGACACGCGCTCCTGCATTCCTCTAAATTCATGCTCCCATTGTGCCACGACCGGAGCGTGTCCGCCAGCTTCGCGCCGGACAACTTCACAAACCCGTCGCCGGCGCACCCGAGTGGTGTCTTCCTCACGCAGCCGCCGTTCCAGTTGGCGGCGTCCCACTCCTTCTGCGACTTGGGCACGAATCCGTCCAGGCACCCGCAAAGGGGCAGTTCGTTGGTGTTGCAGCTGCTGTACGCGCCGCAGAGCGCGTAGCGGAAGCAGTTGTCGACTGCCACCGACAGGAACAGGAACCAGCCGTGGTCGTTCCAGTTCCACCACTGGGCCACGCCGGTGGCGTTTATCACGAACCGGGTGATGAAGGATCCGTTGACCGGCTGGAAGTAGTAGTACTGGTACCGTTCCCTTTCGTTGTTAACGAAGATGAACTTGAACAGCTGGTTGGCCCTGAACCCGAGGGTGCCGCTGAACCCGACCCCGTTCCACGGCCCGGACAGGGACAGCGGCTTCGAGTCCTTACCCAACACCAGCTGCAGGTAACGGTTGGGGTCCACCCCGAACCTCCACTCGCCCGGGGCGGGGTCGTCGGGGCTTTTCCACGGCGACAGGAACCGATCCGGGCCGGAAGCCCGGCGTTTACCCAGCTGCAGACCCGGGAGCAACGTGTCGGTTGGGTGGTCAAAGCTCTCCCATAAAACGCTGTCGTCTCGATCCGCGTCGACGACGACGAGGTTCCCGGAGTCCAGCAGGCGAGCCACCGGAGTCTTGATGGTCTGCGTCTTCTCGTCTGCCGCGGATGAGGAATTGGACGACCAAACGACGCCGCTGGTTCGGTTGAGGAGGACTAGAGCTCCGTCGGCGGTGAGGCGGAGGACGCCGGAGGAGTCGGCGAGGGGGGCGGCTCTGTTGGCGACCCACACGGCGGTCAGAGGAGAGATGCCGGCGTACCAGATTCCGAGGTATCGATATTTGGAGCTTCCCGGGGTGAAGAAGCCCAGCTGGAATATGCCGCCGGAGGAGACAACGGCGCCGCCGTCACTGAGTGATTTGGCTGGCGTGACCTCGTCGCCGGAGGCGGTTGAAGACTTGATAATAAAGAGGGACGCAAATGCAATACAGGAAAAAAACAACGCGAGGAAGCCTCTTCTTCTCTTCATTTCTTCATCGGAAAAGAAAGAAATTGCGGAGTAGTCAATTAAAAAAAAACAAAAACAAAAGCTGGTTTATTATATATAATTTCTCAGTACGGACACCCTGGTGGTGAACTGGTGATTGGAAAATGGAATGAGAATGTGTTTTTTAAAGAAAAATAGTAAAATTGGAAATAATATAATGAAATAGTTTTTTTTAAAAATATTTTTTTTTATTTTAAAGGTAAATAATTATATATGTTTAGTGATATGTTTAGTGATATTAGTAAAAATAATGACATTGACTATATGTCTATATCTGTTATCCGCGTGCAAGACGCAGCATATATGTGAACGGATCATGGGTGGTGGCAGGCAGTCTTTTAGCGTCAATTGTTGTTTTTGTTTTTGTTTTGGTGGTGGATCAAGAAAGCTGGTTCTGTGACCGAACGGGACGGTTCAAGGTAACATAACACCTCTTCTCTTTCTCTGAGTCCTGAAATAACCAGTATTGATGACATATAAATACATAGACGGACGGAGGCTAGCTAGCTAGAGGCGGTGTATTCCGACCGTTGTCAAGGCAGGTCCCTAATTATACTTTTCCTGTTACAAGTTGGCGTTGATTAATGTTATTTGTGGAGGAAGGTGGCGGCGCTGAGCCGATGGATTTGACTCGTGCGAGTTGATAAAATATCAGAGCCAATGTCTGTTTCATGGACGGGGGAGGGGGGAGAGGGGGGAGCCGGGGGATTTGACTGATGCCATTCCATAATGATGATACATGGGACCCATAGTTTGGAAAGAGCATGTTGACAAAATTGCTTTTTATAATTAGAGCGTGTTCCTTCTCTTGCACTACGCTTCAGAGCGTGAATTTGACTGCATTCCCTCTCCTGCGGTCCTGCCATATCTCCATCACATGTGACATGTCGCTTCTGCCTCAATATTGGAGCCAAGGCCCTAGCCATTGTTGTTGTTGCCCCTTGCTTCATCGAGTCGGGACATCCCATACCAGCTAGCTGTAGTGGTTGTTTGCCATATCCCACCCGCCGTATCGTGCACTCATCAACCTCATGAACTTTTAAATCATATTCTATGTCCACGGTAGGATACATATACCATTTTTAACTTGTGATGCCTCTCCTATGAGGTGTAATTCATTTACCTTAAACCGGCATGCATTTCCCATCTGATCACAAAACCAACAATAATAGCAGTAAATGGGAGTGGGTGTTTCTTGAGCCCACGTAAGGTCCTTATAAGGAAGTAAGAGAAGAGTATTGTTATAACTTACACAAATAAAAGAGATCATGAAATTCAAAATCCAAAAGGCTAAGTCCAGAAGGGCCAAGTTTGGAAGCCTTATTAAATAAGTAAGTCATAAAGTCTACGCCAATGTTTGAAAGGCTTATGAGTAGACTTACACTATACGTACTTTAAAAAGTAATCATTCAAAAAATCTTATTCAATTATTCCACAAGTACTTGAATAAGCACGTGAAATAAGTTATTTAAAAGAAGTTATTTAAAAATCACACCGAAACGGACTAAAACTCAATCGAGAGGTAATTATAAATGCTATAATAAAATACTTACTGAATCTTTTATTGAGCACGTATGGAAACGATAAAAAATGATATTGTAGAGAGATTCATTTATACTGTTCATTAAATCTACCAATAAGATTAATAGCTAATTTAAAAGGTTTGAAAATTATATCTTTAAATCTAAAGTATGCTTGGTTTTCTACATTTTGTATAAACAACTCTTAAACATTGTCACGTGGAAAAATAGTTGTCAACAATGAAAGTAAATGACATAATTTAATAAATTAAATAAAATTGAGGCGAGAGCAATAATATAAAAAAGAAAAGAAATATATTAGAGAGTGTATACCAAAGAGAAAAAAATAGTTAACCTTAAGGGATATAGCAAGTATTCTTTGTGATTAGATGGGATGAAGTGAAGCAGATCATATAGGATTAAAAGCTAACATAATTAAAGAAGAAAAGATGATTTTAACGTTTCTTTATAGGCGTTTTATTCATTTATAACTCGTTATAAAAAAGATAAAAAAAAAGAGTGGGAGAGTGATTCATATCAAATGATGTTATAATCTCATTATTGTAAATTCAACATACATATAATATACTATTTAAATGATCAAAATAAAATTATTATTCTAGATATAAAAAATAAAAACACAAATGAACACATTGCAATGAACATAAAGAGAGAACATAAGTAAGCGAGGAGTATTGTTATAACTTACACAAATAAAAGAGACCATGAAATTCAAAATCCAAAAGGCTAGGTCCGAAAGGGCCAAGTTTGAAAGCCTTACTAAATAAGTAAGTCATGAAGTCTGACTCGTAGGCCAATGTTTGAAAGGCTTATTGAGTAGACTCACTCTAAAGGTACCTTAAAAAGAGATCATTTAAAAAGCCTTATTCAATTATTCTGCAAGTACTGTAAATAAGTACGTGAAACATCATTCAGTAAGTCATTTAAAAAGAATTATTCAAAAAGCATACCAAAAAATACTAAAACTCAATAGAGAGAGGTAATTATAAATGCTATAATAAAATACTTACTGAATCTTTTATTGAACACATATGGAAACGATAAAAAATGATATTGTAGAGAGATTCATTCACACTGTTCATTAAATCTATCAATAAGATTAATAGCTAATTTAAAAGGTTTGAAAATTATATTTTTAAATCTAAAGTATGCTTGGTTTTCTACATTTTGTATAAACAATTCTTAAATGTTGCCACACAAAAAAAATAGTTGTCAACAATGAAAGTAAGTGACATAATTTAATAAATTGAATAAAATTGAGGCGAGCAAGAGCAATAATATATAAAAAAAAGAAATATATTGGGGAGTGTATACCAAAGAGAAAAAAAATAGTTAACCTTAAGAGACATAGCAAGTATTCTTTGTGATTAGATGGGATGAAGTGAAGCAAATCATATGGGATCAAAAGCTAACATAAATAAAGAAGAAAAGATGATTTTAATGTCTCTTTATAGGCATTTTATTCATTTATAACTCGTTATAAAAAAGAAAAAAAAAGGAGTGAGAGAGTGATTCATATCAAATGATGTTATAATTTTTATAAATTCAACCTACATATAATATACTATTTAAATTATCAAACTAAAATTTTATTTTAAATATAAAAAAATAAAAACACAAATGAACACATTGCAATAAAAAATTAACTGTAAGACATATTATTTAACTACTAAAATAAATAAACAAATAATTTTTCTAAAACTATTGCAATTTTTCTAAGGACATATTTATTTTATCTGTTCTATGTTTTTGTTTTTTTTAATATAATATTTGTTGTAAAAAAGAAATATAAATTAAGAATAATAAAATATTATTTTTATTTTTAAAAAATTAATCTTTTTATTATTTATAATTTTCTATTTTCCATAAAAAAAAAAACTATCATATTTCTAAAACAAAACACTCCAATCACCTCCGTAACCAAACTCTTAATTGTTATCAAAACCCTATCGCAAAACTAACGCAGCCGAAAGAGAAGAGGAGAAGGAAAAAAGCAACCGCTGGTATCGCTTGTATCGAGCGCGCTTTCTCTCTCTCTCGGCACAATGGTGTATCTCACTTCATGGGACGAGTTTGTTGACAGATCCGTGCAGTTGTTTCGTGCCAATCCGGAATCGGTGTTTGATCTCCTTCTTCAACTGTTTTTTTTGTCTGTTCGTTACAATCCTCCTTCGTCTCTTGTGTATTTAATTTTCGTGTTTTTGTTTTCGCATATCGGGGGACCAGACGCGATATGTCTTGAAATACAGACACTCGGACGCTAAATTGGTGCTCAAGGTTACCGATAATCGGGAGGTACGCTAACTTTGTTCTGTTCGATTTTTGTTTTCCTAAAGTTTATGTATCTGATTTCGCTCTAGTAATTGCTTTCATGCATTGCATATATTTATGGGTTGGTTTGAAAATGGTCCTGGGCACCTCGGTTCTGTGCTTGATCTTATGTCTTTGCCAAGCAATCAATCAACTGTGTGTCCGTAGGTTCATTATTTATAATATATATATATATATATGTATATCTTCAATTGTAATATTGTCGTTTAAACATGAAATTCAATAGAGGGCACCTAGTACAACGTTTGTCAAAATTTGTGGGTTACTTCATCAAAGCTGCACTTAACTTGCCACCCAAATTCTATACTGTAGGAAATTTTCTTCATTGTTATATGCCTCAATTGATGACGATTTGTGTTCATTAGAATCGTTAGAAACGCAGAACACAAAACCTTTCTAACTAAAGGCCTACAGTGATGCGGTGTTAATAGTGTCTATTCTTCCTTACTTAAAGAGATGTGGAACTGTTGACTAACCAAATTTTAGTTACATGGTAGATTTCCTGCAAGTTATGAAGCTATAGTTCATGAAGTTGAAAGACTTATCTTCGGTTGAGGAGTATGGTTCTGCATAGAATTAGAAAGCAGGGTTATGTTCTGGAATATGTCTGTGAAGTGCTACTTGCATGGTTTTGAGGTAGGCGAAGAGTAAGCCGGTGACTAACAAAAATACCTTTACTAGTAATTCAAGTAAACAAAATCTTTCAAATGGAAACCATACAATGTATCTGAATTGATGATAACTACTATATGCCCTACTATTGGGCTCGGACCTTCCTTTGGATGTTGTGTGATGTACAGTGTTATAAGCTGCTTGTTGGGTGGGTGGGTGGTTGGTTTTGAAGGAACTCTGTTCTAAAATTCTGCTTAGGTGGTATGGTTGCAATGCCCCCTGATTTGAGCCATTTTGGCCAAATTGGTGGCTGCCTAAGCAGCAAAAGCAAAAGCAGCTACCACAAAATCTCTTCTTCTAGTTTATCATGAAGTTTAACACTGTAACCAGTGTTAGCTATTGCTAGCTGAGTGTGCCCTTTTAATGTTGGTATTTTTGTATTAATATATATTTATATATGGAATATGCACAAACCGCCTATGCCCGCCTAGCACTGGACCACTTAGTGTTTTTTTATAACCGCGAGAAGAAATAAAAGTGAGATCTTCATGCCCCTTCTGTCAAGCCAAAAGGAAATTTGTTTTCTTTTCCTTTCTCAGCTTTACTAACTCAGGGCTAGCTTTTGTTTTTGCCCCTTTCTTTCTATTCGGTAACATTTACATAGTGGGTTTGCTTACCTCTGCCAGTGTTTGAAGTTCAAGACAGATCAGGCGCAAGATGCAAAGAAGATGGAAAAGCTCAACAATATTTTCTTTACTTTGATGGCTCGGGGTCCTGAAGGTTCAATTTTTCCTCTCTAAGCACATCTTTTAGGCAGTTGTGGGAATGGCATGGCAATGGACTTGTTCTTCCTTTCTCCAATAGTAATGTATATGCATATTAGAATATGATTATTACCTAAAGGGTGTATATCTTACACATATTTATCCATTACTTTTAGAATCCAGATGATATATGTCAAATCCATAAAACTTATATTACTTCTCTTGAATAAGCTAAAATGAATTCACATAAAGTTACTTCTCTTGCCTGAAAGGGCAAATAGTGAATGCACATACTGACATACTGTTTTGAGGGTACCCACCTGATTTCATTTTGATAGGTGTTCATAAATCTGTGAAATTGTTATCGTGAACGTGGCTGCAGCATTTTGAGTAATTTTTCCTCGTGGCATTTGTGGTTCTGATTTTCCATCTCCCTTCCTCATCTCTGTACAGTGGATATCTCGGAAGTTGGCGGAAAAGAACAAACTGAAGCACACCAGACAAAGAAGGGTAGGGGAAGGAAGCAATGATAACAGAATTTGTATGAGAGTTATGGAAAAAAAAAACTTTTCACGTTTTATTACATGACTCATGAGTGATTTTACCAACTTCCAGCTTGGATGGTTTCTTTTCTCTATTTCATGAAAATATTTTACTGCTGTAGGTCATCATAATATGTTGGATTTGAAAATTGAAGATGTTGAAATGGTTCGTGGTGTTCAGATATTTTTATGACGGGGTTCCATGTGTCATATGCGTTAGGGTCCCAGGTCTCTGTTTGGGATTTGTCATGCCCAAAGTGCTAGCTGTGTCTCTGTATCAAGATTGCATATATCTTTACCACTGCCACAGAATTCTTGTCTAGGATGTAAGCGGTCTCAGTGCCCTTTCTTTCTGCATGTTTTGAAGGGGAGCGAAGCTCCTCTTTTTTTTACTCCCTTCCATATTCAACGGCTCTGGTTTCCCTTGGTTCAGTCTTTTTTATTACTTGGATAATTATATTTAAAAAAAATATGAAATTTAATTTAAATTTATTTTATATAAAATATATTTTTCTACTATTAAATAAAAATGAATTTTAGAGTTTTAAATTCAATACAAATTCTAATAAATATTTAAAATAATGTATAAATTAAAATATGTATCAAATGGTTCATAATGTCTTATTTTGGCTATTAAGCGAGACTAAAAGTTTCTTCAAAATGCTCTAATTTAATTGCACCATTTTAGGCAAAAATTAGCTAAAAAATTATCATCACAAATCGATCCAGGATATCTATCAAAACCAGCCAGGTTTGGTTTTAGCTTTTATTATTTTTAAATTGATCAAATCAAATGTTTCATAAGGTCAATTGACAATGATATTGAATTAATGAAAATTATTTCCAAGCGTACGTTCCTTTCTCCCTTTCCACTACAATTTCTAACTGTGTGTTTCGTTTTGAAGGTGTGGCCTCAAATGGGTAATAATAATAATAATAATAATAATCGCAGAAAGCAACAACAAGCATAATTCAACGACAAATTCAAGGGGGCAGGGCATGCATTTGGAGGTTGATCCGGTGGCAGATGAAATAATTAAAAACGCCAACACCCAAACTCAGCCTTGATCCAACTGTGTGTTCCTGTTATTTATTGTACATGGTTTTATGGTTTGGGACGCCGTCAAATATATAAATATAGGGAGAAGGGCATGACGAGGGTGAGAATGACAGTGAACTAGCTATCATTGTCAAAATTAAATTCTAATATCCACCACAGTTATATGAAAGAAAGCAAAAACAGGCAAAAACAGCAAAGGTTATGGAGACAAATCTTAGGATAAGAACTCAAGTAAATTAATGTGATGTTGATAGTTTATATTATCGTTGTTATTAGTGCTGTCGCCGAAGAACGTAGCCAGACAACAGGCGGAGAGGTGCAAGAGCCAAGAGGTGGGATGAATTTATGGTTAATTAATTTTGATATTTTATGATTTTTAAAGTTACTTTTTAGTAAATTAGTTTTAAAAAAATAAATTTTAAATTATTTTATTTTTTTTACCAAAAAACATAAATATATATATTATTATGCTTTTGCATATAAAATAA
The DNA here is from genome assembly GCA_023512835.1 of Taxillus chinensis. NCBI lineage: Eukaryota > Viridiplantae > Streptophyta > Magnoliopsida > Santalales > Loranthaceae > Taxillus > Taxillus chinensis. The sequence continues at coordinate 2,578,414 of CM042089.1, read as the reverse complement.
GTAAAAACAATAAAAAATTTCTCAAATTGTACCAATGTTATATATACATTATTTCTCTAAAGCAAAAATATAATTAAAATAAAATAAAATTAGCACCGCTGGACAGCTCAAATCACGGGTCAATGACACTAATATTTTCGGTTCAATCCAAATCTTTGAAGCTCTTGGGTCTTTGTGTTGACCGTTGAAATTCTTTGTGTTTTCGTTGGAAAATGTAAATTATCATCCTACCCTTTTTCTTGGACGGTTTCTTTATTTATTTATATTACTGGGTAACACTGCCCCTGTCATACTCTTTTGGTAATGTTACGCAGTTAAATTAACATTAATTTTTAAAAAAATCATAGTAATCTAATAACAGTAAAAATATTATTATGATTAATTATACCATCTAACTGCAAATATAGTTTTTCTTATTCATTAATTCATTTTAAATGTGCAGGACAAATAAAAATCATCTAACTTCGTTTCACCGCATGCAAGGTGCCCAGTGCCCACATCAGCGCTGAAATAACATTCCTATTGAAAACAAAAATAAAAACTTGTACACAAATCACAAAGTAAATAGGAAAAAAGGAAAAGAAATCTTTTGACATATCATGATTTTTATTTTTAGACACGACATGGATTGATTATTCAATTATTTTTAATAAGAGTAGAGATGTCTATGGGATGAGTTCAAACTGAATAGTGAATAATCCAAATCTATTCTAAGTAAATTCGGGACAAAACTATATATAAAGTAGAAATGAGATAAGTCGAGTTAGCTAATACTCATGTTCAATCCAATACCTTATGGAACGGGTCAAAGAGAGAAGGTATGCGTTGGATCAGAATTGCATCCGGAGAGTAATCAATTAATATAGTGTTGCATCTGGAGTTAGCTAATATAGTGTTGCATCTCGACAATATGTTGCCATATTGACAGAGAATGCTGCGAGCCCCAAACACCAGTACTGTTTCACAGTTGCCACTTGCCACACATACTGATACACTCGCTTGCAGCTGCTGTTGTCCTGAGATGCTCTCTAGCAGAGAGGCATGCATTTATTTCACCAGATCCCAAGAGCACACCTTTGCTCTCCTTTTGCGCTAGCTAGCCCATTAAAAAGTGAAAGTGTCATCTACATGTGCCTCCAAAGTCTGCAAAGCATTTCCTTTTCCCCATCCCAAGAAATTCAAAGACAAAAGGATGGAATATAATACTAAAGTGCATGGGGTCTTATTCTTTAAATGTCATGGACAGTGGGATTGGATGTTGATCGAGGGAACAAAGGTAGGGCCAAAATACATCGTTTTCCCTTATGATTAGTGCATCATTCAACACAAATGGGTGTACTGTTTACTGTTCTCCACCCCCTTGAGTGCTGCCTCTACCAATCTCTTTTGTCCCTCGGCGAGGGATATTATGTTCAAATCGACCTCATATAGGACATTTTTATACGCATGTAAGTACAAGATGTATGAACAAAAGAACAATTTCCAACCAATTTTAAGTTCTAAGAAACAACTATTATTGCGATCTTAATTGAGATTTTTCACTTTTTAATCGATTCTCTTAAAAGCAACCATTTCCCTGGTGGGGTCATTTCAAGAAACCAGCAATAGTTCACGTGCCATCGCATGATTGGTTGAGAATAACCATTCATTGAAAAATGTCACATCAATTTGCTCAACAATTTTTATTTGCGGGGCAACGACATTTGTCCTCTTAATTAATCCACATTCTCACTAATTCTTTCTTTTAGAGTCGGCAACTCTAAATTGAATTTCGTAAGCCCTCATAATAAGTTCACTAATTTCTGACCATTTTAAGTTTTAATGTCTACTTTGACTCTTATCTTTGACTGTCCTATTTGTCACGAAATTTATGCCGGTAGAAAAATATAACATACACGTTGAATTGTCTAAATTTGTATTTTTCTTAAAATATCAGAAATATTTTTGACATAAACTTTAAAAATGCTTATATTTGAATCCCTAAAATAATATTTAAAAATAAAAAATAAATAGTACTATCTTTGAGGATTTACTTTTTATTTTTGAAAAAAACAAATCTATATATTTTTATATTTTACTTGACAGAGGGAACAAAGGGGTTGCTAGGGCAACGGGGAGGATTCGTCTCGGAGAATTTTGAAGAGGAATAAATAAAATTTATTTAAAAATAATAATAATTATAAGGCTATTTTAGTACGTAATTATATTTAATTTATTATCTTCCTTATCTTTGTATATCAAACACAATAAAGTAATTAAAAATTTCTTTTTGTTCTTCATGTTAATTTTATTTCTTTAATGATTTTAATTCTCCTAATTCTATTTCCGCATACCAAGTGAGCATTTCCCTTTTGCCTGGTGAAGGGTGAAAAAGAGGTGGAAGGATTTGAGATTGAAAAGGGATAAAAAGAAAATAAGTATAAAATATAATTGTTTGGTTGGTGTGAAATATATGTAGAAAATATAATTTTTATAATTTAATTAAGATAAGAATAGTATCTGAATGCCAATATTACCATTGCATGTAAATATTTTTTATTTTTGAAATTGACAGTATTGATAATGTACTTGTACTGTACATTTTTCACTTATTTTCATAATATTTTTAGAGAGAAAAATTTGCACGAATTTAAAGAGCATTTTTACATTTACTGTTTAAATTTCATGGTTGTTAAGTAAGAAAAAATATTAATCCACCAATTTTTTCCTTTCTTAGACTTTCCATACTTACTATTGGGTGTATATAAAGTTAAAGTGAGGCATGACCACATTGACGGTGTACATATATTATGGGTGTTCCAAAATGACCAATTCCATTGTGGCATCGGAAAACTATAAATGCACCCATTAGTGGATATAAGCAGTAAAGTAGATAGTGGAATCAATGCCCAAATCAATAAATTTGGGATTCGAGACATGACGTGGATAATATAATTGAGCCCACTTAATAATCATATGCTAATAAATAATGTTTATCCCACCCTAGATAAACTGTTACCCAGTCATACAACCTCCCACCAAAACAATGTTTCAAATGAGCAGGTTGTTAAATAACCAAAGGGTGCAGCAACGGTGAGTATTGGTGATATACAACAAAAGGGCAACATATCATAACACCTTTAAATTACCTTTAAAAAATCACATAAAGCACTATATTGAGCAGTGCGATAGTCGCTTAGTCGGCCTTGCCCCCCAACATGCTAAAGAGGCATTACAATACCTTGAGCCATTGCTATAGTGCCGCCTGGTTGCGTTTCAAAAAAATTTGTATAGTAACATCATCTTTGAGAAAATAATTCAATCTAATTTAAAACTAGAATAGTGTTAAACAAAAAAAAATTGTATTTCTTTTCAAATAGGAAAAAAACAGTTTGGGTATATACCAAACTTACAAAGTTTGGTCATTTATTTATTAAAATTAGAACATAACAATCAAAACCTTGAAATCAATTACAAATAAATAAATAATAATAATAATTTGACAAGAGAGAGAGGATTGGTCCGGAGAGAAGTAAGCCAACTCAATAACATTCCATCGCAACCACCACATTCGCCAACACCCCCTTCTTCTTTACAATAATTATAATCAAAATAATTTATGATGTAACTAACCAATAAGATTAATCGCACTTGATGACACATTAACAAAGTCAATGTCCATTATATGCAACCTATAAGTAGATGGTTAGTTTAAATATTTTAAAAAGTTAAAGCGATTTATTGTTCCAGATCAAAGCACTAAAATGCCTCATATTTGTGAATTTAGTTATTATTTTTTTCAAATGTTATTAAATAAATAATACACAAAAAATATGTATTTCCTTTTGATTTCAAGTTGGGTGATCCGGTTATATATACCATAGCAAAAGGTTCAAGTATATATTTGTTGGAGTATAATAGAATAAAATCTCTCTCCTTTGCAATAAGAAAAACTAAATTTTCTCCCTCGATATCTACTTTTACCCTAATTTATGATGAAATATCTGAACTGCGTAAATTGAAAGAAGAACAATTTATGATCATTATGGACAATTAAGTCATTTCACAATAAATTAAAGAGGAAAAAAGAATAAATTTAAGAGCTTAATTTATATAAAAAAACCAAATTTTTTGTTAGCAATGATACAAAAAATAAAATAAAATAAAGTGAGATAGCACGATCACTTTAATTTGTATTAATGTCTTTCTCGGTAGTCAATTAGTTGAATTTTTTTCTCAATTAATTTTTCATTTGTTGTACGAGTCTTTTCATTTTTACCTTAATTTTCCATTTATTGCTTCGGCCGAGGGCCGGTATTATTATGTTTTATATCACATAAGTTATTTGTTGAGGCCTACTATGTCATAATAACTCTTAAAGTTATTATTTTTAGTAAGCGATTTATGTTTGCTTGTTATTAAATAGTTTTTTTTATATATATAAAATCAAATTATTTGACCAATACGTTTTGTATTCTCATCATTTCACGTACACTTTTTATGCTTTTACATAACAAGCGACTTTACGTAGCAATTAGCATTGTCATTCCTTTGATGATCGAAGGATCGAGCATTGACAATATATAAAACTAATGAGGCAGCTATTCTTGAAACTCATTTGAAATTATAAAGGTCTCGCATGCACTCGATTATCATTAACTAAAAAAGCATTAATTACATTCGATGAATTGCCTCATTTTATGTGTGCTCACCCCCAACAACCCTACATTAATAAACCATTTCCAAAAATGCTAATCTAACAACATTAAATGGGAGAACCGTTTCGCTCTGACTGAGCTCTGGTTAGTCATTTAATGAGTGACCTTTTTCTTTTTTTTTCTTTTTTCTATATCCATATTCCTCTCTACTAATCTATGTTTTATTTTCTAAATAATAATTAATGTGAGTAGAAAAATGGGTGAGTATATATAGAGAGAGGTATAGCTAGGGTTAATTACCTCAAGTCAGCCGACGGAAAAAATGGATCGCCGGTGCCATCAGGGGTGAAGCCTCGGCATCCACGTGTAACATTTCTATTCGTTATTCTCCACAACGGCTAACTCGTAACTCCATGTAGGCCCCACACTACTTGACTCTTGTGCTCACGACACACAAAATCGGGGAAAAGAAAATTAGGAATTGTTTTTTTAATATAAACTTACAAATTCGATGGGCAAGGCTTGCCACATATATAGAGTATAGTATTGTAGTAATGTATTAGCTTTCTCGTGTCGTCTATTTGATCCACTAAATCCAAGCGTAAGAGTTAAGACCAAATAGTAGATATTAGTGTACTTGACTAAACTTTATTTGTAAGAATTAATTGATATTTAAAATTAAATCATATATATATATATATACCATGTCACAATAGTCAACACTTCCATGATACCGCCGTAAACGTAGCACATTATCTTCTCGTGATATATTTTAAATATTAAAATAGTATGCAAGCTTTTAGTGGGATGTTTCGGACAAGCGTGAGTTTTTATTATAACTATTTAATGAATTGAATGTAATTGTCAATCAAAACTCAAAAGTTAATTTGTAATTAATATGTTATTATATTTTTTAAAATTATTGTTTCTTATCTCAAATTTACAAGTTGCACACACGTTTTTCAGAGTGTATATTTTAATAGCTCTTCATATTTGTTTTAAAATTTAAGAAACATTAATACACTATCTGTCACGAAGAGCCATCTCAGTCGTCGATCTCTTTGCCACTGCCTAGCCTCCTCCCAATCCTTTGCTGATGCCCCTTCATCCAACAACACCATAAATTCTCTTCGTCCACCATCATCCGAAGTCCCACGGTTGTGTCATTTACTAAAGTTGGGCTTTTCAAAGTTAATATTCTACCATCAATCTCATTAATGAAAACCTGGTATACACAAATATAAGGAGCATTGGCATTGTTAGTCAATAGCGGTGGACAATGATTGCATGATAGATATACTTTACTACCGATACAAATAGAGTGAAAGAAAGTAGAGATAGCTGGTCAGAGTGAATTAGAATAAGTTGATTTGGTTGATTAAAATATGCATCAACTAAGTCGGCATGGATACATGCTTATATTTTTTTATTATTTTACTTGAATTAATAGATAGTCAATAAGTATGCAATGTACTCAATACTTGAGTTAAAATGAAAATATCAAGCATGAGTTAGAGAAATAAAAGACGAATATTTAGGTTGTTATTTGCTCAATAAGATGATATGATTCTCAACATCTTGACATATCTAGCAAGAATAGATATTGAGCAAGGGACATATCAAACTAATGAAATGTAGATTTTTGTCCCATTTCACTGTGTTAGACTCCAATTGTCTTTGACAAATAACAATAAGTAAATGAATATTAGACAGTTATTATCTTCACCAAAAGTAGGAAGCCTAAAAGAAAAAACATGGTATAAAAAAATTTACAAATTGGACTAGCTCACACAAGCCTGCATATGGACTGGATTAGTCCATTTGGGGTTTGCAAAAATTATAGGTTTAAACAAAACAGTTTGTTTAAACATATTATACAATAAATTAAACCCATCCATTTTACCCCATTAAAAAAGAGACAACAATATAAATTCAGATAACAATAGTCAATTTCCTTTGTACATGTAAAAGGATAGTTTTACTACTGAGATCTTTTGTTAATTGAAACAAGTTGTGCTACTGGCTGCCAATTTTTATATATCTTCGTATGTAAAAATGTTAACTCTAAAATAATAAATACCAAAAATAGTTGCGTGTAAATTTTAATAATAAATACTCATTAAATATTTTTCTAAAAAAATTATTTAAACTCAATTTTAAAAAATATATACTATTTTTAAAATATATTTTCACTTACAAAATTATTTTTAAATTATAATTTAATAAAAAATTTAATAAAATATAAAAAAAACAAAACTCATATCAAATAAATTCCGACTATCAAGCTAAATGAACCAAATTTGGGTACGATCCGTTCTACTCGGATTGTCGGAGACAAGTAATTCCAACAAACGTTTCTCATATCTTTCTCTTTCAAATTTTGTACGGCGGGCTCTGGCACATGCTCATTTGTATATAATGCATCTTATTATAATAATTGTGATGCAATTTTCCACGTTTCTTTTTTCTTGTATTAATTATTGCGTAAACATTTATATATATATATATATATATATATATAATTTTAATAAAAAAAATTCGGAAGGAAGACTGCTTTTGAATTTTGATACCATAAAGTTTCATATATTTATATTAGAGAAAAAAATAGTTTAATTTATTTAGAAGGAGTTTGTCACGAATAAAATTAAATGTTATATATATGTATATTAAAAAAAAAAAATTAACAGAGGTCTTAGGTGGGGCCACCTTCAAATCTGCTACAGCGGCAGTTTCTTTCCCCTCCTCGGGTGTTTCTCCTGCATTTAATATGAGTTTCTCTCCCTCCCTCTTTAATTTGTTTCTTCTTTCTCTCTCTAGAACTTTGGGTTTGTTGCTGGCAATTACTGAATTAAATATTAAATAATTTTGGCTCAGTGCTTCGCTTTTAAAGGCGTATATGAGTCCCTAAGATTGTTTGTGTTACCCAAAATTAAAAAAAAAAACTTAAAAAAAACAAACCAAACAAGTCTCCCCCTTCTCACCTCCCAATCTCATAGCCATAGCAGTAGAAGAATCTTCAATCTTCACAGCTAAAAAAGGGCTTGATAATTCAAGCTCAATAAGGTCTGTTTGGCTCTCTGTCTGTTGGCTTCTATCCCCCTTGATTTTCTCCCCATTTTCGAAGTCGATTTCTTAGTTTGCCTGTCTGTGATCACATGTATAATTCCTCAAACCTGGTTTTAAATCTGATCCTAGAATGGGAAATTCGGATGTTGCTCTGCTTCAATTCGGTTTTGCTTTGCTTTCTGACTTTTGGGTTTATGTTTGAATTAATGGGTCCTTGAAGATCTGCTGCTACTTTAGTAGATTATTTATTTATTTGGTTTATTTATGGTGTCTTTAACGTTTGTTGTTTATGGGCTTTTAGAATTTGGTTTTTTTTTTTTGGTTTTTAAATTAGTAGTAATGGAAGAGGTTGAAGAAGCGAACAGAGCTGCTACTGAGAGCTGCCATGGAGTTCTTAATCTGTTGTCGAAGCCCAGGGATCAAGCTCAGCATAGGAGCTTAATGGGGAAAACCTGGGACGCTGTGTTTAAGTTCAAGAGAGTTGTATCCCTTCTTGACAGTGATTTGGGGCGTGTGAGGGTAAAAAAGATGAGAAAATTTAAAACCCCACTCCCCCAAGCCCTGTTCTTAGACAACCCAAACTGTGGAAGTGTGGCACATCAACCGCCAAATCCCATAAAGTTTATCCAACACGATTCGCAGGAAAATTCATTTCGAGAAATGGGTTTGGGTGCTAAGACCAACCTGTGTTTAGGGAACCTGAACCCATCACTTGAATTGAGCTCCAATGCGAACATTCCGCTTCCAGTTTCTCATCACCAAACACCACCTTCAGCTGGCTATCCCTTCCCGCACCAACATCAACAATTGCAGCAGCAGAGGCTCCAGCAGCTGCAGTTGAAGCATCAGGCAGAAATGATGCATCGCCGCTGCAACAGTGGCGTGAATCTTAATTTTGATAGCTCCAGTTGTACGCCCACCATGTCATCCACTAGGTCTTTCATGTCGTCACTGAGTTTGGAGGGCAGTGTGGCCAACTTGGATGCGAATGCCTTCCACTTGATTGAGGCGCAGCGGCTTTCGGATCAGAACTCGCACCTGCATAAGAGGCGGTGCCCTGGGAAGGTGGAAGACGGGAGCTTGAGATGCGGAAGCAGTGGGAGATGCCATTGCTCGAAGAAGAGGTGAGTAATTGTTGTGAGGAGAATTCATGTCGCGTACAATTCGCTTTGTCTATATTGAAGTTGTGTCATTTCTTATATGAAGAAATATGTTGACCGTCTTTCAACATATGTACTAGATTTCCTTTTATTGGCGTGTAAATAAATAATTTATTCTGGTTTTCCTTTTTGGGAGATGAGGGTCAGCTTTGATTACACATGAGTTGGTTATGTTATTAATGTTTGCAACTATTGCCTCTTATGGGAATTTTAATTTTTTCAATAGGAAGCATAGGGTGAAGAGATCGATAAAGGTGGCTGCCATAAGTAATAAGCTGGCGGATATTCCTCCCGATGATTATTCTTGGAGAAAGTATGGCCAGAAGCCAATTAAGGGTTCTCCTCATCCAAGGTACTATAAATTTTTTATTTATTTATTTTCTGCTTATAGAGACAACACCCTGGGTTGCAGTTATTATATCTCTCCCTCTCTCGGCCTTTTGGTCATTCTGGACGTGGTCATTTTTTGTGTCCCAGTACAAAGTACTTTTGCCAAATGGTTTTGTCTTCTGGAAAGACCCTGTTTGGAAGATAGTTATTTACAGTAATGTCGTCCTTACATACATTCTATCAGACATGCGAGGGAGCGAGGGGGGATTTGAGTGCTTGAATGATCTGTTACTACTTGTACTTGAAAGCTAATGAACTTAGTATTTAGTAGCTGTGACTTCTCTGGTCTTTGTATAGCGTGAGTATGGCAGTCTCTGTGTGGGACTGTGGATATTTGATTGCATGATAAAACAGCAATGGCAATTTGGGGGGTCTCTTTTCGCTAGTGTTTATTGAAATATCCAAGTATGCTGCTTCATGATCGGTCTCTCACGAATGGATCTGGAACTGAAACGGAAAAGGCAGTAATGACAGATGTTGGCTTTGTGATTTTGCTAATCACATACTGACAATCATGTACTTATCATTTATGACTTCCCATTTGCAGGGTAAATTAACATTTGTTTTTTGTGAGACAATCCCTATGAAGTCTGTGAAATTATGATTGTTTTCATCCTCTTAGGACTATCAATCAAAAGTTTATTTGCTGCTGCAATGTTTTTTTAGTACACTGGTACCATTACCATAATGCTTGCGCTTTTAAAATCTATTGCAGGGGATACTATAAATGTAGCAGCATGAGAGGCTGTCCTGCCAGGAAGCATGTGGAGAGGATTTTGGAAGAGCCGTCGATGCTCAATGTCACTTATGAAGGCGAGCACAACCACCCCAAAATGGCACCGCAAACTGCAAACAACACATAATGGTGGTGGTGGAGGAAAAAGTTTCAGTTTTGATTGATCGGAACCCTGTTATGGCCATCCCAAGGGCCGGTTCGTGATTAGCTTGACTTTCTTCTGTACATATTTTGCTTGGTTCTTCGAGTACATTTGGGTTGGAGCCTTTGGGCAATTGGGCAGGTGGTGGGCATGAGGCCCAAAGCCTTTTTTTTTCTTCCTCGTCTAACACTTTGTAATACCAGTCCATTGTCAGTACTTCACTTTGGTTTGATTATGACAAATTTGCATAAAATTGACGATAAGGTGCTATCTGCTTGGTTAGGTGGGTTTGTTTTTCTTTGGATTTTATTTGGAGAGCTTGTATGATAACGCCCTTTTCAGCGCCGGGGAGGCAACAATTTTTATTTTACTTGTTTTTGTTTTTTGCTTTTATTTCATAGTTATTTTATTTTGTTCGGAAGTATGTTGGTATTTTCTTTTGTTTTTGTTTTTGCGGTTTCTTCAAGGAGCTTAATTGACAAGATGAAGCAGAATTTTCAACAGCTTGATGCACGAGGCATGTCTACTTCGTGGGGAATACATCACGATTGTGGCATTTGTCATGCTTTGGATCATCCTTCCAACTATTACCCATATCTCAACGAGATGGAGGAGTGTGATCCCTCTGGATCAACAGGATGATCAGATTGGGAGGATTACCAAGCAGTCACCACAACAGGCAGGTTCATGTATTGATGATCTTTTAAGGCAACTTCTTGTTGAACAATAAAATTCAGGGTATAGAGATGGTGGCATTGATTACCTCTTACACCAAATTCTGGATGACCAATATCAGAAAACTATTATTAATCAAGGAGTGTGGAGTTACAAGAGCTAAAGGTGTTAGATGAACCAAATGAAAACTACTATCAATAAGCTAGCAAGTCAGAAAATCTTTGTAGAGCTCATAATTTCTATACTGAAATAATTACATTAAATAAATAATTTATTACCTATGATAGTGAAAAAGATAAAATGGATGACATGATGTATTTGAAATGGTCAATTTTTGATGAACAGCAAAAATGATAAAAAAAAAACATAAATAGTAAAAGTAAATGTGTAAAAAATTGTTAGGTCCCAAGTTGATATAGATGGGCTGAATATATTATCCCTTTAGAATTCTTTGCAATTTCACGATAAAAATACAATCTTGAATGCAAATAATGTGGGTTAAATGTTCAACATACATTGATATCTTGAATCAACCTTCGATATGAGATTCATTTAATCTTCCTGCAAATGTTCTTTTGAATGTGTTATCGATTAAACTCTCAATATAGACTTCATCGTTGTCTATCTATCATACCTTTGTTTGGAATCTCTTTGAATGTATAGTCTCAATGACTTGTTTGATATATATTTCATCACTAATTGTTATTGAGCCTTCCTTTGAATCTTCAATTAAATGTGGTTTTGACCCTTTATAACACATTTATCAACCGATTTACCCATGGAAGGCTAAGATGGTGGTGACTCTTAGATTGGATGGAAAAAAGACTTATATACTGGATAACATGAGGATAGAAGTCTAGATATCATACATACACGAATACACCTTCCATTTCAGTTATCACTCACCACAAGCCAACTTGATGGTTTTGAAGCAAAAAAGAGGAGACGTGAAAGTTGTTCAGAGTTCATCATCCAAAATCTAGGGAAGGAGCAAACAGAAGGAATCATAGTTAAGTCCCGGATTGATGAGTTTTTATTTTGTTTTTGATTTATTTTCTCTCTCTTTGTTATTATAAACCCTAAGTTTGTTCTTTTATCTAGACTTTGTGCGATTTAATTTTTATATTAGGGACTTTTTTTTTATTGTGATTGAATATTTGTTTTATTATTATTGTATATAAAATCTTATTGGATCGATCAAGAGTGTGGTTACTTAATTGTTTATTGAGGTTGATCACCTAATTTATGACATTCAAATTAATTGTGAAGGACTAAAAGGCTAAGTGATTGTTTGAAATCACCACATAATCAAATTAGGGTATGTTTAAGTTGTGAGAGCCTAAATCATCCCTAAAAAGTCGAAGTAAGGTTACTGGAAGCTAGCTTGATGTTTGATAGCTCCTAAAGTTAAAGGGTCACTCGTCTTTCAAGCTAGGATGTACATATGACTATATCACTTACAAGAGACTAATCAATGCATTAGAGAGTTGCGCTTCTAATCACAATAATATAACACAATTAATATAATCAATATTAACTCAATTAAGCATCATATATGTACAAACCTCCATACTTTCAGGTGTAACCCAATGTAACACATTTTAATACTAGTTCCATCACCTTAGTTAATTTAGTTCATATTAGTTAGACATTAGGATAGATTAAATAAATCAAGTGAATATTTATCTCTCTTGTTTTTGTGCCAAGCCCCAGTGCGTACTGCTAGTCGAAAAAGTATATAATATTTTTATGGGATCGATCCTATTTCTTCTATTTATATAGGTTAAGTTAGGTATTATAAATATTTTGATAACTTGATTGCAACAAAGTATTCATCAACAAAGTAGGTTAAGGCAGCACTTGTTATGTCGTTTCTCTTTGGTGTTAGTCAAAAATCATTTAACTTTCGAGTGTGGACATAGAGAGTCACTTATCAAGTTTCAAATTTATAGGATTTGAGAATGTGACAACTATTTCTTTAATATTAAATCCAATAACTGCACTGCAGTGGAGACGTCTTGTTCTTCCTTGCCTTGCAAAAAAGACATATATCTGTCTTTTTTGTCTTGTTCTTCTCTTGTCTTTTTTTAATTCATGTAGTTTAGCTTTTGCCTCCCCCTTTATATGCCTTTTCTTTTCTTGCTTTTTGAACAGAGGTGTTGGATCTTGAATATCTTTGTATGCATAGGCTTGTTTTACTTGTTGTTATGGTTTCTTTAATACTATTTTAACAAAATCAAATAAGCTTGTGACTTATTTATTTTGTTTAATTGACTATTTGTGTTAATTTTAAATTCTACAACATTTTCTTCTCTCTCTTCACCGTAGAACCTCCGGGTGGAGCCTCTTATTCAATAGATGCAGTGTTATTGTCCTCATGTACGTGCCCATGCTCACATTGTACTGATATTTAAGCAAAACACATAATATTTGTTTAACTTTAATGGTCTTTATTATGTGACCCTAGGCTCAAAACATAATGGATCTTCAATTTCCTTGAATCATTAGATTCATAAAATAATCTACTACAACATGATAATCTGAATTTCAGTTTTGGTATGATCATTTCATTAAAAATGCATCAAAACTGCTATAGACTCATGGAAATCCTATTATTGACCCCTGTCTCTTTGAATCCAAAAATCTCCCATATCCAACTTCAGAACGAGGCGTGTAAATGCTCTCCACAGAGCTCTTCCAATTATCTACACTTAGGTTCAAACCCCAATCAAATCGACCATACGTAGCTTAAGTTATCAGCACAGAAATCCAACCTAGAAACACACCTCTCAACCTCGACCCATCAAGTCCCCCATTTCCACCCCAATCCCGACCCTTCGCTCGACATTTCCTGGCCGTCTATATGTCCTGATCGGGCGGCTCTCGTTCAAAACTATCTTAAAGTCATGAATCCGAGGGGCGTTCAGTGGGCCAATCAGCGTTCAGATTTGTGACGTGGCTTCACATCCCCCCTCTATTTAACCCCTTTCCTCTCGCTCCGAACCAGTCACAGCGAAACGCAACACTCTCTTTCTCTCTCCCCCCGAACTGAACCCTAGGCTCTCGCTCTGCAATCATGACTCGCGCGTTGTCGTCTGCCGTTGCCGTAAGGAAGCCTACTCACCCTCGGTACATTGAGGTATTCGATTATTGTGATTTGTGTGTTGTTTGCGATTGACGGGTCGATTTGGAGAGATCTGATTTGTTCGATTTCGATTTCGCCGTGTTGAATGTGTGTGTGTGTGTGTGGATGAATGCAGATGGTTTCGGATGCGATTAAGGCGTTGAAGGAGAGGTCTGGTTCGAGTCACTACGCGATCGCAAAGCACATGGAGGGGAAGCATGCGCAGTTGCCTTCCAACTTCAAGAAGCTGCTCTTGAACAGCCTGAAGAAATTTGTGAATTCGGGCAAGATTGTTAAGGTGAAGGGTTCTTTCAAGCTTCCGCCTGCTCGCCCGCCGGCGAATAAGAAGCCTGCTGCTGCAGCCAAGCCCAAGTCGGCGAAATCAGTGAAAGTTGCTGCGGAGCCCGCGCCCAAGTCGAAGACTGTTGCGAAATCAGTGAAGGCCAAGGCTGGTGTGAAGGCTAAAGCTGTTGCTAAGCCAGCCGCGAAGCCAAAAGCTGTCGCAAAGCGAAGGTTGGAGGCGAAGGAGAAGCCTGCAAAAGCGGCGAGGACATTGAGTAGGACATCACCGGGGAAGAAGGTGGCAACAACTTCCAAGCCAGGGAAGAAGGTGGCGAAGAAGAAGTCGGCAACTCCAGTGAAAACTGCGAAGCTGGCGACTGTGAAGTCCCCGGCAAAGAAGGCTGCAGCCAAGAGAGGAAGGAAGTGAGGGCCCGTACTCGTAGTAGGAGTAGCTTTTTGTAAAATTTGTCTCTGATGTGTTTTTCGTAGTTTTATATGCCCATGGTAGAAAGTGGTATAGTCAGCTGGTATGATCCTGTGTTTTAGAACTACTTTAAATGTCTCGTTTAAGGATCCAAGCCATTTTAGAATTGAGATGTGTATGGTTGGGGTTGGGCGGGTTTTGAAATGAATCACCTGTTTTTTTTTTCTTTTGTTCTTTAGTTTTGATGTTTTGTGTTTGGTAGGTGTATGTGAGGCTAACATGTGAGTGCTTAGGTTGTGATTGTGAATGGTTTTCCGCTAAACCGATGTTCTGGTTTTTTTAGAGTAGTTATTGATATACAGTAGGTATTTCGTCCTCATTAATTTTGGCAGCTGGAATTGCTGTGTTGATTATCTATCTCAGGGGTCATTTATTATTTTTTTGACTGCAGCATGGTGCCACGTCAGCATGACTCCAGCAATAAATTATGATGTTTGTGTTCATGTGACATGGGTTTGTTTATTATTACTAGTTTTGGTTATTTAAAATAACTAATTTTCTAACTATTAGTTTACGAAAAGGAATAATGATAATTGTTTAAAGGCAACTTATAACAAATTGAAATTGATGTTATGAATTATTTGTTTTATTTCGATCATAAACATATACAATTTTATTCATAAATGTTTATAAATATAATTATAAAATCATAAAAATAATTTATATTATATAATTATTTAAAAAGTATAATTAATTAATTATTATATTATGTTATTTTTTATTTAATATATTTAAATAATTATTATATATAGTTTATGAAAATATTATAATAATAGTAATAATAATAAATAAATTTTAAAAATATTTTTTAATTTAATAATAATATAAAATTATATATTTATTATATTATATTTTATGAAAATATATTTATATTTAATAAAATATTTTATATACATGTTTATTGATTTATTAATTTTTTATTTATAAATAATTTTTATAAATATGAACGATATTTATAAATTATTTATGAATATTTATTCGTAAACGTCTGTAAATATGTTTACAAATATAACAATGACGTTCGCGTTCACGAACGATATTATCTCTTACCTTGTGTTTGGTTGGTATGGAAAAAAGCCATAGAAAACTAAATAGGTAGAGAAAAGAGGTGTAATATCAGTTTTCCCGTGTTTGGTTGGCAGAGAAATACTACAGGGAAAGATGGAAAATGAGACTTTAATGGATAGTTTTTTGTGATGTTCAAAATTAAGGATTTGCTGTGAAAAAGAAACAGTAATCGATACTTAGACAAAACTACCCTCACTTTTTCCACACCCGTCTCACCACCATCCACCAACGTCCGTCTCACCACCACCAGATCTGAAAACGCAGCGAAGAAGAACGACTTGCTCTTGCCGTCGTCGTGCGCTAGGCCGTCAGCGTCGTTGTCGTGCACCAGGCCGTCGGCATCGTCGTTTTGCGCGAGGCCGTCGGCGTCGTCGTTGTCATGCACCAAGCCGTCGTCGTAGTCGTCATGCGCCAGACGCGCCAAGGCGTCGACTTGTGTATTTGAAAAATCAACAATATTTAAATGCAATTAAAGCTGAAAAATCGAATATATTTCCGCTAGGCTGTCGTGTGCCAGCTATCATGACTATTAAATTAAAACTGAAAAAAACGATTAGAGTATATTGTGTATTGAATGCACGGACGAAATGGTGCAGTCAAAGGATAATATGGGTAATTTATACCTTTTTATTATTTTTAACTTTTAATTTTTTTATTTTAAATAATTCCATCCACTAACTTTTCCATATCTTTTCTATCTTAACCAAACAATATTTTTCTTCCACATCTTTTCTTTCCACTTATTTTCTTTCCATTCTTTTTCCGTATTAAATTCTTCCACCCATTTTCTATACTCTACCAAACAAAGGGTTAACGAATTAATAAATGATCTTTTATTGAATGTCATTTTTTCATTAATGTTTGATTCATTTACAGTTAAATATGTCGAGAAAAAAAGTTCACAACCATTATTTTTTTTAATTATTAAATTATAAAAATTAGTTTCTTTTATATTTTTCGTAAGTTTTACTTTTTTTATTTATTAAATTATAAAAATATATTATCATATATAATATAAAATATTATTTTAATATATAAGTAGTAATGAGCAAAATATAGTTGAGAGCATCATGTGCAGCCTCTTTAAATTTTTAGTTAAATTTGCTTATATGGAACAATATGAGCCACAAATTATACTTGAGATTTGTATTTTAAATACAAACTTTATTAAAACATAAATATCGAGACACCAACTATCTAAATTTGATTAAATTTAAATAATCGATGTTTTGATGTTTGGGTTTTAATAAAGTTTGTATTGAAAACACACTCGAATATAATTTATGGCTCATATTATAAATTTAGCTAAAAATTTGAGGAGGCTACTTGCTCTTAGATGTTTAGAATTGGAAGGCAGTGCCTTAACCCGACAAAATATAGAAATCCGCATATTGGAGACGGCGGGAGCACTACCAAGTCTGTCGGACCGTTTTGCTATCGCTGCCGTACGTACGTTGTGGGTTCAGTGCCCTGAGATTGAAACTTTTAATTGTTACATGTTTTCGTTGCTTTTTTATTCACGAATTTAGCATTCTACTTAAGATGCAGCTGGTTCTCATTTGCATTGCGTATTTGCAATTTGAAGCTTGCTGCAATTGAAGACGATCGATAGATATACTTGAAATAAATCATTTTTATTTATACAGTACGTGCACCCAATGAGGCCATCCACGTTACGTACGCTATAAAGAAAACCCCCACTCGGTTCAGCGCTTGGCATCCTAGTTTTAGCGTATCACTCACAACACAACATAAACCATCCCTCAGGGACCGCAGAATACTTACGTAGAGGAAAAAATTGTTCATTATTTCTGGATTGCGTTGGAATTTCCTTGATATATATCATCATTTGGCCATGAATACATATTATAGGTCATTAGTGACATTAATAGGAGCAGTTACAAATATCTTATTAGTTGTTACATTTCTAACAATTTACTAGTGATCGTAATTATACATAAATGTTTTTGTAGATTTTTGTCCCGGTTTGGGCAGCTTGGTTGGTCGTGGAATGTCGTTGCTGAGATGGGTCTTTTAGAACTTGCCATATTTCCTTGGCTGAGGTCGTGTATATGATGCTTGCAGAAAATGGGATAGATAATATAGAACTTAACCCGTAGAGAATGGGCCAAGTCCACAAATCGATATTCTAACATGCATGAAAATGTGGTTAACAGAATCTATGGATTTAGTGCTATATTTAAGCCCCATGTAATTACTTATGCTAATCTTATTTAGTCTTTGTAAAGATGGTTTAGTAGACAAGGCTATAGAGCGATACTAACCAGTTTTTTCCAGGGAGGTAGAGTTGAAAATGTTTGTAAGCGAGATGCAAGCTTGTGGTGCAATCCCAGGCCAAATTCGTGGACCTATCCCACATACTTGGATGGGCTTTTACTTTTAGGCAATGGCATTGTTTTGTGCATTGAAAAAGGTGGGTCTGAAATAAGTACAGAGACGTTGAACTGCCTCATGAATGGGATTTGCAATGCAGGGAAATGTAAGGCTGCTGCGGAACTATATTACACCTTGCCTGACAAAAGGCCTGATGCCAACGGCTGTAACATATACAGGATGGATGGTTACTGTAAATTTGGGAATATGGAGAAGGCACATGATTTGTTTTTTAAAATGCATGAAAAAGGTTTTGCTAGACAGGCAGATGCAGCAAAGATCTCAGTGTTCGTTGAGCTGTTCTCAAGTGATGAGCAAAATCCTGGATTAACAAAAATAGAAAATGTAATTATGATGAGGGATCCTTTTACATTAAAGGTCATTTATTCTCTTCCATACGTGACTTCTTTTAATGCTGGTCCTTCCTCAGAAGAGGAGTGATCACTTTATTACTTGTTTTTTTTTTTTTTTTTTTTCCATGCTGAATAAAAGGAGAAAAAAAAACTATTAGGAGGGAAGAGAGGAAAAAAAATAAAAAAATAAAAATCAAACACACTAACAAAATTTGGGTTTTATCATTCTTTCTTGAGATGATGTGTTTCATCCCCATAGGTAAACTCTCTTCATGTCAATGTAATTGCCATTAAATTTCATTCTCATGATTGAAACTGAGCTGTGCATTGAAAGAAAAATATTTTTACATTTTCTTTATTCTATTTATGAACTTTCATAAGTTTTGAACAAAGTTCAGACATAACAATTCTTAGTACTGTTAACATGGAGATGTTTCGAAATCCCACTGTCCAAAATTACCTAATGTTCACCATATTTGATCTTTCGAGTTTTTGGATTGAGTACTTCAGCTCCTTTTGAATGTTTAACCTTGAAGGTGACAAAACAATGTCTTTCCACACCGATCCACCTTCACAAGCCGGGTTCGGGCTCTTATAAAGCTCATATATGGACTCTGCTTCCTCATTCAACCTGCCTATGGTCTTTAAACAGCCTATTTCTCCCGGATCAACAAGCAAATTCCTGTCCCTGTCCTTCCATCCTATCAACTTCAGAACCACCATTACATCAGGTTTGCAAACTCACATTTTATGTCAAATAAAGTGTAAACAGTAAAAAATTGGCATAGATCATGCTTATGCTTGGTATATAGAATGTTTAGTATTTTTTTTAGTCTACCCGTTCTTTTCGGCGAAGGAAACAAAAAGGAAGAAAGAATAGTCTACCCCTTATTTTAGTATATAGAAGGATTGTTGAAGTACCTTGGGTGGGCCTTCCAGAGCATTGGTGCAAAACAACCTTGAGTTATCAACTAATTGGCAATATGTGAGGAATGCATTTGCAAATCTTTTGTGGGATCTCAGCTGTGACTTCACCCTCACAGCTCTTCTACTCAAGATAGCTCTCCTGCATATATATTTTCAAATATGGATCAACACATTAGCATCAATGTATCATATATAGCCCAGGAAAATACCTACTTGGATTCCCAAATTAAATGTCAATACCAAAATCAATATACCCCAATGTTCCATGCTCCCAAACAAATAATTGTAAATATGAAGCCTGGTTCTCAGACATACCTAATTCCTCTAATGACAGCTAAATAGGCATCACAAACAACTCCAACTAGCTCAATCCTGTATGGTTTTCTCCGTTTGCCACCATCTGCAGTTTCTTGCTCTTCTTCAACCTGTTCCCAGTAGTTCTCAGTCACAGTTCCATCTTCAGCTTTCCTATAGCCCACACCCATGCGGTAACGACGGCGGTGAACGTTCCTAGCCATCGTTATTGTCTGCACAACAAAAGGTTCCCATGAAAGCGTGCCGTCCATGATCACATCTCGCCCTTCGTTGAGTGCGGTCACAAGGAGAGATGATGCTGCATCTGTAGATGACTGATGCACCTGTTTTTGGAGGATGTTTTTTAGTATTTTTCTTAATGGCAACAATACAGAGAGAGAGAGAGAGAGAGAGAGAGAGAGAGAGAGAGAGAGAGAGAGAGAGAGAGAGAGAGAGAGAGAGAGAGAGGAGATTTGTTTTACCAGTTCGGCTGTTTGTAGCATGTCTTGATGGTGGCCTCTGGAGTTGAGAGCTTTGTATATGACATCTGATTCTTTGAAGGCATCTGCCTCGATAACCACTGCATTCCCAGCGGCTTCTGACCAGAATGATCTGTTACACATCCACACCAAAAACATCCTGACGGTTCATCGTATATGTATATTTGGACATATCAGTTGAGAATTTATTGGTGTTTCAGAAATCTGTTTCATGTGGTTTGCTTGCAACGGAAAAAATCTGGTATGTATTTTGGATTGCAAGAGAGCTTAGTGCAGGGAGTGCGTAATGTGCATGTGGGGAGGTGTTATTCCTTACTCTTTGAGAATGTCCTGAAGTACAGTACTCTTCCCAGCTCCCATCCCACCACCCATGAAGAGAAGCACTGGGCTTCTATCTTTGTGAGCGACCGGGGCCATGACATCAGTGCATCGTGAGTCGTCAAGTCTGATTGCTTTCATCTCCTCCACCAGAGTAGAAAATAGTCTGGCCACCTTGAGATTTTTTGTGACCCTCTCAAACCTCTGTTCCCTAAGCCAGAGAGTAAGCATTGGATAACTGAATATTTGAACATTTTGCTATGACAACTGCTCATTTAAAAAAAAAAAAAAGGTAACGACCGGAGAGGGGCCGGGTAGTAGTCAGATTGCCCTTTAGCACTACATTAGCTCTCCATCTTTGATGATTGCATATATATGGAAATAAAGTATATGTTGCTTACTAGCATATTGGTGTCAAAAACATTATACCATCAGCCATAGCTATTAGCTAGTAGTGTATTTCTTTTTTTTTTTAAAACATTTTCAATAGACCAGTCATGCATGCACGCACAACTAATAGCATAATATATTCACACTCATATATATATATATATATATATATATATCAAACGTACGGATGTCATTTAAAACTTTAGAATTTTCTAAAAAAACATAGCAATATGTGCATATGGATAATGTCGGCAATGGCATGCAATTTTTTTTTGTCATAATCGTTACCTGGTCGCTTTCATGACAATGCGCTTGAGCTTATGCTTGGCCTTGGACTCAGCAGATTCAGCAGCCAAAACCTGCAATCGTTCAATGAGAAAAAAACAGAAACAAAAAAGAGATGTTTTAGATGGAGACATACAGTTCCACGTGTTTTTAAACAAATCGTCGATCGTATTTTCATGTCCCAGCGAATTGTGTAACTAATTTACGTGAGTGATTGCAATATCAGCATGGCTCCAGTGAAACGCAAAGTAGCTTAGGATGCATCTCTCCAGCTCCTCCAGAAGCTTCACGAATAGAGAGCTGGCGTCGGGTTCCTCCGCAAAGTACGTGTATAGATTGTCCTCGCATCCCTCGGATTTGCGCACATAATCAGATGCCAATTTGCAGAGCAACGGGCATTCCCTTCTGTCCCTGAATCCCAGCTGCCTAGCTGCCTCCACCACATGCCCAACCCAACCAGGGAACAGAGTAAGACCAAAAAAAAAACACACACAAAAACAGAGGAAAACAGAGCCCCCACCCAGGGTTTGTCATGAAATTTGACATTTTACCAAGATAATGAGAGAACTTCTCCAGCCTCACGGCCCGATTGTCGGTCGCAGGTTTGAGCCGGGGACTGATCCTGTGATACTTGTGTTTCCGGTGCTGGTAATTCACAGCGACGGCGATGATCAATCCAATCGAGGAGGCCACGAAGATCTGTGTGAAGGTGCTGCCATCTGAGGAGAATTGAGGAGTCCCCATTAATCACAAACGAGAGTGGTATTTCCATGTAGGAAAGAAAACATTTATTCGCATGTTTTTGTACAGCTTCAGCACTGTTCTATTTTTTATTTTTGGTCATTTGATTTGATGTCTACCTGCCTCTCTCTCTGCATGTTTTAAGACAAGCTTAATAAACTGTGGGATTTGCTGTTTTTTTTTTTTTTCCTTTTTCCTTTTCGTTTCAATGATTTTAATTATGAAAAGAAACAGATTTCCTACTTTGATGCTTGTGCCACTTCTCTCCTGCTTAATAGCTCAGCCAAAAAAAAACAAACAAATAAACTCCTTCTTAATCGCTGTACTTGACACGTGTTACAAGCGGATGGAGTTTTGGTAGAGGCAATTAGGAATTTCAAATTCTACTCATCATATATATGAACTTAATGGGTTAGTAAAAATATTTTGTATAATTAGTCACGGATTGTATTTTTTTCTCTCTCTTTTAATGATCTTATTTTATTTGCTGTCATGTCGTTACCCACTAACATTAGTATGTGACAATAAAAATTCAAAAAATCCTATATGTTGTATATCTATCACTTATATTATATAAAAATAAATCAGTACTCTAATGTTATATAAACAAATTCTTATAGTTTATACAAATTCATTTATTTTCTATTAACTCATGTTATATTTTATGTGTGACAAGACATATACCTTTAATGTTATAAATTAAGTACGTAATCCTTTACTTAAGGATAAACTCATATTAAGATTTATATATATATAGTAAAAGTCAAATAAATAAAATAATACTTTGTTAATTTTCAAGACGATCAATATATAATTATGTACATTACTGGATAGAAATCAAAACAGATGAAAACTTTATAATAAAATAGAATATAAGTAAACAAAAGTTACAAAACCCTCCCTTGACCCAAAGTTCATGCTGAGAACATGTTTTTCAAACACATCAGAACAAATGTTTTTAATTTAAGGTGTCAATGCCCATACCATGTGTCAAATCCTCAACTGGCCTTTTTTTTTTTTAAATTTTTTCTTTGCGTGTCAAATGTTTTATCAAATTTTGTGACCTTATACTACTATTAATAATAAAAGTCAAATTATTATTACAGTTCAATCAAATAAGCCTATACAAGTAAATTGGGTATTTGGACACTTTAACTTAAGGATAAACTCAGTGTGCTTGGTTACCAAATTTAATATAACATTTTTTTTTTTAAAAATTTTTTTTTTATTTTTTATGACAATGATCATTAATTAGATTTTATATAGTATATATAGTTGTGCAAAGCTGGGCAAATGGAAAAGTCAAATAAATAAAATAATACTTTGTTAATTTTCAAGACGATCAATATATAATTATGTACATTACTGGATAGAGATCAAAATAGATGAAAACTTTATAATAAAATAGAATACAAGTAAACAAATTAAAGTTACAAAATAGATGTTGTTATTTTGCTATTGATATGCATTTACTTGTTGCTTTTGAGCATACGTGGGGAGGGGTACGGCCAAGGCAATGAGAAGGTAATAATCCATTACCATTGCCAAGGTGCAGTTGCGTCAGGCCAGAGTTGGAGAGCCGAGAGAGCAGCTAGATTTGATGTGGCATATATGTTTTGGTAACACCTGTGTGGGGAACCATGTAGTGCAGGCGAATAGTGAGACAGGGATCGAGTGACGATGTGAGCAGTGTTAAGTTGGAGCAGGGGAACCGCAAGCAGGAATAATTGAAGGTGGCGGCCATCGAGAAACAACAGGATGTTAATGACAACTGACAAGAGGCCTCCGTTTGATTATTGAGTTGGCATCATTAGCACCACATGCCACTGCAGGAACCGATACCCCTATCATTATTGCCACCGTTTTTCCACGCACAGAACCGCGCGCGCCCCCGACCAGAGGAGGAGCCACCATGGGTGGAACCGGCAGTTAAGGAAAGCAAAATCAAAGTGATTTTGATTTCAACCATTTTTGTTAATTATAGGACTGTACATAGTAACATTATAGTGATTCTCTTTTCTATGTTTATAATTTCGTAAATAAGGCAATAGCTTAATTGAAGGCCTTATCTTAGTTCTGCTGCCTTAGACTTCTTATATCAATCCTTCCTTCAAGGAATATGAGTGAATTTATTCGAGTTCTAATTTCTTATTATGGTATCAGAGTAATAAGATTTTAATTTCACTCTAATTATTCTTTTTTATTAAGGATCAGGCCATGTTGAAAAATGAAAATCATCCTGCTGTGCTGCATGTTGAAAATGATCTCAACCAAATGAATAAGACTAGCCTTTTAAATTTCGAAGTAGCAGGGAACTTCTCTTATGCCTATCTTGTAAGCCATTAATGTTGGCCGAGACTTTATCAATAAAGTGAGGATTTATATTTTAATTTTGTTTTTCTATTTACAATAACCCCCAACTTTAAAACTGTCATATCAGTATTTGTGGGTCCTCACTCCTCATCATATAATGATATGATCGTTGATCATGGGAAAGCAGGCATCCTAAATCTCTGTGGGTCCAAACTCCACATCCGATGTGAAAGCCTAGTACTGATGCCACAAGCAACCGATTCCAAGCCCCTACAAAATCAACGAGATCGAGCAGATTAGAACAATGTGAAGCAAAGAGCAAGAAAAGCATATATCTGTGACTGTGACCATGGGGCAGGGGAAAAAAATACACGAGACTGTAAATTCTTTATCTGAAAATTCATACACCTAGGACCTAGCAATTGCTTATAACTGCCCGGGTAATAATAACAAGGCCGGAACTGCCGGCAGGAACCGGGCCGACATGAGTATACAGCTGCCAATGGCGCGATGCTGTCTGACCTCTACCGATCGATTTGGTGCGGTGGTACATCAAAATAGTACTGGATGCAAGAACTATAGCTATACAATTTCCATTTTTGTAAATAGTGCCTTCGCCCACAGCTGGGGGGAATGAAGCCTGGTCCGAAATCATTCAGACATGATGATGATGACGAACTCATTCGTTTCTATATGTTTCCATGTGTGTGTCCACACAAACATATATATGAATGATCTCGAACCAGACAACATTCCCCTCAGCTTTTAATCGATATATGTGTGTGTGTGTGTGTGTGGTAGGGAGGGACAGAAACCAATTATGGGGTGCTTGGTTTTGCCCATGCATTTGAGTACCGATTTGAGGTCCTATATATACGTTCGAATGATGAGAAGAGGATCGGTGTTGGGGGTTCACGAAACCACATAGCATGGTTACGGCCGGAAGTCCACTTTCTAACCTCTCACGCCTAGAATATATATATATATATATAGGACACATACTTTTTCCCAATAGCTAGCTAGGACGCTTTCTTTCTTTCTTTCTTTATTTTTCTTGTTTTACGTACATATGCATGTGTAGCATGTAGTCATTAATTAATAAACTGTTATCATTAGGAACCGATAAATATAATTAAGGACATGATGAAACTTCTCATTGTTCTCATATAATATCTAAAATACTGGATCTATAACAAATATACATGTCTCGATCTTGGTAAAACTCATATCATTTACTACATTTGGCTCCTTTCAAACCTTCTTTAACACAAAAGAGGTCATATATTCATTTCACCCCACGAGTGAAAAAGAAATAAAAATAAAAAAGTGATCTCAGTTGTAGCTAATTTATATAGATTCATGAGTTATGACCTTGCCCCTGCGTTACTGTCTATCTCATTTAATACCTTCTAACTCATATATTTTTATATATCACCGTATGATGGTACATTGAAGTATTCAATTCTAGGCCTTGACTTTTGTTTCGAGTTTAATACCCAACCCACTAAACTAGGCATAAAATATATGAAGTTCAAAGTTTGAAAACCCGGCCACCCCATGCATGCCTAGCTATGCGTTATATGTATACTTTTAATGTTCAAAACCGTTAATTAGTCGCTTCCCCCCTTCCTTTTCCTCTTTCCCCCCCTTCAGTTTAAGTTTAGTCTGGCAATATTTAATGATGCTTTTGTGCTTAGGCAGCAGATTAATTATGATGGTCTCCAGTAAATTAGTCCTCGAGGGCCAGCCTGTAACTTGTTTTAATCAAAAGAAACAAATTAAGCATCTTAATTAAGATAAGGTTTATGCCGAGCCGAGAAAAGGACTTATATATGTGTCTTGCTTCCAAGGTCCAACTGGGGCAAAGATGCAGTACTCCTATGCCATTTATGCCAAGCTTAAACCCTAAGCCTCCTAGGGATTGATGGCCCTTATATTTACCCATGCTTGTGACAGTATTCATTATTTCTAATGTTCGTCAGTATCTTAAAGTCAACAAACATGATGTACAGTATGATGTGCCAGAGGTGAATAATATTTTATGGGTCTATGACTCTATGTCTGATATATATTCATATATGGTATCAGCCTGTTTATAATGATTATTATTATATTATTAAAAAAAACAGTCCATGGATCATTTAGCCGCCAAATTAGAATAAGGAATATGTAGTACACGACTGCCCAAGTAATATATAAGGGCCAAACGGAAAATCTAGCTGTTATGAAATTATTATTATTATTATTATTAATATATAAAAGCAGAATTGAATGCCATGCAAGCAAGGGTTTGTCTTGCAGAAGAGATGAAAGAATATATGACAGCACAAAATTGGCATCAAAAGACGAGAATCCAACATTATATATTAGGCATTTTCAAATTAGTAATTTGCGGAAAAGCATATTTCACGGGAATGGGATGGATCAGTGTGCCTGGGAGTTTTTTTATTTTTATTTTTAATTATATATATAATTATATATACGTAGCATTCTTATTTTAGAAAAGGTAAATATAATTAACGAGAAAAAAGTACAAACATCGTTATATTAAGTCGAACAAGCCGAAATAGTAATGGGTAAAAGAAAAGTCTAGTATATTATTATGAATAAAAATTTTTAAATAATAATAATATTAATTTAATAACAATAAAAATACTTCTGCGCAAATTATTTGAACAATCTACGTTTGTTCATTAGTAAAATATCGGAGCAAGCATTAGAGATTTTTTTAAAAACAAAAATGTTGAAATTTTTTATTTTGGAAAAAGATAGGTCTTATTAATGGATAGACATGCATAAACGTACGTAGTAGCAGAACCTGTTAAGATAGTAAACTTTCAAATAATTCGCAAAAGAGGAAAAAAAGAATAAAAATAACAAAAATGATATGCGAAAATCAAATTAGAAGAATGAAAATTAACTTGGAGACAATAAATTTAGTCAATTACTTAAATACTCCTAATAAAATAATTTTAACAAATAATATATAATAATTTTAGGTGACCGTGTAAGAAATTATCGGTTCGAATTATGTTTTGTTTATTGATGAATTAATGTGCGTTTTATGTATATATCTTGAAAAGATGTAGATACAATATATAACTCAATAATAATAAAAGACATGTTGAAAGGGCTAATGACTCATTTTACTTGATGCTCGTCTCAAACCATTTGAAGAATCCATGTTTGATTTGTTTTCTTCTTTAAAAAATTTAAGCTATAGAGAGTGCAGTTGTATTATATATGATTTATGATTATGAGTAAATAAATGCATGGATTTCTGAGCTTACTGAGTGTAGAGCCGTTGAATCTCTATTATGTAAATAAAGAGAAAGCAATTTCAACACCGTGTTAATTTCACCATTTCTGACTTTTGTCTTAATATGCCTTGTAATATTGCAATTTAAAATTTCACCGACATATGTAAATTTCTAGTTAAAACTCCAAGAAAGATAATCCCACATTCAGCCTGTGTCCTACTTGGCCGCGAAATTCAAATTTCTAGAAGGATATTAGTTTTGATTGTCTGAGATCAATTTGATAAATTTTCAATGGAGTCTTTCCAAAAAGATAAAATTACACATCCTAAACTTGTGTGTAACATTTATAGTTTTTATTTTGATAAATAAATTAAGATTTAGGGTTTAGAATTTCGGGACAAAAACAAAAATATACCAAAATCTTAATCAATCATAGACTAAGTATATAATTAAATTACGTACTTAAGAAATAATTTTTAATACATATTGGTGACAAAATATACACTATTAAGAAATAATAAGGATGACATGCTCTCCAACGAAGACAGATAGTAGGGACAAAACAAAAATAAAAACACACAATTATTTTCTTTCCGTTATGATGAAAGTCTATATATGCATTGGCTTATAAATACATAGTATTCAAAGAGAATATCAATATAATTTGATTTGTAATTGAAAGTTTGGATCCAAATTCAAATACTACTATATATATATATATTTCAAATTGAATTTTGACATTATTAAAACATTAATCTAAATAATTAATATATATAAGTATAACTATATAAAATGATAAAATTCTTAAATAATAAAAGAATCACATTTCTAAACCTTCTCTCCATGGCAAGAAAAGGTAAATAATAATATATTTGAATCTTTTTAGCCTCATATCCTTAGGGTTTGTTTAGTTGAACTTACAAATTATTTATAAGTCAATATTATTTTTTCAAGGGTTTGATAATCAGCTTGTGGATTATGTTTATTTTACAATTTAAAACATCTTAATAGTCATAAATAAAAAGGAGAGTTCTTATGATATATATGTTAGATTTGAATTTAATAAAAGTTTGTTATAGCATTGAAACATTTATAAAATTTGAGATTTATATTTTTATTGGTCATTTCGTCTGTATACAAGTCATAAGCATCTGGTATCATTTTGTTTACTTATGAAAGTCATTAGCTCCTTATTTTATAAACCTAATTAAGAATATAGTTATATAAGTAGTCCTTGAATCGAACAAATATTTTGTAGATGGGTCCATTGAAATGTTTCATTACACAACTTATTTAATAAGTTGTGACTTAAGAATTTATATATGTGATGAATTATATTAAGTATGTTTTTCATAATTTTATTTAAACTAGTTTTATTCAAAAAACAACTAAAATCTTGGTCAAATTTATGTAGGAATTCTGCTTATTTTTTTTGTATTTTGATTGCTTTATCATAAATTATATTTTAAATCTATTTTGAATAAATTAAAGGATGAGTCATTAAACTCATCCTTTAATTGTTATTATTTTTTACGTGAGTCGAGAATAATTGAGAGAACAGAACACATAATCCAATGATTTGATATTTAATTAATCTTAAGCTAGTAAAGGGAGAGGAGTATTGTATGTTATAAAATAAATTTAATTAAGCTTAGTAGTATAAATTTAGTTCATTTTGGTGCAAATTGTCATTTTTTACTTTTCAAGACTTTTATTTCTTACAATTATAACTCAAAGCTAATAACTTATAATACTTTAATTAACACATCAAATGCAACCTCATCACATTTTGTAATTATTAGCACGTTCTATAGTGCATTTTATTTTAATATATTTACCTATTTATACACACACATATATAAAACAAACATCACTTATAATTAATGATGTTGTGAAATAAGCTTTTCATCTTACTAGTGTCTAGCTAACATAAACACAATCTAGGCAAATAACAAAAAGCATCATATAAGATAGCTTTATCCATTAATGGACCATCAATAAGACACTTACAAGCAATGAAACATGAGCACTTCATTCGTTACCATAGTTTTATATTACACGAGTATTTTAACACTTACACATGTGATGATTTAATTTTAAGAACTTTAATAAAGTTTTTATATAATTATTATACTATTTTAACATTCTAATATTATTTTGATGTATGAAGAATCATTTCATGTTTTATATTAGCTTAAAAAATATTTATAATAATTATTGGAGTATGTGGCTCATATATGATGTATGAAAGATACCAATAGAAGGTTGGACAAGTGAGTGGAACGCTACGGAGTGAGGGAGCGGAGCGGCACGGAACGGAGAGAGACAACGTTTTTGTTTATTATTCTCAATTGCAATACATCACTAAATTTATTTATTTTTTAAATAAATATAAAATCTTTGTATTTTCAACACATAATAATAATAATAACAATAACAATGTTTTAATTTTATTATATTAT
Source organism: Taxillus chinensis (assembly GCA_023512835.1). NCBI lineage: Eukaryota > Viridiplantae > Streptophyta > Magnoliopsida > Santalales > Loranthaceae > Taxillus > Taxillus chinensis. The sequence continues at coordinate 2,548,413 of CM042089.1, read as the reverse complement.
ACCGGTAATTATAAAAATTATTTTTCATTGTTATATTTCTAATTACATTTTCATGAACGTTATTATTATGAATGTTGTTATTTTTAAAAGTAACAAGGCATGAACGTCAATTCATTTGCGAGAGAGGAGGAGGAGGAGCCACACGAATCGCCCCGACAAATTTGCGAACAACTCTCGCAGGCTCCAACGCTCCGATTCCGATGGCTCCTCCAAGCTCGCCACCACCATTTCTCGCAGCTCCTCCTCACGGTTCCTCACCATTTCTCGCAGATCAACAACCCCTCGCCAAGAAGACTCAAGAGAGAGAAACACCGCAGGCTGATTCCAAATTCGATCCATCCATCCATCAATCATCAGGACCAATCGTCGTTTCTGGCTCCGATTCCTCCCTCGTTCTCGCCACATTCCACGCTTTTGTTTTGTTTTCTTCTTGTTTTTGTTTTTTTTGCCTTCTCCATTTTCACGATGCATTTGCGATGCCGTTAGTCGCCTCCTCCGCCAGCGTAGTCGAAGCTTCCCATTCCTCGCTCTCATGCGGCTGCTGCTGCTTCGCTGTCCCCTTTGATTTTGATTTTGATGGCACCACCCCGGCGACCAAGTTGTTCCTCGGACGTGTTGGCTTTCATCAATCCCCGCTGCTGTTGTTTGGGAGGTCAATAAATTGGCGGGAGCAAGTTTCCAGAACTCTAGAATGGTACCAGCTGCATCTCGTTTATGTTTCGCCTCATGTTTATTTATTTGTATTTTTCTATTTTATAGCTTGACATTGCTTCTTATTTGATTGTTTCAAAATTTGGGTTCGTGTATCCTTTAACATTGCTTTGATTCCTACTTGATATGAGTTGGATCCATTGGCCGTGTTATAATCCTCATTATTTTTTACGAAGATTGTGATGTTTTCAGTTTTGGCCTCTTGGGTCGTGTTTCTTTGCATTACGCGCGTATCGATATGATGCACACAAGGAGCCTTGCAATTTATTTCTAGAGTACACTATTCTATTATGGTATTTTAAGACGTCCTGTCCTGAAAGGGCTTAGGAGTGAACTAAATGTCAAGCTGGCCGGATTTGGTTTAAGACTTTTTGAGTAGAACTGCACCTCAGAGCTGGTCCGAAAAGGGCTTAGGAGTGAACATAGGAATAATGCATGAACGTGAACTAAGGTTGTTGTGATGTTTGGGATGACCTGAGGACGTCTCTTCTTGCAACTGGCTTTGGGCATCGGGTCCTCGGAGTATTAATGTTCATTGAAACTCAGAGCAAATGAGTATTACTATTCATTAACGGCATATTTGATTAAGCTGTTTTCTGTTTTTATTATTAAAATATAATAACTGTTTTTTGTACTCGAAAATAGTTATTATATTTTGAGAGCAAAAACAGAAAATAGCCTAAAACAAACATGCCCTAATTTTCTATTTGTGTATAATATTTATGTAATGGCGTTAGAAACTATAAAATATGTTTGCTTTTCAAAACATTTTTTTCTATATCAATTTCAGCCTTTAACCTCGGAGGTCTCACAAACTTTAGCTGCTGCAGGGTGCCCCAGTGACCATCATTGCAGACTCTCATGTTTGGGTTGAAGATCAAACAGTTTCTTGGATTGATGGAAAAGTATTACAAGTCAATGGAGAGAAAGCTGAGATTGAAACGACTAATGGGAGGATGGTATATATAGTTTTTTCCATTTTAATTCAATGGCCAGTTTCCATTTTTAGTGGCATTTCAAACATCTGCTTGCAAACTTCTGTGGGGTTCAATGATAAACGTAGCCAAAAAAAATAAATTGTCACCTTGCACTCTATTAATATAAAAGAAACATAAAAACAAAAATAAAAATTTGATTGTTGGGGAGAAAAAAAAATCACATTCAATGGGATACACGCACTTGCCATATTTGGGAAAGAACTATTTTACTGAAGGCATAGTTGTTGGTTGGTAGATAACCTTGAACCTTAAATGCACTTTCTCTTCTGGTCTTTGGGCTGCTCTACCATGCATGGTTAACATTTAATTTTCGTTTGTTTTGAGTCTGGGTGTTTTAGGCCTACCAAAATAAAATAAATTCAGAAATTTCTATGATAAAAAAATTGCCAACAAATTGCTAATATTTAATTTGCAATTATCACTTATTCATACTCTATGGGAGAGGAAATGATTTACAAATGCAAGAGATTAGGTCATAAAAAAGGATTATTGATCAGTTGAGATACGTCCTGCCATTGACTTCGTTTGGCAGTGAACATAAAATGACCCAATTATATGAATGTAATATTGAACAAGATCAAATATTCTCATTTCAATTTTGTTAGCCAGATCCCGTATCTTTCCCTAAAAAATTGGAACACTGTAGTTTTATTTATTTATTTATTTATTATCATTATTTTTATCTTGTTATTTTTGTTAAAATATTTATAATTTTATTTATTTATTTTTAATTTGAAAATTTTAGAATAAGAACAAGATCATACCAGCTGTTCCAACAGTGTGTTTTTCCATTTTATGAAAATTATATAAATAATTAAATTACTTCTATATATTTCTATTCGTCTTATATCTCAAAAATGATGAAACAACAATTTCCAAAGGCCTAAGTTTAGCAGGGGAATGGTATACTATGAAAGTAGGGAGAGTACAAGGAGACAAAAAGAGACATGGTTTTGGTGTGAAATCAATAGGCCATTGAAATTCAACCTGCTTATTAACTACATAAATGCATATTTAATTTTCTGGCCAACCTTGAAATTCTAAAGCATGTCAATAGGTTATTTTAAATCATATGTATATACATATATAATATACTAACATTGAAATTATGTTGAACTTACAAAGCTGTGAGGCCCAAGGTCAAAACTAGAATTTATTTAGTCTCTGCCTACGGTCTTTTCCTCTCATTTATGAATTGTTGTTGTGGCTTCTAAGTTTAATGTAGGACAACAATAAATCTACGAGCAATCTTGTAGTTGATGAAGTTGATAAGTAACTATAAAATTTATTTATATTGCATTTGTTTTTTACATGCTCTGTTTCTGTAAGTAACTATGTCTTGTTTATGTGTCTAAGTTGTTTATGCTTTCATATTGTTATGTTTTTTCCTTTTAGCTTTTTAACCATATAATAGTTTTTGAAGGACCAAGGCATTGGAGGGTTTTGCTTAGCAAGGCAATGCCTAAGTGGTCCCTAAGCAACTAAGACGTTTGTAATATATATTTTTTTATATGATAATTTCTATTATCATTTATAACAATGTAATATAGGGATAAAAAAAGAAATAATTCAACTTAATGCATATATTAATGAATTTAACATAAATTTACAACATTAAAATAAGCAAAATGTCAAAATTTGAAATACAAAATATTAAATTAAAAGCCAAATAGTAATCATTAGTTTGTTCAAGTAGTTGCCTCTAGTCTATAGGATATGAAACTGTTACACTAAAACTGTTTTCCATATTTTCATCATCATTCATATGCTCCCCAACCTCCAAAACTTCTTTTACTTATGAGTCCGACTAGTTCTCTTTTTTCATTCTCCTTAGTTTATTATGGCTTGAAATGATGATACCTAAATTTTTCTATCAACCATGTCCCTCGTAATATCATTAAACTATCATCATTCATTTTTCATCTTTTTACTCTCACATGTGTATATACACTATTATCAATGAGTTCATTTTTTTCTTTGAACTTGTTTTAGAACTTCATTGAAGATTTAAGTTGAAGGTTTTACACCCACTGCCAGCCCCTTTTGTCATTTGAATTTCTTTTTATGATTCCTTTTCACTAGCATCAACATTAAAATTAATCTTAGACTTTTATTTTTCATGATATAATCTCTCATCTTTGTAGAATTTTTTTTTTGTCACCTTCAAGCATTTGTCTACGTCACCATATCCCCCATACAAGGGCTATTTTAATCTTTTCATTATTGCTTTGGTATCTTTATCAAAAAGTTTATATCAAACAAAATTTTATTATTCAAATCAGGTCAATACTCGTACTTTAGCTTGGATCATTGGACTTGGTCCTATACTTTAGATTTGATTTTGGATCATAAGCAAACCCAACTTTGCTAACTCTCCTTCTCAACCCGCATCTTGTTCGTTTCTTTTCCATCTTTTTTCGAATCCCTTTCCAACAATATTGGTATTCATTTCACATTAACAAACATAACAGTGTCACATTACGTGAAGGGAAAAAAATTCAAACGAATATGAGATAGAAATAATAAATTTCACAATTGAATGAATCTATGAAAATGGCGATTAAGAAATTTAAGGCAAACACAAAAAATCAAAATAGTAAAAAATTACATTAACACCCTAATTTACCACACCAATGTCAATCACTGTGGGGAGGGCCGAGAGGGAGAGAACGTGTGCAGCGACAGTGGCGGTCAACAGCATCAATGAGCCAACAATTTGTTGTTGGCGGTGGTTGCTGGGGAGGAAGACAGCAATGGCGGTCACGGAGAAGAAGATGATGTTGTGGCCGGCAGGAGAGATGTTTTTTGATGCCTGATGCAGAAGAAAATGGTCATTCAAGAGAAGAAGATGCGTAACAAACTCAATTGATGGGAAGACGTGAGTCATGGGACGCTGGCACTAGGCAAAAGTGTTGAAAAAACAAGGCACAAAACAACATTGAAATAGAAAGTGTTTTTCTAGTTCCAGGTGATGCCTTGGCACGCACCTGGACACCATTCGGTGGTGAGGCAAGGTGCCCGAGCACTTTGCTTACTTCCCACTCCTCACCTCGTGTAGTACGAGGATGACACTTTAAAAACTATGAACCACATAACTGCATATCTAATTTTCTGGCCAAGAAAACGAGAGCAAGGTATCCATTTTTCCCTAGTAGTATGCAGTTTTTCTCTTGCTTTTGTTTTTCTTACTTTTAATATCAACCAGGTGGTTGCAAATTTGTCAAAGATATATCCAAAGGATGTGGAGGTTCCTGCTGATGGAGTTGATGACATGACCAAGCTATCATATTTGCACGAGGCTGCTGTTTTACATAATTTGGCAACTAGATTTGAGCATAATAAAATATATGTATGTTTGTCTCTAAAATTCACCTTGTTTTTTTGTAACCATTCAACCTTCCAGCATAAATTCACTAAGCTATTGTCTACTCCGTTCTAATATGGCATTACATTATTGCATGATGGCAGACATATACGGGAAACATACTTATTGCCATCAACCCATTCCAGAGTTTGTCTCATCTGTATGATTCTGACATAATGGAACAATACGAAGGAGCACCTTTTGGAGAACTCAGCCCCCATGTTTTTGCAGTTGCCGATGCTGCTTACAGGTGACCACTTACTCTATTTGAGATGAAGTATGTACTGCTTAATGGAATGTGTTCTTAGGCTGTTTAATTGCTTAATATTTTAATCAGGGCAATGGTCAATGAAGGGAGAAGCAATTCCATTCTAGTTAGTGGGGAAAGTGGGGCTGGTAAGACTGAAACCACCAAAATGCTTATGCGCTATCTTGTTTATCTGGGTGGCCATACAGCCAATGAAGGAAGGACTGTTGAACGAAAGGTTCTTGAAGTAAGATAATTATCTGTCGCCAGTTCTACATTTTTTATGGCTTGATAGGTTGCTATTATGATGCTTAATGAGCTTTAGCATTTAAAGATAAACATTTTAAAACACTCATTTCACCGAGTAATAGGACAAAAGCAGTTTTAGAATGATAATGCCACAAGAATTAATTTAGGGCAATTTTGAAATTATTATTGTTTAGGGATGCTGACCTCTAAAATATGTTCAAGGGCTTAGTAACTCTGTAGAATGATTGAAACGGGAAAAAAACTGCATTTTGAGTTGCTGGGAACATATGCAATACACATCTCTTACCCTTGAATCCTAAGGTTAAATCTTTATATTTGAAATGTAATCCCTTTATAACTTCAACAGAACCCAAATATAAAACAATTCAGTAGCCCAAAAAAACCAATAGAAAACGCTAAGCAAATGGCCAACCTAGGTTAGCCTTTGTGACCAACATTTTGCTCTCTGCTTCATCTCTCATATAAGTTGATTGAATGAAAGTCATCATTTTACCCCTATATGTCATCTTTAAAAACCATGCATTGGGATTTCAGCTCCCCCAATGTATTTGCAGTTACTCTATTATAGCCTGCTTATAAACCTGACCAACATGGTGGAAAGAAGGATACTCTGGCCTTCAGGGAACACACTTGTTTGGTTAATTTCAGCAGCATTATGGATTTGTCCTCTTTTATTTATTTGTTTACTTACAAGTGTTATGGATCTTTGGAATCTAGAATCATGGATTTATGCTTTTTGAAATAATTAACAAGTGTTTTATGGATTTTGGAACTGTTTTGATTTTTTAATTAAGATCTACAAGCAAAACAGTGACACGCGCACACATATATCTAACAGTTTGTTACTTGTAATTCAATTTTTCAAAATTTTAATCAACATGCACAGCTTATTCACTATTGTATTGCCACACATTAACTAGTTTGATTCGAGCAGCCTTTTCATCACTTATCTCAAAAAACTTATAGTATGACCTTTTTTTTGCCCCTACCTTTTCTGTCACCTTTTCTCTTAAATTTTGAACTTGAACTAGCCTGAACGAACCTTTTATGCAGTCAAATCCAGTTCTTGAAGCATTTGGTAACGCAAAAACTGTCAGAAATAACAATTCCAGGTGAGGAACTGTTCTACATATGCAATAAGATGATTTGGTTTGCTTATTTCTATTATGTTTTTGGACCGTAATGGTTCATGTTTGATTCACTGGAACTTACCAGGTGTTGTTTTTCTTGGAGGTTTTCATCGTTTTTTTTTAAACTTTTTCTTTTCTTTATTATTCTTATCATGCCAGCTGATTGCAATACTGATCAGAAACAGATTGGTTTGACAAAATATTTTAATTCACTGTGTAACATATTTGCTGATCCATCTTTGTTGGTGTCATCGTTAATGTATTGGCACAGTCGTTTTGGTAAATTTGTGGAGATTCAATTCAACAAGCACGGGAGAATATCAGGGGCTGCCATCAGAACTTATCTTCTTGAAAGATCTCGTGTTTGCCAAATTTCAGATCCTGAGCGCAACTATCATTGCTTTTATCTTCTTTGTGCAGCACCATCAGAGGTAAGTCTATATATTTATCTCTCGTCTTGCACCACTCCTGATTAAAATCTCTTTCACGGCATCTTATTTATCAGTACTCAAATCTTGTCAGGAGATTCAAAAATATAAGTTGGGAAATCCTAAATCATTTCATTACCTTAACCAATCAAGTTGCTATGAGCTGGCTGGTGTGGATGATGCTCATGATTATCTTGCCACTAGGAGAGCCATGGAAATTGTTGGTATTAGTGAGAATGAACAGGTATGATTATCTCCATAATTTTTATTTTTATTTTATTTTTAAGGATTGAATGTTTTGAAAGATGCATATACTTAATTTTTATAATGCAAAATTAGGAATATTCATTTCTCTCTCCTTTCCAGGATGCAATTTTTAGAGTTGTTGCAGCAATACTTCATCTTGGTAATATTAGTTTTGCAAGGGGGGAAGAAATTGATTCTGCTGTTCTAAAGGATGACAACTCCAGATTTCACCTTCAAATGACAGCAGAACTTTTAATGTGGGACATCGAACTTGATATATTTGATTACTGATGTTTCCCCTTTCATATGTTCCTCACTGTAACATATCTTAGTTTATTTTAGGTGCAATCCTCATGCACTTGAAGATGCACTATGTAGGCGTGTAATGATCACTCCAGAAGAAGTTATCAAGAGGAGTCTTGACCCCGTTGGTGCTACAGTTAGCAGAGATGGTTTGGCTAAGACAATTTATTCCCGTTTGTTTGACTGGTAAGTTAGTAATTTGTTAATCCATTTTTATTATGCGTTGAAGATTACTATAAAAAGCAAGAGTTGCTTTATTTTTTGAATCGTAAATTTATGGGTTGCTTTTTGCTTCAAAATAAGCTTGCTAAGGTCATATCTTTATCATGCAGGTTAGTTGATAAAATAAATGTCTCAATTGGACAAGATTCCGATTCAAAATCTCTTATTGGGGTGCTAGACATCTATGGTTTTGAAAGTTTTAAAAGTAATAGGTATTGATGGTTGAATTAAAATTTAGTTGTAATACCAAATATGGGCATTTCTTGTCTATTGAGTTAGATCTTTATCTTGCACTATGCAGTTTTGAGCAGTTCTGTATCAATTTTACTAATGAAAAGTTGCAGCATCATTTTAATGAGGTATAATGTCTTTTTTGATGACTTAGGGTTTGGCACAAATTTTATCCTCTTTCTTTTTTTCCTTCTAATATTTTATTTACATGTTGCTATTTCATTCAGCATGTCTTCAAGATGGAACAAGAGGAGTACTCAAAAGAGGAAATTGAGTGGAGCTATATTGAATTTATTGACAACCAAGATGTTCTGGATCTCATCGAGAAGGTTTTCAGCTCTTTGACCCTTGTTCTTATACTTTTTTTTTTTTTTGTGAATGACTGATGCAGTCTACATTAAAATTTACATTAGCCAGTGGATTTTGTGCGATCACTAGTGCCCTTTAGAGTGGGGATTATCTTATGGAAGCACATATTTAAACTTTTGGGACATTGAGGTCATGATAGATGGATCATGGGTAGAATCAACTTTGGGCAGGAAGTTAATTTATGTAGGGTCATTTGGTTGGTAAACCTGGAGAAATGGTTTCATGAAAACTTGGCATATTGGTTTGATTTTTTTGGGTTCCTCTGATGGAAGGATTTCCCAAGAAGTTGGATGAATAGAGCATTTGTTAGTAAAGTTGGGTGGAAAAATATGGTGACTGGAAATGTAGCTAATAATGTAGGTTAAGATGATGGCGGAACACTGTCAGAACCAAGAAAAATCATTTTGACTTAAACGTGGAAAACTCAAATTCACACAATTTATGAATATAGTGCGACCTGCTTGTTGAAAGTTAGTATTTGAGAAAGAGAAAGAGAGTAGTAGAGATCGATGAGGGACAGAAAACGTGTTACTCTAAAGTGGGTATACAATCTTTATATAGTTGACATGTTATCACAGGGAAGAAAGAGAAGTAATTTTTCTGTTGCAGCAGTGGATTGTTTATGGAGGATTAATCGACTGCTTAGCCACTGGTGAGCAAACTCCTAGCTATTAGTGAATGTTCGACCTCCTAGCAGAGATGTGAATCATGCCCAATTTGTTACCACTGTTTGTCAGTAGTTGACTCAGTGAGAATATTGGCCAACAAGTCACTTGTCTGAATATTTTCGAATTCATTAACACATTTGATCCCAGCATGACGAGCAAAATGATAGTCTGCCTCTATATGCTTTGTTTGGCCTTTCATGGAAAACTAGTTTATCTTTGATGTAGATAGCTGACTAATTATCTCACCAAAGTTAACTAGGATGGTTAGTGAGACATTTAATTTGAGTCAAAAATTGTTGTAACCATATGATCTTGGTAGTGGTATTGGCCTTGGAATGATACCTTGATTCACAATTAGACCAAGCTACCACAACTTGCTTGTTGCTCTTCTACAAAATAAGGTTGCCACCAAGAAAAGTTACGAAACCAGAGGTAGACTGCCTAACCAACTCAATTTGCATTACAGAAATCCTTAATCCTTGAATGATCCTGGTATTCCTCTAAGACATTTTTGCTGGGGTTCTTCTTCAAGTATTTCATGATTCTCGGTCCTTGTAATGTGATAAACACAGGTGAGCCATGAACTCACTAACAACACTAACCAGAAAGGTTTGTTCATTATGAAGTAGTTGACTTTGCCTAGTAAACGACAATGCTCTTTTTGGTTTGGAGAAGGAATGCCCCTCCCATGGTGAAAGTTTCTCTTTAGGTAACGCAAGAGGATTTACAATATTTAGTCTAAGACCACTCAATATTTTGCAAATAATCCAATATGCACTTTCTTTGAGAAAAACAACATCATTGTTATGCTTGAAGACCTCAATTGCAAAAAAGAAATCCCAATGGACCATAAGCCTTTGTCTAAAATTGGGCGCATGAATTTTTTGAGGTTTGAGATGTGTAGAGTCACTCCCTACTAATCACAATGTCATTCACATATATATGTCTCACTGAAGAATTATGATAAAAATACTAAACTGTCTTTTACACTTTGATGGTACTAAATCTGCCAAACTAAGCCTGCAGTTGCTTTAACTCTTTCCTAAAAAATGATAAACCTTCTGCGACTACCCTGAACAATAGATCTCGAATGTTGCTCTTTATATACTTAAGATAATCATTCAATAAAGCATTCTTCTCCATATATAATTCTTTATTAAGATAGTCATTCAAGAAAGCATTCTTTAATAAAGAACCCAACTGTTGGATGCAATAAGAGATAAGGACTCAGACAAAAGTCATTTTGGCCACTGGGGGAAAATCTTGAAATATTCAACTTCATATTGATGCAAGACACCCTTGGCAAGTAGATACGCCTTCAAAAGTGAGAAAATGAGCCATTAGGATTAACCTTCATCGGATGTGTCTATTTGCACCCAATGGGATGTTTATTAGCCCGAAGAGGAACAAAGCCCTAAGTGTCTAATTATGAACATGAGCCTATTTCCCATTAAACATATCAACTTGGCGACGAAAATGAACCAAGGTTCCAGGAGGAGAATGTGGAATACAGACTGAATCAAGAGTAGCTATTATTTTATTACCCATGCCTGAGTAGATTGACCTTTATAATAGTTGGTATAAATAGGTTTGTCATGACAAGTAGGAACTACCTTGTGGTGAGCAATAGGTTCATCACTCAATGGGGAACTGGAACCCCTCTTTGTATTTGGAGGTAGTGGTGAATTAATGGAGATGTGGGCTTATCTTTTGAGTTATCAAAAGATTTAGTGGCTAAGTCTGTAGAATGTGGAGGAGTTTCTCTTCACAAATCACTGGGAAGGGCTATAGGTGTGAGATAGGTTTTTCACTAATTCGCTGGATGGAAGAGGAATGATAGGGAAATCCTTTAGGGAAGAATTGGTTGAGCTAGATTGGGAATAGAAAGGATGAGACTGGTGGAATGTGATATCAATAGGAATAATATATCAACCTAAAATCAAGTGAGCAACAACAATGACATCTTGTGTTGAGCATAAACCATAAAGAAACACCAAATAGATTTCGGATCTAGTTTGGACATCTGAGGCCAAGTATCACAAATAAAACATATACTTAAATATTAGAGTTGTTAGGAGGAGATTCAAAGCGATGCTTCCCCTTCTCCATGCCTTGCAGCATGACACAAATAACCTTGCACCAGATCTGATAGTTTTGAGCACCCTCCCACACCTTATATGATAATCTTTGAACACTAACACCTCTGGGTCAGTAGCAGGCGATGAAGAGACCCTACACCTTTAGGCAGCTAACAGAAGAAGGGAACTGGCCAATCCCCTTATAACAAATGCTTGCAGCACTCATGGTTTGCATTTTTCTTAATCCTTCAATGAGCACCCTCTCCTTCTGAATATCACCTTCTACCATTGTTGGAATAGAGACACAACTTGGCCTCTAAACAGTAACACCTCTTGGCCAGTAGTAGAAGATGCAGAAACCCTACACCTTTAGGTTTTAGTAGAAGAAGGTATCAAGGCTCTTTTGAGTTGGGTGTTGCTCTTTTGTTGTTTCTTATTCTTTTGTTACTTCTCTCTTAGTGCACTTCTTGTGTACTTTGTTTTTAATAAAGTTTCTTATTACCTATAAAAAAAAAAACCCATAGTGCCATGCACCCATGATAGAAAGAAAGAAGAAAGAAAGAAAGAAGAAGAAGAATGCTGATCAAACCAGGTGTGACTAATACCGTGTAAAATTTAAGGTTTGAGAGAGTTGTTAGAGAGAGGGAGAGATGAGGGAGGAAAACGTGTTACCCTAAAGTGGGTACACGGCCTTTATTATATAGTTGACACATTGTATCATGGGAAAGAAAAGAAAAAGAAACTACTTTTTCTGTTGCAGCAGTCAACTGCTCAACCACTGGAGACTGCTCTATCTATAGAATTCACATGCCCACAGCAGCAGTAGACTGCTCTATCTAGAGTGGTTACCATTTTCTAACACTGCTGAAAGGAACTCCAGAAGCTCCCGCTAAAAAATTCCATTTCTCTCTCATATTGTACTAGAATAATTTTTTTAAGAACTCATTTACTTATTGTAAATACCTTGCTTCCATTTTCTATCCTTTGTTATTGAAAGCTTCATAATATTGCGCACACTTTGTGCTTTTTGAATCCCCTATTGAAATATTGAACATTTTAGCACAGCCAGCTATATTTTGAAAAAGGGATATGTCCATCATTCTGTTTAAAGAATTTGTTGTTCCTTCTGGCATGTCTATGACAAACTGACACTGCAACCATTATATTCAAGCCACAATTAGAAGTTTATGACGGTTATTCTTTGAATAATACATAATTCTCATGTAAATATATCTGGACCATTATTGATTATTCTTCTGGTTCATTTATATATGGGCAATTGTACATAAATAATGGTTTTAGTTCATTCATGCATCTTGAATTTAATACATGTTTTACATTTCAGAAACCAGGAGGAATCATAGCTCTGCTTGATGAAGCTTGGTATGAAATTAATTTTTTTGCTTGCTATAATTTTCTTTCCCTTCCTAAGGAAGTTCGTGTCTATTTGACACTTCTTTCAAAGAATATTAGATGGGTTCTATTCTCCTCTTGTTAAAAACCTAAAAATTTCTTCATGTGTTCCTTTGCTTGTTTATATTTGGTGGATTTATGCTTCCAGCATGTTCCCAAAGTCAACTCCTGGAACATTTTGCCAAAAGCTCTATCAGACATTCCGAGTCAATAAACGGTTTTTCAAGCCAAAGTTGTCACTCACAGATTTCATCATTGCTCATTATGCAGGCGAGGTGAGTTGGGTTTTTGCCTCTAGTTGATTGTTGTAGTTATTATTGGCCTTGATAACTTTATTTTTCAAATTTCATCTCAGGTTCAATATCAGTCTGATCAATTTATTGACAAAAACAAAGATTATATTGTTCTCGAACATCAGGATTTGTTGAGTGCTTCCAAGTGCTCTTTTATAGCAAACCTTTTCCCCCCACTTCCTGAGGAAACGTCAAAGTTTACGAAGTTTTCCTCTATAGGGTCTCGTTTTAAGGTACATTTTCAGCTGTCATTTGCTCTGCATTTTAGTGGTTTTCCTTGATCAATTTGTATAAAGTATGTTGTCAACGTTCTCCACTTGTTTCTTTTGGCCAAATTGGTGCAGCTGCAATTGCAGCAATTAATGGAGACAATGAATTGTACACAACCCCACTACATCAGATGCGTGAAGCCTAACAATCTTTTAGAACCTGTTTTATTTGACAATGTCAATGTCATGCAACAATTACGTTCTGGTGTGAGTACATTCTGAATGCCTTTTTTACTTTTATCCACACTTATTCTGTATTTATTCTCATTATTGTCTATTTAGGGTGTTCTAGAGGCAATTAGGATAAGTTGTGCGGGATATCCTTCTCGCAAGACATTCCTTGAGTTCTTAAGACGATTTGGTATTCTCGCTCCAGAAGTTTTGGAAGGAAAGTAAGGAACATAATTTTCCAGCCCTTTTAGGAAGCTTATTTTATCTCTGTCGGACTCCTTATTGCAGAATTTATTGCAGTTATGATGAAAAAGTGGCATGCAAACAGATATTGGAAAAGAGGGGGATTGTGGGGTTTCAGGTAATATGAATACACTGTTTTCCGATGCAGATACTTTGTAATTGTAAATTTTGAGACCATAATTGCAAGATACTATAAATTGTCTAAATATTTTGGCACTTCTGCATCCGTCTAACTTCAAGACAGTGCTATTTTCATTTTAATCAATGTCTAAATGTAGACTGCCCATGTATATGTATTAAATTTATATTGGTACGCATCCTGTGTCTGCAAATTTTATTGATTAATGCTTATTTATATGTATATGTCCTCATTATTTTTCAGATAGGAAAATCAAAGGTATTTTTAAGAGCTGGTCATATGGCTGAGTTAGATGCCCAAAGGGCTGAAATCCTCGGGAGCACAGTGAAAGTTATTCAAAGGCGGTGTAGAACTCATATTGCTCGTAAAAAATTTGTTGCTTTGCAGAAGGCTGCTATATGCATAGAGTCAGTCTGGAGAGGTTAGTCCATCCAAAAATTGTTGGAACAAGCTTTTCATTAATTGCTAGAAGCAAGCCCATTCAGAAAGTATAGTGGGCAGATTTCTTGAACCCATTTGTTTTTCAATAGTTTTTAGGTGTCAATCTACTTATATATGTGTGTGTGGCACAATATATCACTTTTTCTTTCTTTTCCTGTAATTTCCAGGAAGACAAGCTTGCACATTGTATCAGCGGATCAGGAGGGAGGCAGCTGCTATAAAGATTCAAAAACATTCTCGTGGACATCTAGCTCGAGGTTCCTATTTTAAAGTTCACTCTATAGTGCTTGTGTTGCAAAGCGGTATACGGGCCATGGCTGCTCGTAATGAATTCAATGTTAGAAGAACAACCAATGCAGCAACAGCAATTCAGGTCTGTATGTAGTTTAGAAAGTGTTGCTCAGAATATCTGCTTTGTTTAATTTGTTTCCCACTAAATTGTTCTTGCTTGATGAAATGAAATCATGCAGGCCTGTTGGCGCTGTCATAGTGCTCGTTCATGTTACAAGAAGCTTAAACGAGCATCAGTTGTTTTACAGTGCAGATGGAGGGTGGTAATTGCCACACGTGAGCTTAAGAGTTTAAAGATGGTACATATCAGTATTCTAGAATTGTCAGAATTTAGTTATGAGTCTTCTTGAATTGAAAAATGACACTCATGGACTGGTATATTCGGTTGCATTTTTTAGTCCATATTAGCTGCATTACAAGATAAATAATTGATTAAATAAGGCTCATTTTGTTAAACCCTATAAATTTACATTGGTGGCACACACTAACCCATGCCATGCTTCTATTCCAGATTGTTTTTTCTTGGAAGCCATAATAGTTATCTTATTGTAATGTTGTAATCAATTTTTTTACGCTCCTTTTTTATTTATGTTAAAATGCTCCAAGTTTCAGTTTTTTTTTTTTTTAAATATCTAGCTAGGAAGGCTCAAGTTCTAATGCGTTTTCAAAATTAGCTGTAAATAGATTTTTTTTTTTTTTGTTAATGTATGCCTGGAGCAATTACTAATTTCATTTGCAATATCTGTCAGGCTGCTAATGAAACAGGCGCTCTTAAAGAAGCGAAGTATAAGCTTGAAAAGCGGGTAGAGGAACTCACATGGCAGTTGGAGCTGGAAAAACAACGAAGGGTATTACTAATGTTTTGTAAAGAGAATATATCCCCCCCTCTCTGGAGCGGAGATGTTAGAAGTTGATTTTTGGTTTTGCATGAACTTTTTATCTATCATTGCATGCTACAAATGATTGTGTTATAAATATAATACAGTTAAGAAAGAATTCCATGACAAAATTCAAGATTAATTGCTGTATATATGGTGTAACTAAAGTTGAAAGCCTTGTGTACAGGCTGATCTTGAAGAAGCAAAGGGACTGGAGATAGCAAAGTTGAAACATTCCTTGCTACATATGCAAAACAAAGTTGATGAGATGCTTGTAGGAGAACCCGAGGCTGCACAGGGAGCAGTGAGAGAAACATGTCCTGTGGTCATGGAAATTCCAGTTGTCCAAGAGACCAGAAAGATTGAATCTCCCACTGCAGATGTTGAAGAAATTATGGTATGCTAATTTCTCCCTGAAATATTCTGGTCTTTAAGATAAAAGTTTTCTGTAAATGGGCCCTTATTGCTTCCTTCCTTTTGGCTATAAATCTTTTTACTTTTCAAACAAAACAAATTCAAAAAGTTTAATTAAACCTTCATTTATTAAGATTTTTGTTTTTATTGTCCTTAGCTCTAGTTTTAAGTTTAGGATAAAATTTACCTACTCATGCTTGCTCAAAAGATTAAGAAGGTAGCCTTTTCAAATATTAAATATGTTGTAGGCTGAAATGCGAATCTATGGAAAAGGTTAATTCCTTTTGACAGATCTTAAATTGTGTTGATGCTATCTGACATTTATCTGCGTTTTGACAAGCCTTTGTTTTCTTTTGGTGGTCCAAATATTTTAAATCGACAAGTTTGTTTGCCCGGGTTGGATTATTAATATATATATAGGATACTCCTAGCTGTTAATTTGTGTCCGTTGGCACCCTGACCCCGAACTGTTGCACTTTTGTTTGTTATGATAGTATTGGTTTTTCTGACCCTGAAATGTTGCGCTTTTTTTTTTTTATGGTAGTATTGGTTTTCTTAATATATCGCCATGCTCAGTCAACTTCAACTTTTTTCAGATGTTCTAAATTCCCTCTTGAATATCTTGAATCTTGAGGATTTTTTTTCATTTGAACTCTATTTTGGACGTGTGCGTATCTACCTCTCAATCGCATTTGCTCCTTGTTTTTGTGTTGTAAGTTATGAAATTCTATATTCTGTAGCTATCTTTTCATGTTTTCTCATAAATTATTTGATGAGCAGTGTTTGGCAAACACAACAGTCAAAATGTGCATATTCTAAAAAATAGTACTAAACGAATATTTAGTGAGATGATAGGGTGAAATGTATAAAATAGAAAGGGAATGCGAAGGCAAATAAGTGGGCAATAAAAGAAACAACTTCTATTTAAAGTATCACCAAAACCTCAAATTTCGGGTAAATACTCTGATTAAGTAAACAGTGATATGAAAAAGGGTGATTTAATTTTTACTAATTTAGAGTCGTTTCTTTTTATTTTTTATAATAATTTTAATTTTGAGTAGTCTCTTTTAATTCTCTAATCTGGAATCTCTCCCTGCAAAAATTGAATTGAAACTGATTTAGTTAATAAATTTATAATTTCAGGTTGTTTTTATAACAAATTTTTTTCTTGAAATTTGAAGTTTCTGTTTTAATTTTCAAAGTGCTGTAGTTTTTTATTTTCCTATTCCTGGGCTTATTTAAATATAAAAGAATTTCCAATCTAAATCAGGGGCAATTCGGGAAATAATTAATTATTTTAATACTAATTAGCTAATTAGTTATACTTATTTTGAATTAGTTTTGTAAACGGGTATAATTCTTTAAACCGAATTCTTTTCCATAAAAGAGAAATTAAGCAAGTTAAGAGTTTATAATTCCTAAAAAAAGATATTGGTTTCACAATCAAGGATTCCCTACCAAAAAAAAATGAAACTTGTTTTCAAAGTGTTTAATCAACTTATTTAGAATATATGAGTTTCTAATTTAAGCTGCGGCAATTCCGGGCTTCTGCTCTTCATAATCAGTCCTTAATGATAATAAAGGTAATTTTTCGCTTCAGATGAATGTGAAGCTTTTCTGTCAGCTTCTGTCTTTTGATTTTCAACTAGACGTGTTATATTATATATAAATACGCAAAGTTTTCTGAGAAAGGGTTCAAACCTTTTAACTTTGGGGTAATGTTTATCCTGATTTTATTATTAAATAGGTCTTGATGCAGTCAGAGAAGCAGAGAGCTGACGACTTTGAAAGGAAATATGTGGATGCCCAGACATTAAGTGAAGAAAGACGTAAAAGGCTAGAAGAAACTGAAAGAAGAGTTCAACAACTTCAGGAGTCGCTTAACAGGTAGTACTAACATATCCTCACAGCTCTATTTTTATTTTATAATTTTTAAAAAACTTTTTGGTCGAATTATTGAAAATTAGATTCCTTGAACCCAACAGTCAAATTTAGCTTCATCTTAGGTCAAACCAGATACCTTATGAGTTATGAGTCTTATGACTATAATGAGGGAATAGGAGTTTTAATGTCTATTTTGGTGACAACTTTGGGTTGGGAGCGGATTTTACCTGCAGAGATTAAATGAAGTTAAATTTGCTTGCAGGGTTAAAGGAAACTTAATTGGAAGTATTTATAAATTTAAACTTGATAAAAATAACCTTCAAAATTCAAACTTATTTTTTTCAACAAGATCACACTTGTAAAATGGAAGTATATGAGATTCATCAATGAAACACCACTTCCGAGTAGCGGCAATTCATAGCTATTTATCTTGTCTCCAAATATTCATGTGCCATTATATTTTAAGAGATCCAGTTCATGATTTTTACTAATTTTTTTAGCACTATTTAGTGTGCTTCAGGATGATACACTGCATGTCCGACCAATTTCAAGAGCTGAAAATGATCTTGCGCACCTCATCCAACTCGAGTTCCATTTCTGGACCTGATCATGGTGATCAACTAGTTGATACTAGTTTCAGTAGCTCTGATGATTCATCATCCTCTGACTCTGATTACACTTGTGAATCTCCAGCCCCAAATCCAGTAGAGTTTGCTCCCCTCAATTCTGATGCTCTCAATCTTATAGTTCAGGACCTCTCAGTTGCTAAAACTTCAGGTCGGACTTACTGTGTACATTTGGAGTATCTGTTTCATGCACTCAGTTTGGGTGTCAACCTAGCTCAAGAAAATTATTAGCTTCCCAAATTTGAAATTTATTTATCTTATTTTCTGCAATTACTTCTGTAGTCGATTGTTTTCCTGTTTTGTTTGGGTGGCGGGAACTACTCAAATTGTTCTGTCATTATGGTTGTAATGTGCAGGATCTAAGAAATGGGAAAGGGAACGGGAAGGTGCATTTGATGACTTCTTCTGACGAACTGGTGACGTGCGTGTGCTACAGCACCATATTCTTGCTAACTCAGTTACTAGTTTTGTAAATTTATGGCCCTTGGTATTTGTAGAGTAGGCACTTACCCCCAGGTAGATTACTCCATTCACGGTTAGTGTATGTATCTTCTTATTTGTGAGTCGTCACGTGTATAAAGTATCATTGCCTCCCTTTTCTAGTGAAACTCATCATTATATTTTAGAATCTTATTTATTTGTTTAATGTTTTTTAGCTAATCTGGTTTGTCTATTCCCTTGATTCTTATAACTTAACGCCCATGTACTCGAATGTAATTCTAATTTTGATAGCTCTCCCATTTATATCATCCCTTGGGTCTCTAAACGTGTTTGGTTTATTTCCTCAATTTTCTGGCATACTTCAGAATTCTTTATGTTCAAATTTGCAGTATGGTTTAACATTACGAAGATGACTATGACGAGAACCGAGTATCGAAAATGTGTTTTATCGCACGAGGATGTGATCATAAGCAAAGTAGAGACTGGGGATTCACAGCGTAAGGATGTTTCAATGATTACTTTAAAGTGTTTCGTACAATACTTTGAAAATGAAAAAACACCTTGTTGATGTTGGGTAATTTCTTGACGAATTTCATAAATACGGGAGCCGATAATAAATATTATTGTCGAACATGGATTGAAGGAGTTCTACAACAATGACCAAAAACTATTCTATCAGGTTTATATGTGCTCTTAATTAATTTTTTTTGTAGAAATATGAAAAGTTCTATTTAGTAATTACAAAAGTTAAAGATTTAACTCCTCACAAACTAGACTTAATTTCTCGTGTTAAAATTTTATTTCTAGCCTCATGTATTATTTTAATAATTTTATGTCCCACAAATTTATTATTATGTATCAAACCAGCAGTTAGGATAAATAATCAACCTCCTATTTTCTAAGGTTTAAAGGGGGTTGTCTCACGTATGTTATGTGTGACTAGATATATATAAAGTATATAATAGTGTAGTTAGTAAACAAATTAGGGGATCAGAACACATAACTTGTTAATAGCGTGTAGGATCAACCTCCTATTTTCTAAGGCCTAAGGTTGTCTTCTAACTCGCGTTAGCAAATATAAAATATAACTGTAGCTATTATTGAAATATGAAGGGTTTGAAAATCTAATGTTCAATGTAAAACAGTTTTAACACTAATAAGCATTAAAGCATAAAACTTTTCAAAATCAAAGCAGAAAAATGAACACACAAATAAAGAGTTTGAGCAAAATTTAAGACAGAAACATATATATAATGTTGAAGCTGGATTGCTCAATGACCTATGTCATGCTTTTCTCTAATTTTCATCATTTTATTGTGTGTATATATATTCAAAGATTCATTAGACATAGATGCTTGTATCAGTATTATCAAACATCAAAAAAATAATGAATGTAAATAAAAAAAATGAGATATTAGTATCATCAAACAACAAATAAGTAATTTTTTTCATTAAATTTTAGGGCTTAATGTCAATGTTACGGGCATAAATGCTAGTTGATAGAAGAATTATCAAGAAGCAATCAATTTTAATTATTAAATACTAATGGCAAATCATAGAAGATATAAAAGGTCTTGATATTGGACTGAATGAAAATATTAGCAAATATCATGTTTTTAAATACACTAACGGTTTTCAAGCAAATACTCACAATTTGAATGTGAGTGTGTGCTATAATATATTGCTAGAATATGTATGCTTAATTATCAAAAAAAATACAGTATTCGAGACATTAATATTCAAGTAGACTGCAATGTATATCGGTTGATTTGATCTGGATTTTTCGTACGATTAAAAATAATTTTTGACATAGAAAATACTGACATTTGGAAACAAAAATCTATATATTGATACCGTATGAAAATGCAAATAATTAAAGACAATATAATATATCTAAATCTATTCAAATATTTTCCTTATCTGGAAATGCACGCATATGTAATTCAAACCGTATATTCACTTTTTGAGAACACATATCTCTACTCCAAGAAAACAAAGTGTCTTCCTAAAATAAGCATGCGCATTAGATACCCAAAAAAAAAAAAACACACACACACACACACAGACATTCACCGTATTAAAGCTTTTGGTCAACAGTTTTTATTTTATATTGCATGAATAAGCCCGCCTGAAGGTGGGGCATGACATGAGAGAAGATAGTTTTTCTTTTTCTTTTTAAAAACAATTTTGTTAAAGAAAAAGGAAAAGGCAAAAAGATTCTCTTTTTCGTCGTTGGCATTGGCATGTTCAAGTCAAAGTGTCACGAGGGACTTTTAATTACATTATTATGGATTACATTTTTAAATTTTTAATTCAATTATTCGAATGACCCAACTGTTGTTGCTTTGGGGACACCCCTTATTTAAATTAAAATGAATTGAACGCGCACAAGGCTATGCCTACCAGAAGAGCCACCCCGGCCCAGCTGGGTGCCCCTCTCCCTCCCCCCCTACCCCCCTCAATTATTTTGAATTCGCAATCTATATTCACACTGACCACCCTTTAACTACTACTTATTAAATTAAGCTCCATAATACAACGTAATTACTATTAAAAAATAACCACAACAAATTAAGGAATCAAATAAAGTTCGACCATTGACATTGAGAAAATCATTATTAATTAGAAACTGTTTTTTTAAAAAAAATTGGTAAGTAATTATCTATAAATGACTTTCAATTAATTAGGATGCAAGGTTCAATCTATGACAAGTACGAGGAAGGAGACATCAAGTTACCAATGTTGAGTAAAATACAAATTCATCATCATATTTGTGGTCACCGCGCGATGTGTCACAATTGGGCAAATAAAAGCATGCATATCCGCTGCGGTTGTAATAAACGACGCATATTGCAGAACTGGTGACGACATGCAAACGGACTGAATGCAAACGACAAGGATGAATTGGGTGACTTTTTTTTTTTCCCTTCTTTTTAAATAAATCAAGACCATCGGAGAGACGGACACACGTCCACCCGGTAAAACGATGAGGATTACACACACACACACATAATATTATATATAGCTCTGAAACGGCAGGTGGCAGTGGCCTGGCACCAGGAAAACTGAGAAAATGCTGCAGTTCCCAGGAGCCGCATTCGGCGCGAAACTTTAAAAAAAAAAAAAAAAAACATACATACATACATAGGAAAACGATAGAACGCCCAGAAAAATCAAACCCATAAAGTATAAAAAAATGTAACACACAATCGGCGACGGTAAGCAATGTATGCATTAATGCATAGGGATGGGGGGCGGGGGTGGGAGCCAAGACCTAAGACCTAAGTAAATGAATGTAACGAGAATATTTTAAAAAGTCATATACTTGAGGTGAGGGGCATTAGAAAACCAGGGCCATTTGGTAGAAACCATTATTTAATGTCCCCTTGAAACCCTACACACAGACCTTCCTTTGTCCCCTCCTGGAGGTCCTTACAAGATTTATAAGGCCCCTCCACCCCATCACCTTTATGGTTCCTTATTCCCCAATTTTGAGTCCTACAGGCCCACTTCCCAAACCCATCTCTAGCTCTGTTTCCTAGTGCATTCGTGTGCTTATTCCAAATCAAGCCCCTCACTCCCTTTGCTCCTCTCTCTCTCTCTCTCTCTCCCTCTCCTCTCTCTCTCTCTCTCTCTCTGTATGGCCACCTGCGGCGGAAGCGGTTCTCCATGCGGCGCGTGCAAGTTTCTGCGGCGGAAGTGTGCGTCCGACTGCATTTTTGCGCCCTACTTCTGCTCCGATCAAGGCCCGTCCCGCTTCGCCGCCATCCACAAGGTCTTCGGCGCCAGCAACGTCTCTAAGTTGCTGCTGCACGTCCCCGTCCCCGACCGCTGCGAAGCCGTCGTCACCATCGCATACGAAGCCCAGGCCCGGATTCGTGACCCTGTCTATGGCTGTGTTGCTCATATCTTCGCCCTCCAACAGCAGGTCCTTCTCTTTCTCCTATTCTCATCTAGTTAATTTAAGGTTTCTATATGTATATATATATATATATATAGGAAACTCAAGCATATTTTTTAATTCCATAGTTGAATATTTTAACTCAAGAAAATTATTAATGCATCTGATCAGGTCATTCAATAAGCCCATCCGGGACGAATATATGATCACCTGAAATATTTATGATGCATATCTCTCAGCTGGTTCCATAGTGATTAATCTGTTAATTTATATGTGATGCATGTGGGGGTACGTACGTACAGGTAGCGTGTTTACAAGCGCAACTTGTGCAAGTGAAGGCTCAGCTAGCCCGCACAATCACGGACTCTGGGCGCGGGAGTTCGGAGCCGCAGTGGCCCGTGGCGGGGAACAACATTGCCAGCATGCCGTCGGGTCCGGTCGCTTATCCGACCCACACCAACTCCATATGCCCGCCAACCTCAATATTGGAGGGATCTTGCTACGACGATATGATGATGGGAATGCAGGAGATCTGTCACGAGAGAGATGAGTTCTCATTCCTTCCCTGCAGTGATAAGAAGAGGTCGACCCACGGTGACTCGGGGGAGCTTCAAACACTAGCTCTTAGGATGATGAGAAATTGACGACATATATATATATTAATTTTCCCTTATGTATGATGATGATGATGATGATGTTGTTGTTGTTGCTGTTGTTGTTGGAACTTGGAAGTGATGGTGCCGGTGGTGATGATGGTGCGAGGAAAAAAGCTCCCATGTGATGTGTCATGTATATATACATATAATATATAGTGTACGAGATGGGTCTCTGTAGTATAAGTTAATAATCAGCCTAATGGATCCAAGGAACGACTTAAGGTGAGCACTATCCGGCCGTTTTGGATTACCCGCCACTGATTTTTACCCCAATAATTACCATTTTTTTTAAAGATTTAATATCGTACAATGAAATTCGGGTTTTAATTGCTTTTAGTTCTGTCCATTCTAAATATAATGCATGCGATGCACAGTTTTTTCCCCCCTGCTATCCTTTTTTCCCTTACGTGCGCCCTTACTTTTTAAGTTTCACTGGTTCTAATACAACCCAAATTAAAAACAAAATGCAACGCACAAAACGAAAAAAATCGATAAACCTACTTATTACATTAATCAATAATGCCACAAAAGATAGAAACCAATGTCAAAAGTTATTTATGTTTATTTGTTAAAACAGTCTATCGTAGAAAATGTTACTTTTATGTTCACAAACATAAATAAACAAATATCTAGCTTTCAAATTGTTTATGTTTTAAAGTATATATATATATATATATATATATATATATATATATATATATATATAGAGAGAGAGAGAGAGAGAGAGAGAGAGGAATAATGTTTTAATTGCTTCTTCCACTTTTAATCAATGACTAATATTAGAATTTCATTTAATTGTTTATCAGTACTGCTACTATAGTTATATGAAACTCTAATATTAACTATTGATTAAAAATTATTCTTGCACTTTTTTTCTAGTTAGCATTTCTCCCTACACATGTTAGAATTATCCCATATTGGGAAAGTTACAAATCAAGTAAATCTTAATATATATTCAAGAGTAGTCTCTCCTATATATAGCTAATTGGGTTTAAGATATTGATCTTTGAATTTTAATATTATATCAAAGTAAATTTTATTTTCACTCATGAAATCTAACTTGTGAGGAGTTTGTTCTCCGGAGGTGTATTAAAATTGTTCTACATCTAGAAAGTTACCAATTAAGTAAATTTTAATATATATCAAGGTAGCCTCTAATATAACTAATTAGTTTTAATAATGTATGTATATATATATATAAAAATTCATTAAAGTTCGTGAACCATGATAAAAATAGTGTTCATTAATGAAAGTGAGATATTGTGTGTTTTGTACCTCACTGCAAATTGTCCGTAAGAAAATTGATGTTGCCTTGCCCTTGAACGTAATTAACAATGGGGATAAGTTGTAGTTTAGCAAAATCCTGGATAGTTCAAAATAAAAAATATATATTAATTTTGAATTAGAAAAAAATATTATTATTTAAAATATAATTTTGTCCTTTTCATAGTAAATAAAAAAAAATTGAGAGTAATTTGAAAACTAATGGCAGTGGCTTTTCTATAGCAAATGAAATAAAAAAAATTACGTATTTCAAGATAAAATTTATAATTATTATACTATTTTCACGTTTATCAATTAATTTCCTTATCTTTTTTAGCAACCAAGCAAAGGAATAAAGTTATTTTGAATAATTATTTTATTGATAAGGACAACTGCATGATTTCACTAAGTAAATCATTTTTTGGCCGTACGGTGGAATATTCAATGGAACTGCGACATGTATGTTGCAAATATTCATTTTGTGTACTTCAAATGTCGTTTGTAAATTTTCAAATAATTGACGTGCGGGAGATAAGAAAATTATAAAATAATATAAACTTTTATTGTTTTTTTAAAAAGATATAATGTTTTTTTAAAAAAAAACGATAAGCAAATTTACCCTAATCGTTCTTATTCACGGTGAGAAAATAGTTTATTTAACCTTTATAGAAAGTAGGTGATAAATCCACGTACGTCTCGAAAACTTCTATCATTTGAAGAGGCTGAGTAAAAGGTCAATCCCCCACTCCCTCAAGACAGAGATGCGTACTAGTACTAGCGTAACTAGACGCTTTAAAAAACACAATAATCAAATCATTTTATTTATAGTTTTTTTTTTTACTTCTTCTCTAGTTCTCTTTGTATCTTAGATCTGCCGCTTTTCTTTTGATCAGCTTTTACCGTTTTTGATCATTTGTTGTTGATGTAAAAATATTACTTACTTACCCCCGACTTGTTTGCATGTATGTAAAAGCAAAACACTACACAAAGAGTTTATATTTATTGATCTGCTGTAATTTTGTAAGCCTGATTTTACAAGAAAATATGGACCATAAAGATTTTAAAATTTTGTATTTCTATAGTAGAGTTAGTTTTATTGTATAGTAGGCACAATAATAGAGAGGCAGTCGTACTATTTGTGGCATTTGAAAGAGAGAGAGAGAGAACCTTGGAGTTGGAGCTGGAGTTGGGTAAATCTAATAAACCACACGCGTGCAGGAAAAAGAGAGCGAGAGATGTAAAAGATCTATGCATCGATCTTCGGGCGTAGACAAAACCAGAAATTTTATTTATTTTTTGATAAATTATTTAATAAAAAAACAGGAAAATGACATATATTAATTATCTTCGGAGCATCTTCTACTTCCACGGGAAGAGAAATTTGTCCGGCCGACAGATGAAAGTTGTTTTTAAACAAATCGATCTTTGGAGAGAAAGGTCCGTACTTAATATTTTATAAAATATTTCAACGTTAATTTAATCTTTAATTCGTGTTTTTTGGTCAAGATGGTTGATCTCAACTTATCACATTTTCATATATATGCAGATTTATCAAGCCATGTGGGGTAGTTTACATCTGAAACAATTATTTTTTTTGGAAAAAAAAAACATTAAGTGAATTACTAGTAGTGATATGATATATATCTCAAGCAATATTGGTTTTATATTTAAGCCGGTGCCATTTTGTCTAGGAGGTGAAAAGTTGAAAAGGGAGTGATGAAAAGTGAAACCTAATGACAAGAAGCGTTTAGTTGGAGAATGTTTGCCCCCATTGCCCCGAGGGATTAACTAATACTTACAAGAGTTTTTTAATAAAATTTTTAAAATTTACAATTTTAAATTATTTTTTATTTCCCTATATAAATATATATCATAATAGATTTTTTAAATTAAATTTTATATTATAAAAAAAATTACTTATTTTATTTAATAATAATTTTTTATAATTTAATATGAAATAAAAATTAATGTTATGAGAAACGTGAAGGAGAGAAGTGAACAAAAAATTTTAAATATAATTTAATAATTATAGAGAGTGAATATTACTTAATTGGGAAACATTGTACAAATCTCATAGAGAAGGTTAAATAAATGACATCTACTGGGAAAATAATTTTATGACTTTTTAACTTTTCTTTTTTCTAAATATAGAAAAACACACTTATATGAGAAATCTACTACTAGTGCTCTAAGACGTATGACGTGTGTGTATTGGGGGTTGGTTAAACTTTAAATTCCATCTCAAAAAATAAAATGGGTTGTATTAAAACCCATGATCAAACTATATATTGAATTAACTAATGTAGGGATTAAGCCCTCAAAGATCTTACTCAGTAAGATTTTATTAATTAATTATGATTTTGAATAATTATATACCTTAACACTCTTTCTTATGATTAAATTGGAACACATTATTTATTTTAAAATAATATTAAAATTAATTTATAAGCTTTCATTTCATTTTAAACCGAATTCTTCATGAATTGAATAACTTGTTTCAAACCAAAAATCTGATTAGTAATATATCATCTTTAAAGTGTTCTAAGATGTAAATACTTATCGAACTTTTTTGTGATATCAAAGTAAACTAATTCTTGAATTAAAAAATTTTCATTAGAGCCGAAGTCATTTGTCTTTATCTAAAATATCTCTTAAACGTATCAAAATGTTTACTTTGAGATATAAATGCATTTTGAACAAAAATAACATTTTTTGACTTGATCTCATTATAATACTTCAAGATAATTTCTGATTACTCTGACAAATAAGTTTTTTTCTCGAAAGTAAATTGTTTTTAGCCAATTCTCTTGCCTTTGATTTAACTAATTACACAATATTTCAAGATAAACTCATTACTTTGTGATATGCTTTATCAAGAAGTTAAATATATAATACTTGAAATATATTGACCTAAAAAAAAGTAGCTTGATGATGTACCTCTTTTGTAATTTTCAGTCACCTCTCAGTCTAGTACCCAACTCAATAGAATAGAATAATAATACTTAATATTGTTATTGTCATAGGCTTGCATTAAAATTTTTTATTATTATTATCATTATTATCATCATCATCACCTCAAACATGACACTTTAATTTTGAAAACATAATTTAATGGTAATAAGCTGAATGATCCGCACTATTCTATTTATTTTATTTTTTAGTTGAAATGAGCGACGGATGACGTATTATTATTATTATTAATTCCCGCGACAGGCCAATGCGCCATTGATAGTTGATACAGTCAACTTTTAAAACACTCACATCTAAAAGAAAGGCGTGTAAATAATGCAAAATTTTGATTCTCCCCAAAAATTCACTGCACGCGTCGCTCTCGACTGCATGTACTTCTAAAGCAATAATCAATAAATCAACACTCCAAAAATAATAAATATAAACAATCATTAACGAATTAGGTGATGAGAACACGTTCGAATTACTATATAATTTTGGAGATACGAGGGAAATGAAATTATTTGTGGGCTGTGGATGTTTTCTTCCAAACGGAAGACGCGTCCCTTCCTCTGTCTCGGCATTGTTTTCTTCACGTTGGACAGCAACACATGTTTGATATTTATCATGTTTTTGCCTTCTTTTCTTGTCTTGGCACTTGGCAACCTTTTTCTATCCCTCCTAGAATAATAGATCATTATTTTCAACCCACACACGTACGTCTCTTTAAGTACTTGCAAAGTTAAAAGTTTGTTTGGGTTAACAAATTTTTTAACTCTTTTAAAAAACAATGGTTGAATAATGTCATTTTTCAAAACAATACTTATCAATTTTGGAAGTAGTAATGCTCCCAATTTCACCCTACATTGTTAGTGTGGAATCACATGATTAAACCTTAGTATACGTGAAGCAATAAATTATATAAGAACAAAGTTTGCCTTCAACCCGGGTTGGATGAAATTTCCTCCAACCCAAGATGTGTCAGCTCCTTAAATCGTTACATATTTACTTAATCACATGCATGACACATGATACTAACAGAGTTAACTCTCCTATAATGCAACAGAGTGAGTCAAGGCAAACGAAGGGAAACGGTATGATTGCATCATCATCCACACCAAGTCGTACCAAACTGTCACGCTAGATCACCAATCTCTGTTTAACACCTCGCCCCACAATTTGTTGATCCATCGTAACAATCAATCTACTTTTAGTCTCAGTTTTTCTTAGCCCTCAAAAATAACCTGCAAATGGTTTGATGTTTATAAAGAGAATTATGTTTTCATTTCATCACTCCAATATATATACTTATAATCTACAGGGCTCTGATATATATATATATATATATATATATATATAGTTATGTTTTTAGTTTCTATCAATATTTAGATTTAATTAGTAATATTATTTATTGTTTTAAAGTATTCACATGCAATGACAATATTACTAACTATAATAGTGATCAATAGATTATATAATTTTAAAAAGTTATATAAGATTTGGTTATATGAATATTTGATGAATTTTCTATGATACTATTTCATTACTTTTGACTTGAATGCTTTAATTATATTTAAGATAATAATTCTTAAATATAAGTTAATGCAATAATCTTAACTGGTCATCAAAATCAAACTTTCTATATATGTTCTAGCATACATCTGAATATATAATTTCATTATGCTCTTGATCACACATTCAATAAAGTATAATGAATTTTTAAAATTCAAGGTTAAATCCCATGATTTAAGAACATGTTTTCTTATTCCTATATTATATGTGTGTGTGTATATATAAAGAATTGCAAAAACTTTTTGACAGCGAAGGTTTAACGGTTAGGCGTACATCCACAATCCAAAGAAGCAAGCTCGAAACTGATGTGTACACTCATTAGGGGGCATTGTTTGAAAGTAGATGCACATTTCGCATTTCAAAGAACCTTTATTATATCGACAACTGACAACACATGTCATCAATCATCGTTCTTTTACTTTTGTAATTGTGGAAAAAAAAGAAGAAGCTATATGTATTGACTTTTATTTATTTTATTTTTGGAATGGAAAGGAAATTAATGTATCCATAATAAAATTAAAACCGATCGAAGGAAATTAAGAAAGTAACAACCTGCCGCAAGAGATCAGTAAAAAGAGATGACCCCGAATGTTGCACGTGACTCCTGATTCAAGAGTGATTAGTGAATTACTGGACTTTTTGAAAGTTTTGGTTCGAGCCTGCAGACAACCAAATTTCAATTTTTCCTTGTCTAAGAAATTTGACATAGGAGGTTTTTTCTCTATGCTGCAAAATAATCATATTAAAAAAAATAAAAATATTTTACAGCTATGAAATGTGATAAAAATTTATCTAATATATTTATAAAATATTTAATTAAAAGCTAATTAAATTGAAAATATTTAAAAATCATTTAATTAGATTTTTTATCGTAAAACTGAATAATAATATTTTTATAGAAATAAAAGATAGTATTATTTTCCACATGAAATATTTTTAAAATTGTAATTTTTTTCATGTTTAAATATGAGTAATAATATATATATATATAATTTTTCGTAAATCTATCCAATGCATACTGTCGAACCAAACATTATTATTAGTAGTAGTTCAGTTTAGTATTCGAATAAAGAAAAAAAACCAAACATATGGTAAAGTAATTAAAGGTAATAATTAGTAGTTAATAAATAAAGTAACTTTTCTTATACAGAAAATACAAAAAACAAAAGCTATAGCAGGTACTACCGACCCCAAAAAGCCCGTGTCTAGCTAGTTATTTTCAAAAACACTAATTTGACTTTATTAATAATGTCATAGCTAAGCTAGGGGATAATTTCTTGCTTTCGTGGGTTGTTTTATATCACTCCAGACTTAGTATTGAGACCATGCGATTTATATATAATGGGCTTCCTTAAATCTCATAGACATTGAAATATGTATAACATATGAAATCATTTGTCAACCATCGAAATAAAAACTTTGAAAATAAGTGATGCGAACCAGATCGCTCCAACCCATTAGTGGAATACATTTGATCTTCGGGTTCTTTTTGTGTCTTTTTTTTTTTTTCGAGGCTGGATGCTGGCTGCAGGGAGAGGAGACTGGGGTTAGGGGTGAGGGAGAGAAGAGAACGTGAGTTGGGAGAAGAGCATATAAGAACAAAATAAATAAAAAGGCTGAAGGGCAAGAAAATAAAATATGTTATTTTTCATAAGAGAACCTTTGCTAATATGTTAGATGAGAGAAATTGAGTTATACTTAATTATTTGAAAGGCTATGTTTGACACTGTCATTTTATTTTTAATTTCCGATAATTAATGATTAATATTTTTAAAAATTATCATCAATTTTTTTTTGTTTAGTTTTTATTTTTTTCTTTTATTTTTATTTTTCATTTGCTGGAAGCTCATGCAGGCGGTGAAAATCTCGAGGGGGAAGGAGAATCTTGTGGTAGCGGGCACAAATCGGGTGTCGGGCAGGAGTCGCACGCACGCGAGCCAGGGGGGTTGTGCGGCGGTGGCTGAGGACGGCAGCTGACAACTACGGGGTCACCGGAAAACAAGTAAAAACAGAAAACAAATTGAAAACATCATAATGTGTTTTCATTTTTTTCGAAACTAATTTGTTTTCAAAAATTAAAAAAAAAAAAACCAGGTACCAAACAAAAAATTAGAATTTTTTTATATTTTAATACAGAAAATAAAAAAAACGAGTATCACCACCAAACACGCTCTAAGATTTTTATTTCCTTTCATCTTCATCTTGCTGTCAAGAAAGAAATAAAATTTAATTTTTTTTTCCCGTAACAAACATGCTAGTATGATGAATTTATGACGTACAAGAGATACTCATACAATAAATATTAAAAATTTGAAACATGCATATATATGTTGGGTAGGGTAAAAATATAAACTATTTTAACACGAATACATATCATATACACCCTCTATACTTGAACGGGTATAGTTCTTTATGTGATATAGATAATCCACTGCACGGACGTCACTCCTGATCATATAAACACCTGTTGAATAATGTGTCTTTAACAGTATAATACTGTAAATTATTTTCTTCGTCAATTTGTGTAGATCAAACCTTTTTACGAGTTCAAAAAAATAAAATTAGAATTAAAAAAACCAACCAATGTTTTTTCGTTAAGACAAAACTTGGAATGCACTTTTTAACGGTAGCCTGTTTAATTTTATCATCGTCCTGTATTACCATAGCTCCTAGAGATTCGTGATTATGATACAGAATCCAGGCACTTTTTTTAAAATAAAGGATGACTGTAGCTTTATTGGCTTTAGTTAATTGCTTGATTGATTGAAAAGGGAGCTCAAGCTTAGGCGTTTGAAAAATCTGGTGTTATCTACTTCCATGTTGAGATCAACCTGGCTTAGATTTTGCACTGCTGCTGCCTTCGAGTTCGAGGGAAAGCGACAAAGATAGTACGTATATTTAATTATATATATATGTATATATATATATTTGTGTAATAGATGATTTGACAAAGTTAGTGTGTAGTGGACTTTTCAAGGGAGCGGCATTTTATGTGTTTGGGCTAATGGTTTGGAGGCCCATTAAGAAGCTGAATGATATATATATATATATATATATATATATACTATATGAGGCGATGAATATTAAGTATATTAAGAAAAACAAAAAAAAGTGGGAGGTCGAAAATGGATACGTCAGGCCAGGGTTAATATTTTCTTTTCAGGGTTAATATTATCATTTAAAAATTTCTATGCTCGTAAAGCAATTTCTATTAAAAAAAATAGAAATCTTGTGCTTTTTTTATTATTTACATTACCAATAAAAAAATTAGTTAAAATATGGTACGAATAATATATATATATATATATATAAATTTAAAAGGATCAAAGTATCCCAAACTTCATAATAATCTTAATTAGGGGAGATATTCACTGTAGCGGATTTATTATCATATGTCACTCTTGCCTATCAAATTTTAAAATTATATACCCTCACTTATTTAGACGGGACAAAATATATTATTTTTAGCTGGATTAACAAGAAAGGTTCTATTCGCCATACCTTACTATTATTCATCATTAATTTTATACATATGAATAATTTTGGCTTAAGAAAAACTTATAAACTATTTTGATAAAAAAAATAACGAATCTAATTAAATTTATAATAACAAATACTATTCAAATTAAAATTTATAAATAATAATTATAAAATAATTAAATAATAACATTTCAAAATAGACTCGAAAGCAGCCCTAATATATTAATAGGTCATCTGGCAAGTGGCAAACTGCAGCTGCAGGTGCCTGAGAGTTTCTAGTCCTATAGGAGACACGAGTTTGACTCCTTTGTCTTGTATTGTGAATTCTAATATCTTACTATGATTTTTCACGTGCATGCACTAAAAAAAAAAACCTATACCAGGGTTATTCTGTCTTTTTCTTCCTAGCAAATAAGGTGTTATGCCATTTTTTATATATTTATATTTATATTTTATTGGGTTTTTAGTTTTTTTGGGTTTACTTTATTTTCTTTGTTAAAAGATTTTATAATATCACCTTTCTCTCCTATGGTTTATTTGTTTTGGGATTTTTAAGTTTTCCCTCTTTTTTCATTAAGATTTTGTTCCTGAAGCTTTTCATTCATTTCTCTTTAAAAGATTTAGGAATTTTAAATTTTTTAGGTTTTTTCAAACAATCTTAAAATTCCAAAGTTTTTTTTTGTTTTCTTTATTTCGAAATTTTTTATTACTAAAGTTTTTTTTTTATTTGAGGCTTTGAAGTTTTTACTACTTTACCTTTAATTTTTCTAATATTTTTATTTCTATGGATTTTATTAGTATTACTATTATTATTATTATTATTAAACTTTTAATTCTAAAATCTGAAGATTTTTTTCTTTTGAAGTTTTTTTTTAGTTTCCATCTGTCTGTCCTTTACTTTTTAAATCTATTAAAGGTTATGATGAACCAATTTCAAACTGAAAATCTGTCTCTGCCCACGCACCAACTAGGGAACTGCCCAAGGGAATATATATATATATATACTTCTTTTAAAGAGGATATAAAGAGACTTTCATTTCGAATCATCTAACATATAACATATATGTTGTATAACTTGGTACGAAACGAGAAAAAAAAAATGCCAGCAACAAGTTTTCAGGCCTTGTTTGGTGAACTTTTTTTTTTTTAAATAAAAAAATTTTACATATGAATTTTAAATATTATTTATAAATATTTTTAAATTCATTAGATTTATTATTTTTTAAAAATAATATTATATATCCAATTAATTTTCAAATCAGAAACGAATTCACCAAACCAAACGGTGCCTATCTGCGATCACATTTATAAGTCCCGCCGTGGACAACTGCACACCATTTTATATTCAAACCCAGTTATATATTATTTATAACTGCAAGTGATTCCTTAATTTATTTTGATAAAACAGTGGTAGCGTGCCTAATCAAACCTCCTCAAATTCCCCAAATGATTCTAATACGTCTAACAACGTTTTTTCCATTTAGCTGACACACCAAACAATTTTTTATTTTATATGTGAGGTCCCAATTATGACTGACACAAATGTTTTTTTAAAATTTCGTCATCACTTATGGGGAATTGAATATTCAGATCAACGGAAGCAATTAATTTTAGAACAAAATTGAAGTGATCGATCAAGCTTTTAGTCTACGTGATGTAGCAACAGACAACCAGAGGTGCATAGATTTTCATATCTCTCGGGATCACATAAAATATACTTGTGTGTATCGATATTACATGTTCCATGTTCATCGAAACAACACACCCATGCCCTCGATCGTTAGTTTTTGATAACAATTGAAAAGTTAAGCCGCCACCAGGTACCATTTTTTTTGTTTTCCCCATTTGCATAACGAATCGGATGAATGGGGGACCTTAAGATGTCTTGATTATGTAATTTTTTATGTTACTTTTAGCTCGCTGAATTGGGTATGTCTTTTTTTTTTTTTTTTGTATGTCTTAAAATGTCTTAATAATATGGTTTTTTACTCTCTAATTGTATGCCTTAATTGTGTATCGAAGTACATATTCGTAAATATTTACTTGCAAGATGCAACACAAGACGTCGGCCACTGTTCTATTTCTTCTACTTTTAATAATAAAAAAAATAAAGAACTCCTAATAATCGAAGTACTTCAAGTTTTTTGAGGCACAATATGCAAATCATTATAAAATAAAATTAAAGAATGAAAAATGGTACCCAATTAAGTTAGCCTTACACTAACGATATAATATGCGAGAAAAAAAACTACTATATAATCTTAATAATAAATGCAAATAGTAACAAATATATAATAATCCTTCTCCGAGAATTAAGTTATGTTAAATTAACAGTTAAATAAATTGTTAGATAATGCATGGAAGAGCAATGTTGATACAATAAGAATTAAATAGTCAGTGGATAAAAAAATCACAATCCGACTCTCTTCCCCTCCTTATATGGATATATTAGCACTAGTTATGCTAAAAAACCAACAAATACGCAGTAATAATGATTTCTAGATCAACCCTGAAACCACTAATAATAATAATAACAAAAAACCAGTCCACACAAAATTATAATAATAAACCCAGCCGACAACATCTGACATCTCATACCAAATAGCATGGCCAATATATAGAAGCATATGCCCATTCCAGCATCTTGCCCTAAATTAATTAACCCTTCTTATAAATCATGAACTTCATCTTCACGCGTACCGTAGTGGGGATCTTGAGAAGTAAGAAGAACAATAAAAATTAAAAAAACAATTAACCCATTTAAGAGTTTTTATAGAAGGTAAATCTATAATATCTGCTGATACTAAAAAAGACAGCGAAAAAGCTGTACAAATAAGGAAAGGAAAGCACCTACGGCTCCAAGTAAGGGAAAGGTTGTACAAACAACCTAAAAAGCAGTACAACACGGCCGCTAACCCATTGACGTACATGGTTCTGAATTGTGTAAGGGAGGGAAAGTAGCACCGATAAAACCTCAATTAATCAACTCAAAAAGCTGGCTCCACGCCTCGCTATAAATGGCAGTATCTAGCTAGTTTCAATGAACAAAAGCAAAAGCTGGGCACTAACTGAATTAATAAACAGAGCCAATAGATCATAGAGAGAGACAGACAGAGATTAGATAATGGAGAGAGAAAGACCTAGATATTAGATTATAGAGAGAGAAAGAGCTAGAGATTAGATTATAGAGAGAGAAAGAAAGATTAGATATATGTGTGTGTGTGAGAGGAGAGAGAGAGAATTGGTCGGTTCAAACTGCTAGAGCCAAAAAATCTTACTCCAGTTTTGACAAGGGAATAACAGCAACATTTATAAACCCGTTATTCTTACAGCTAGGACAACATCTGGGAAGAAATTAATATTGATAAGGTAAACAACATAGATTTTTTTTGCTAGATAGATAAACAATAGCATACATATGCATATACACACACACATGTGTGTGTGTGTCATGTAAAATGATTCGCGCTGTTAAAGCCTTTGATATCTCAATCAATGTCCTAGTGACACATATTCGATCAGAATCACAAGTGCATGATTGCAATCATTTACTCAATTATATAACCCTACTGCAATTCATTAACACGTGGTTTTCGATAACCTAATTGTGATCGAAGAGGCAGTAAAACTGCCATTTCAGCCAATCAACTAAAACAACTGGTTCCACGCCTTCCTATAGGTTTGTAGTTGTCTGACTAGCTAGGATTAAAAAAACAATAGCTAGCGATAGCTGGGTGCTAACCGATTGAGTAGATAAATATATATAAGTCAACAAGTTTAAATTGATCACAGTTATTTTCTCTAAGATATTATGGAGAGAGAGAGCGAGAGAGAGAGTCAGAAAATCGAACAAGGGTTGCAAAAAATTACTTTAATATTTATGAACCCATTTTGCTTTCAATAGCACAAGATCTCGCATAACATTAATATTCATAAGCGGAACACAGGGCGATTTTTTTTTTTTTTTTGGCTCATGTATAAACAATAACTCCTTGGGTTTATAGCTACCTGATCATTAGTTATATATCGCATTAAAAGGTGCAAGGTAGCTAAAAAATTATTCAAGTCAAAATTGATGATGAATTCACCTTCTTGGGCATGATATAGATATATAAATTACTAGCTCCATTGACTGTCCGGACAACTACTCATCCATGTTTAAGGTCAAGGTCAAATGTGGCCATAGGCCACAGACCGAAGATCATAGATGTCATTATTGTCTTCTTGGTAAGCCCATTTTCTTTTGTTCATCATCTGCATGTCCTCAAGAGAAGCCATGGAAGTATCAGAAGGGTCTTCATAGCTGACAAAAGAACCATTTTCTTCCACCGAACTCCCATAGTTTCCCAAAGAGTTGGGATCCATATTGAAACTGCTACCACCGTAGGCAGTGGTACCCGCTGCGCGGTCCACGGCCGGGTTAGGATAGAGTTGGGGCGTCATGTTTAAATTTTCCTGGTGAAGAAGCAAGCTTTGGACATCTTGTGGGTAATATGAATTAGGAACATTTCCGTACCATTTCTGGCTAGGGCTACTTGCTGAACCCGAGCTCCCCACAATGCTTTGGGCCGCCGCTTGCTCTCTGAGGGAAGCTAGTTGAATTTGAAGACTCATGACCTTAAAATTTCAAAAACCAAAAAACAAAATAAATAAATCAAGATTCTGGCCAGACCAATATCATAACACTAACCACAGCTGATGCTAGGGTTTGTAGTGTTTGGAGTGGCAGATACAAGAAAGACCTAGCTTTTGCTAATTAAGCTAAAGCTAGTGTCAGGTACTTGGGTCAATCAACTAACCTGCTGTTGAAGTGCAAAAATGTGGGAAACGCAGCCATAGATGGGATCCTGGAGCCGAGCTTGGGCCTCATAGGCGATGGTGACGGCGGCCTCGCACCGATCGCTGGCCGGAAGGTGGGCGAGGAGCTTGGAGACGTTGCTGGCGCCGAACACCTTGTGGATGGCTGCGAAGTTGGAAGCGCCTTGCTCATGGCGGAAGTATGGGGCAAAGACGCAGCCTCGCACGCACTTCCTCCTCAAGAACTTGCAAGCACCGCAGGGAGAGCCTGTACCAGTCATCACGGATGTTGAATTTTATTGGGTTTCAGGGGCTTGATTTTTATTTTATTTTTTATTTATTATATGTATATATTTTTATGTTTTTGGTTTCTGGGTGTGTGTTTGGAGCAGAGCTGGAAGTATATCTAGATTTGGGGAAGATCTGTAAAGCATTTCACCATTTTATATACAGCCCAGAAGAGCTGGATATGAGGTGTGGTCTGTGGGTGAAGATTATAATAATGTAATAATGTATTGTTAATTAAAATATTGTGCCCATAATGGGTTAAGTATTATTTTCACTGTAAAGAGTGCGTGGGATTAGTATTAATGAATGCGCTCTGGTTTAACACCGGCCGTACCCCCCCTTCATTTCTTATGTACTCTCGTTTGAGATTCCATACCATATCATCGATCACTTCCTCCTTTTCCTATACTCTCCCCTTTCAGACTCCATACCTTATCTCATCCCTCGAACGACCTATAAACCAAACTGCTTTTGGGTTATGTATTTAGTTTTTTTGCAACATCGTTGGGTATCCCATATTCCCATGCCATGTGGTACTGGCCCCACAGTACCATGGGTAAATATACTTTTAACCTCTCTGGGACGAGTCAAACGATCTCATATTGTGGGAAGGTCCTGAGCTTAACCGCCCGGCCGGGGCTGCCCTAGGGGCTACATGATTGATGTGATTGGTCTAGGTTTTGACCATTCTAGTGGATAGTTCGATCTTGGGTATGATTGCAGCAACCCAAATTTGTCTTCATATGTGCTGAATTATTGAAGACTAAATCTGACATTTAGCCCTAAATTTTCCCGGCCGAGGGGATCAACCGCAATGCCATAGCTAGCTTCAACCTCATGCAAGATGTAAGTTGTTAATACTTTTCACTTATGCCCTTTTCTTAATAATAATAAAAAATAAATAAATAAATAAAAATGTTGGTCAAATTAAACTATACGTAAATAAAAATAATATTGTAAGTATCACCCATTAAACTTATGCTAAGGATAAGTGAAACTTTCTGGACAAGGGATTCTGTATCCCATTTTCTTCCTTTTCCTTAGATGAATTTGGTTATTCCGACTTCTAGAATTTGACATGTAGTTAAACAGTTAATAACTTACAAGCTTTAATTTGGTTTTAGTTACATTTCAAGATTCAAACTAGTTACATTCAATAATCAAAGTAAATGGATTGATTATCAATATGTTTGACAGGTGACACTTTTTAAACGAGTGACTTTGTTAGAATTTAGAAAGGAGATGAGAAGCCTAAAGAGAAGTTGGAACCTAAAGAGACAATTAGGACTTAGAAAAGAGAATTAAGAAGTTTGGAACATGAGGAAATGAGAATTGGAACTAAGGGATTTAAGCCATCCCTTAAATACAAATACATAATTTAGTTAAATCAAAGAGTAAAGTGTGACTCCTGTAAGTGATTTTGTAGAACAATCTCTTTAGAGTGAAATTGCAAATGAAGCTTAATTTGAGTTATATTTAATCCCTGAATTGAGTTTAATTTTTTAAAAAACAATTTTTAGACTAAATAAAGACTTTTAGCTCGAAGTTAAATATATTTAAATAAATTCACATCAGAATTAAATTATGATATTTCAAGTAATTCTGGAAATCCTTAATGAGAAAATAAAATTATCATTTAATGGAACAAAAACATTTTAAACGCATCAAAACTTTTAACTGACATAAGTGTGACGAGAATAAATGATATTTCAACAATTTAGAATTGTAAAAATTCCTTAATTGTTAAACTATGAAGAAATGTTCAATTTATTAAATACAATGATGCACCATATATTTATTCTAACTAAGCATCAGTAAACTGATACACTAATTATTTTAGTCGGAAAACCAGTCATTCTTGCTGGGATACCAAACTTTATAGCAAATGTAAGCAAGAACATCTAAAACATTATCTATAGAAGAAACTGATGCATCAAAGGCTTTTGATGATGAAAGAGGATCTCTAGAGCATTGTTTATTGAATAAATGTATGACAAATCAAGCAATCTGGACGACATAACATCAGAAAAAGAATATGATGACAAAGCAAACAGCCTATTTGACATCACTAGAAAACCTGAAGGTGTATAGAAACCATAGATTGACCCAAAAACACCAAAAGTCAACATAGATAAAAGACCAAACGTTTTGGCATATGCCACTAGATTAGAAAATAAAGTAATCGCACCAAATGACAGAACTCTCGCTAGAATCTTTAATAACTAGCTTTGGTGAGCAACTAGCTAGTTAATGTAGGGGATATTTTTCAGTATTCAAAATTCACAGAAAAGACATAAGCCTTTGAAGTTTCCATTTAAAAATAATAGAGATATATTGTAAGAGTTATTAATACTTGATTACCTAAAGCGTATATACATTAATTATATAAGATTGGATTATCAATTCAAATACACTAATTATTCTAAACTAAGTCATCTATTACATTTATTTATTATCACAGAGAAAAAATGCACAATCGGCTCACGGTTTAAATGTAAAATCATAACTAGTATAGATAGTGATGATTTATTCATATTTTTTCATCTCCTAATATATCGTAATTATTCATCAATTATATAATAATGATAATAAATCACATTACCCTTTCGTAAATCCTTCCTATCAGCATAATAATAAAAGTCACATATATAATTAACCCCGGCCACATCCAATAAAATAAATATATAGTCACGCAAACATGGATTTTTGTTTTTAATTTTCCACAGAAAATAGTGACAAAAGACAAAAATAAAGCTCTTTCGTTAAAAAAAATAATAATAAAAGACGACAAAAATGAAGCAAGCATATTCGAAAATTTTATGAATCAAAGGAAAGGGACACTGTAATAGAAAATGCTCTAACAGATGTGCGATCGCTGCAGGCAAAGTTACGGTAGGCTTCAAAAACCATAAATCCTTCCTTTTTGTAATGGTCGTATACGAACCAAAGCGCTTTCAATCACTTTCTTCTGTCAGACACAACCCCCAACATATAGACCACGCCCAGGTGTACAACTTGGCCCACGTTAAACCCCAAATAATGACCCTCCAACACCATTTCTCATATGTTATTATCCCACCAGCCGTTTTTTAGCCACACTGAGTACTCTGTATTTTCATTTTATTGTTAGAATAATATTATATTATTTTTCATGATTTTATCAAGGAAGTAAAGAAAAATAATGAGTGAGAAATATTATTTTTAATAAAAATAAACTAAAATTAAAAAATAATATTAGAAATGTTCCTATATATTCACATCTTGTTAAATATTATTTATTATTGTTAATAGAATTTATGCAACTATTTTATTTTGCTCAATGTTTGAATTAATATAATTTTAACATTTTAGAAAAAATTAATATGTTTTTAAAAAACTTATAATAAATAAAATTTAAATTAAGTAATAAATTATATATATACACACAAATATTATTTTATATAATTAACTTTTGTTTAAGCGTTTTGAAAATATCCTTAAAAACTAACATTGAAAAAATAAAAAATAAAAAATAAAAAATTGGGCAAATGTTTTAAGATTAAACTTAATAACTTCTTAATGAGTTAGTCATCCTTATACTATGGCATAAACACAATTAACTACAGAGTTTTATTACTTTGATACTTTTTTTAATTTTGTGTTATTATATAAAATATATTATGAATACTTAAATTTTATATAATGTATCAATCAACACACACATTATATACATATAAGCATTCACACCCGTTTATTTTTCTCTCATCTCTATTTTGTAGAATAGTAAACATTAAGAGATATTAAAAAAAAATCTTACACAAGCTCCTCTATCTTTATGACTTTATCCATATATAATAAAATAATATTTTTAAAATAATTATTCATTACGTAATCTAAAGTCCATATACTATATATATATATATATATATATAGTATGTGTGTGTGTTTGCAGGTGTGTATATATATATAATAGATATATAAATATATATCTATATTTGTTATATAAAATATTAAATGTGTATATTTATACACACATTAAACAAACATATAATATATATATTTATTAAATATTTGACGCATTCACCCTTCTCATCTCGTCCAATCTATCACTATCACCCAGCCTGCGCAATGGTCATAGTCTAGCGCATCAACGGGAGGCCATCGTCGTCTTTCCCCGCCGTCTCCGGTGGAGCGGTGTCTCCAGCGGCAACGCTGGCGGCGATAGAGAGGACG
Organism: Taxillus chinensis; assembly: GCA_023512835.1. Lineage (NCBI taxonomy): Eukaryota > Viridiplantae > Streptophyta > Magnoliopsida > Santalales > Loranthaceae > Taxillus > Taxillus chinensis. The sequence goes on along the minus strand of CM042089.1, from coordinate 2,506,527 downwards.
AGCCCATCGGAGAGGGAGAGGGGCTTCCCACCGCGCGCTGTCGTCACCATTGCGCTACCTCCTTGCATCGCCACATGCCACCGAGGCGGTGCGGCCACCCAACCTCTTTCCTTCTTGCCTCTGTGACGATCTCCACCGCCGCCGGCGCACCAGAGTTCACCACTCCACGCTAGCCGGATCGTGTCGCCACTGTGCGTCATCGCTAGCCGTGGGACCAACCATCGTTGTGTGTCAACTGCTCACCGCTGTGCGTCACCATGTTTTTTTTTAATCCAATTTTATTTAAAAAACATTTTTTCCTATCGAATAGAATTTTAATAAATAAATAAACAATTTAAACATTTTTAAAAGTATATACTCGAAATTTGAATAAAGTAAACGGGAGTATCAGGTGGGATTTACGAAAACATGAAAATAAATTTCCATTTTAAAAATAAAATTATTTTTTAAAACAGTAAACTCTCTAATTTTTAAAATAATCCTATTTATTTTCTACCATAAAAAATTAACCAATAAATACAATATAATATTTTTTACATTTCTTTTCTATCTTTTTTTTACATTAACCAATTACCCTAAAAAATTACCTTTTTTACCAATTTTTTTTCACGTATTTTCTATGTTTTTCCAGCCGTAATAAAAGAGGGGTGAATGGACGGTGACAGGCAATATGGCTGTGGGTGTGACGCGTAGCCGAAAGCCTCGACAAGGTAAGATGGTGGATTCGTGTGGCCATGTGTCAGCGTGTAAAGAGATGAGTGATAGATTCGAGGACATGCCTAAATTCTTCTCCTCCCTTTTTTTTTTTCTTTCTCGAAAGTTCCATTTATTAATCTAATAAAGGATATGGCAGTAATAAAAAAGAAGGCATTGGGGTCGGATGGACACATGCTATCATTTGCCAAAATTTGTTTTATTTTAGTCGATTAATCACTGAAGTAATGTATGAATATTTTTAAAAAAAATAATAAAAAAATTTACTATTATTTTAAAAAAGAGCATCCATATTCACATGGAGGATCTAGTAATCTTTTTTTTAACCCTCTGCTTGGCACGTACAGAAAATTTTAAATGTCATGGAAAAGGTATGGATTTCTGCTATTTCCCTGCTTGGCAGAAACAGAAAACGGGAGTGAATATGGAAAAATACTCTCGAAACTTCATGCATTATTTTCCTTAGACAAGTGCCGTGAAAATAGGTAGAAAGTGCACAGTGATAACATTTTCCTACTTTGCCCATCAACACAGCTTTTAACATATATGTCATAAGGTTAAATTGGTATTTTCATAATATAATAATTTTTTAATTTTTTTCATTTTTCAATAAAATTAAAAAATACTACCTTTTACACATATTTTCCACCCCAACCAAACAACATTTTTTTCCACCCTTTTTCTTTCCACCTATTTTCTTTCCACCATTTTTTCACCTCAAATTCTTCCACCTATTTTATACACCTTACCAAGCAAAGGGTAAATGTTCAACATTTATCAATTTTTTTAGTGAAAAAAACCGGACAGGTCCATGATAGAACACCTTTTGGTATTTTCGAGCGGTAAGGTGTAATGGTAACTTGTAATATGGCATAATCAAGCGGTGACCGGCAATATTATCCCACATTACCATTCAACTGCAAATCCCAATTAATTAAAAATATTTCTACAAGAGAAAATGATTGAAATATTATAAACAAAATGGTGACCGGCAAATTAATTACTTCGATGGGATCCAAAGACCCTTTTCACCTCACGGCAAATCAGGACCCTTTTAGATGTGGAATGCGATGTGATTCCCTAGGCACTCATTGCCTGCATTGAGCTTCACTCCACACACATTCATCGTCTTAATTACCAGATATCTGCAAATATATATATATATCTGTGTGTGTGTGTGTGTGCAGTAAAAAAATAGGGTTGAAGGCAAGCGTTGGAGGATTGATTTAGGTAGGAGCGAGGCTAATTAATACATGGAGGGAGTTGGGCATTTGTGCATGCAAGGTAGCCGACCCAGGGAGGCATTAGATACAAATATGTGGGAAATGAACTGGGGTGACACTCATATGATCTGTTCTTGTTGGCCACTGAGCAGGAAAAGAGACTAGATTGTGACGTTGGGGACAACCAGTCATGCATGCCCAGCAATGTACATAATAAAATATTCTCCCTCAATATTTAAAACACTACCTTATGCAATACGGGGACAATTCAACTCATCTCTTAAAGGAGCTCTCCATTATATATATAAAATCTAACCATTCTCTTTCACATCTATGATCTATCTATTCTACGCGCTGTCTGCACTTTAATTTCACCTGAATTCATATTTTTCTCCATATAAAATTAAATGGAAAAAAAGTATAATAGAATATAGCAACCTAACAACCTGGCCAGGCACCTTTTTAATTTTGGATATTAAAAAAAAAAAGCTTTGTTGAAAATTCCCTTATATTAAATATTGAGGGCAGCTATAGCCCAGCGCAACTTTCTTTTCTTTATTGGTTCTTGCTGGTGTGTATTCTAATATTTTCCCACTTTCTTACCCATAGCGACCGTACTGATAATAACCTTTTTCTTCTGGGTGTTATCAGTACTGATAATAGTTTTAGGTTAAAACTATGGAAGTGCTGCTCCACTAATAAGTGTCTTTTGCATATATAAAAAAGTAACGGATGCCTCCCGATCGATAATCGATCGTTATGAATTAAAATTACTAGTATAATATTATTGTTATTTTGGTGTTTTGTAAAGTATATATGTTCGTTTAATTATATTTAATTTTATCTATAGAATTTTATATTTTATTTTTTAATATAAAAATAATAATTATTTATTTTATATAATTATTAAATTATAAAAAATAAAAATAAAAATATTATTTTAATAATTAAAAATTTTTATGTGCGTTTTTATATAAAAAATAATTTTAAATTTTAAATATTTATAGTTTTTGATCCAGCCTCCCTTAAACACATTCATAGTCTCCCCCTTTATGAACATTAACACTAAATTTTCACACTAAAAATAAAAGAGAATTATAACATTAAATAATAATATAAACGTATTATTATAGTGTCAGCATTTTTTTATTATTTATTTTTAAAAATTTTCTAATTAAATTTACGCATAAATTAACCATTAGATCATTCTGAAATTTTACAAGCAATACGAAAACTATATGAATATTCAATCTAATAATTATTTTTTTAAACAAATATTAAAAAAATAACATAATAAAAATTATTTATATGAACTTTTTTCAAGTCCGCACCAAAATCAAGTCCAATATATATATATTCTGGCAAGCATAAATAGTTAGTAAGCTCTAATTGTTTATTAATTAAATAAAAATGTATACACGAGATTCCCTTTTTTTATATCTTGTTCCGTGTAAAAGGTACATGCTAATTACACATATTTTCTTTGCCATTATATGTTTGTCTATCTATATGCATTTGTGTTTCAAATACTATTATTTATTAATAAGAGTTTTAACAACATTTAATACTAATAGTTTTATTTATTTTAAATAATAATCTGTTTGCGTACGTGAAAGTAATGATTAGGATATAATAATATTCCTACCTGTTAAATAATGTTACAATTATGGTCTGTTGAACTTTTAGGGATACTCATATATAAAACTATAGATTAATTAATTTTATATTATGTATTAGAAAACCATAAAGTTTGTTGTCATTATAAAAAATAGTATTTCATGAATATATCTAAGATGAATATTTTTCTCATACGAATTATTAGTACTTATCTTAATATTAATATATATCTTTCACTAAAACCTTGTCACTACCATCCCTAATACATTAGGTCTCTCCCTCTCTTTATATATATATATAATGTCATGCTATAATGATCATATGGTCTTATTGTTAATGTGAAAATATTCAATCTAGGTTTTCAGATTGCATGGTTCATATTTAAATTTCATTTAATTATAGTAGAAAATATAGTTAAATAAAAGTTGAATTTAAGTCATGCAAATTTAATGATTCATATTAAAATATGTCTCATTTAACAATATATTATTTTTAACAAAAACTATACATATATATATATATAGTGTGTTATGTTATATATAGAAATAATTTCTTATGAGAATTTTTAATTTAATTATAATATTTCTATAATAATTTACTGTATGAGACTATAATTAAATAAAAATTTAATTTAAATTATTAATTATAATATTTAATAATTAATTTAAAGTTCTCACATAAAAACATAAACTCACATTTTTGTTTTAACAAAACTATATATATATATATATAAAACACACATGCAAGTCCAATTCTGACGTGAGGGAACAACTTTCTTAATTGGGCATGAATGCCAACTTTCCTAGTTCCGTGGAACTTGATAAAAATGTCTTTATGTCCTTATAAGTTCGTACAAATTGAATTAAAAGTCAAACATCTCTCAATTCGCACGAAATTATGAATCGACACTCACTTACCCTTATCCTCCTATTTAATCTCATGCAGGAGACATGAAACGTTGCTCCCTGCATGTGATTCGAATTGCAAGGTACTGTTTCCCTAATAATAATAATAATAAGGCAATGGATTAGTTAATGTTCGGTTGAGAATTGAGAAAAGCAGTTAAAAAATGGAAATGACTCGATCACTCGAATGTTGTCTGGTGGAGGATTTGGAAAGAGGGAGGACATTGACGGAGAAATTAGTGCCGGTTGTTGCATCTTCCTCTTTGACGACGACAAAGGCAGTGTCGGAAAATGATGAAGACGTGTGAATTCCAGAATCATAATCAAAGATCAGTCAAAGCAGACACGCCGTTTACACGTAGGGTCTGTCCGTGCATCCATGATTCTCCACACCACACACAACTTCATATATTTTAATTGTTCATAATTTCAAACTATTGTGTATCTTTCTGTTCTGTTCAGCATTCGTCGAAGCAAGCGAGCAAGCACTGAACCCACTTTGTCAAATCTCTCTCACACACAAACACACGTACAATTCCCAAAAAAAAAAAAAATGAAATCATCTACGTTTCGTATCACCAAATGATGATTCAATTATTATTATGGCTTTAATTTTTCATCGTAAGCTCAAATAAAATAATGCTAGTAGCGATTTCAAGATGCTGGTGTTGGACGTGTAATTTGGATCGATTGAGACATCCATATGGCAGTTGCTTGATTTGAGAGACACGGGCGTTGATTAGAAGGCTTCATTGTCAGCTGGCATTATATTTATATGTATTATCGTTATTATGAAACATGTATATATATATATATATATCGAGTAATTAATGAAGTTTTGTTTGCCATTTTTGTTGTTGAAATATAAAAGTTTCAAAATGTAGTGTGAAGGGGGGGCAATCTTTGGAAGTCCAAATCACAATAATAGGGACGGATGGAAGTAGGGAAGCTTGTCCAAAGTTTCATTATCAATCCAAGAGATTTCAATATATAGATTATATAAAATAAAATAAAATAAGATGTGGTGAGAGGGATATATATGTTACGGTATTGTGAATGAAGAGAATGTGGAAGAGGGTTTGTTAACTGTTGTATGTGGGTTACCGGTTGGTACATACATACTAACTATGTCAGAGCCAATAAATGTTGTAGGATCACAGCTGATCGAGACAACCCGGGAGAAGCAACAATGATTGTGTTAAGCTGTTTTTTTGTTTTTTTTATACCTAATTTTTAGTATAAAAAATAAAAAAATAATACGAGTTTTTTTAATTTTATATACTTAAAAATAATTATTATATTTTAAAAATAAAATAGACATACCAAAGACACAAATGATTTACAACTCAAATTTGACCCAACGGTGGATTGCTTGGAGCGAGTAAAAGGCTTACGGTCCACCGAGTGGGTGGGTCCTTAAAATCTTGTCTCAATGCGACATTTTGTGTCAACCTGGGCTTCAAATTCAGACAAAGTTGTCTTGAAAGCGATTTGTCTAAGGCCCACGATAACTCCTACTATTTAGTTTTAGATATCCCCGTCTAAAACAGATTGCTACTTCTCTCTTTCCCCATATAGCCCTCATTGTCTTTTGTTCAATTATTAAAATACCCTTACTTAATTTGCTTCATTTTAATAAAAATAATAAGTGTATATAATTAGAATTTTAAAAAGTTTTTTTTTTACGAATTATTATTTATCATGCAGCTTAGCACTCTGATTCTAAGTTACCAAAAGATTATCTATTGAGTTTTATGAAAGCAAGATCTTTCATTAAGTTTTATTGACAAGAGTTTATTTGAGTTTTATAAATAAAAATTATCTATTTTTACTTATCGATTATATACGTCTACGTTTTTTAAAACATTTTCTACTACTTTTAAATCTTATTCTCTCAAATATTTTTCATTTAATTAGAATGGCATCATTGTACTCACTGAAAATTCTATGTTTGCTCCAAAGATCTACTTTTCAATTTTTTAGATCCTATGTTTGCTTAGCCAATATTCTTTGTTTGCTTCTCTCATTCAATATTGAAGTTTTTTATCATACTCTAATTCACCTGCTAAACTTTTCCTAGTTTATTAGTTTTAAAATCTATTATTAACTCAAAAATTCTCTTTTCAATATAATATCTTATTTTTTATTAGTCTTATGTTAATAAATCGATGCTCTTTTGGTATTTCAAAATCTTAAGTACAATTTTTTTTTTCGAAATCACTCTACACCAATTTAAATCACTTCTATTCTAAAACTTCATGCTCCAATGCAAGTTAAGATTAAACTTTAGGGACAACTGATTTTCAATCATATCTTTATCCATCATTCTCCAATCTTCATACGCCAGTCTTGATGAAACCTAAATCCAATCTTAAGCCAAAGAAAAAAGAAGAAAGAGTGATCGTGAAACAAAATATGAAATTAAAAAAAAAAATCATATCAGTAAAAACTAGCATGTACATACAAACATCATCTGCCTCACAACTTCCCAAAAAAAAGTATACGTTGATTTGTTGAAACTTCCTCGGGTCAAAATTAGCCTATTTGGGGGAAATAACGTGACGATTGACTTTGAATATTACAATTTATACGCTAAATTTATTAATAAATTAAAGAACTTTTTTAGAAAATAGTGAAGGCATTTAATATTCTCTTATCTAAATAGAAATTCATCTACTGATCTGGGTAAGCCTTTGAGAGCATCCCGGAGAGCATAATAATGGCTATCACATTTATGGTCAGAAAATAAATTGCTTGAGAGAACTATCCTCTGGAAATGTTCACCCGGGTGCCTTTTCCATAACGTGAAAGATTCTGTACCTAGAGCTTCTTTGCCCGTGCTGCCACCAACATGAATGTCAACATTTCTCTTCAAATAGTAAAGAGAACCAGGTATGAACAACTCCTCGGGCACTGTAAAGGCACTTCCTCCCTTCTCAACAATAGAACTTACTGCTGGCTCGTAGGTTGAAGGTGATGCCTTCCTGACAGTTATCCCTACAAAAAAAGGCAAAAACGTATGAAGGAGGTTTCATGGAAGCGTAGAAAGGCATGCATATACTTTGATTGGTAATCAGGACAAACAAGCTCTAGATCATCAACAAACTTCTATTTTTAAAACATTAAATTTAATATAACATGAAAAGGCAAAAATGTATAAAGGAGGTTTCATGAAAGTGTAGAAAGGCATGCATAAACATTGATTGGTAATCAGGACAAACAAGCTCTAGGTCATCAACAAACTTCTATTTTTTAAAACTTTTAATTTAATATAACATGCAGCGGGCAGTTCAGATTTATGAGTAGTGCAGTGCATGGAGTCAGATTAATTGAATGGAAAACCAATAGAATCATCAGTAGAATGAACCTTACGGTAGAATTGTTCTTACAGACAACTAAATTTACCAGCATAATTTGCCTCACTCCCAAACTTGGCAAAATCAGCAAGTTTCCATGCTACATCTTGTATAGAAGACATCACTTGCTTTGCATTTGTAACCAAGCCTACGACATTTTTCCAATCTTCCTTATCTAAAACACTCATCCTGAAAAAAAATTGATAAAAACTTCTTAAAATATGTTGTTGTTCTCCACTTTCGGCACACATGAAACTGCACCATTAGAAATACAAATGTGTTAAAAACCAGAACTAATATAGATTCCTTACCATTGACACAAACTAAAGACTTAAGTAAATAGCATCGTCAATATGAGACGAGAAAAAACCACACTACACCAAACAGAGAAATGAAATCCCCCTCCCATATATGCATTTTTGTAAAACTAAACCAAAATTATTACAGGAGGCAGAAGTGAAGATTAGAGATGTACAACCAAACAAAAACTCCCAACTACAGGTAAGTATTCATGGGACGAATAAAACAAATTATGGGCTAGCAGCCTAGTGGGTATTTTGGGTAAGGAGCAACAACTCACGTGAATGATATCAGGATGATTCTCTTGAAGCATCATTAATGTTAGAAGAATCATGGCTTTGATACCATGTTAAGAGAGAGAAGTTGAATGATATATTTTCATATATTACACAATATCACAGGACCCATACATATAGTATTACATGACCCATACATATATGGTAACACACCATATGATATATGTATTAATTTTTTTCCAATAAAGGTATTTGTGTATTTTAGTACTAGAGTCTACAGAATGAATTTTCCCATTGTCTTCCTCTCCCTAACATGGTATCATAGCACACAGTTACGAGTTATGACCTATGATTTCTATACAGTTCTCACTTCCTCCGCCAGCGGCTCCTTGCTATGTGTAAGTAGAATGTGGCTAGCTTTCTTCTCCTTAACATGGTATCAGAGCATGCAGTTACGAGTTACGAGTTAATAGCTTTCATTGTTTTTGAAAGTCGTGTGTGAGTAGAACGTGGCTAAGAGGAATATCAGATCAGAGACCAGAACTGATCATCGTCCTCCCTCTGCACCATAGAACTAGCCCTCGAGCTCACTTCCTCACTAGCATATACAAGAATCCTAACCATCATCACATCTATCATCGCAGTGGTGGAGGGCTTCTGCAGTTCATTCCCAAAGGTAATCATTCACTTAGACAATGTCTGCAAGCGAGTAAAACCGCACCTACGCTGCGCTTATTCTCCGTGATGATGGCATTGATTTAAACATAAATAAATAAATACTCTTAGTTATAGCAAACTATTTAAAATCATAAAATTTCAAAATAATAAAGTTTAAAACTTAATTACCAATATTTAGAATAAATTTAAACATCAGCATCCTCGCCATTACTAGACTTTTAACACTCAACATCTTCTTCTTTTGTTTCTTTAGAATTTTCCTCTTCTTCCTCATATATATATATATATATATATATATATATATATATATATATATTACATCAACCACAAAAAATAAACTATATATTATTATTTAATTTCTTAAATAATAATATACATATTCTCTCATAGGAGACTTTCATACATATATGAATAGCATAGAGCACCAATTTCCTAATAATAATCAGAAAACATATTAATTGAGAGAGCCTAATGGATTATCCAGAAAAAGAAAAAGACTATATATCAATCATTTGCTAGAAAAAGAAAATATATGGGCTACATGATTGCGTACCCTTTGTTTTGAAAGATAAAGACACTTATGAATAAAATCTATTAGATTTCGTATTATTGGTTGGTTTGTGTGTGAGGGAGAGTGAATGTAATGTATTATTGATTTTGGTTAAAATTTATCATGTTCAACTTAAGGGGAGTATTAAAAAAACATGAGGGTACTCTTGTATTTTAGCCTATAGGGATACTCCTGTATTTTATATGATTTTTATAACCCTACATAATCTCTATCCTAATATAATGAAATTTCCCATTTTCTTCCTCTTAACATTTAATAATAAAATCAATACAGAAGAGAACTTAAAAGTGGAAAAAACAAGTTGGATGCAAACAAACTTATCTCAAAATGAATGTTTATTGATGTAACCTAAGATTTCTTTTTCAATTATTTCAAGTAATAACAACTTTGTTAATTGGACAAAGGTCCTTTTTATTGCCAAAGGGGGCGAGGTGTTAAATTAGAAGGTAACTTCAATGAGTTGTATCCCAATTCTAGGATCTTTTGCAGTGAAGGCCTGCAATTGCATTCTTAAAACCTAGGGCATGTCGATCCTGAATGAAACTAAACAATGATGGCAAGTTTTGTTTCCCACAGATATACACTAGGTACTAGCATCTATCTAAAATATCTAGCATAAAAGCTAAGATTGCTGGAGAAGGATCAGATTCGTGGTAAAGGCTCAAATCCTTCCTAAAACTTGGCAAGAAGCCACCTCACAAAATCAATTTGCCATCAGCAGAATATTGGGGGTTGAGGGGGCATTTTAAAGGCTAAAGGAACTTTGAAGAAACAACTCTATGCTCCAAATCAGGAACACATGAAGGTTGCAGGATGCATAGTAGGGCTCCTAGAGAAATTCCTAGGAATCGGAAATATGAATCAGACTTCACAGAATAGTGCATATAACTTTCAGGCACACTAGAAGCTAGATGAGTTCTTAGATTGCTTGATGGAGTTCATAGCTACTGACAGAACAAATTTTAATATTGATATTTTTTCAAGTAAGTGCACAATATGTACTCAATACAACATATGATCAGTAACAAATCAGTTAAAAGGGTCAAAAATCATCTTATCAATCATCCTGCAGCTTACAAATAGTGAGTTTGACTTCACTTCCCTCCATTTTGCATTGAAATCAGTGAATAATTAAAATTTACCCACATACATATACACCTTCTAAATGCATACATTCATGTCCCATTTGGAATAGTAAGTCAGGTGGGCGTTTGTTTATTATGTTTTAGTTATGTAAAAGTGATATCATCCTTTCCTCCTTTTTCATCAAAATTAAAACATACCAGTGAAAAGTCTAGAACTATCAAATTTATAACCAAAAAAGGTCGAATGGAATCAGCAATTGCAGCACAGCAAACAAAGCTATTCCTCAATGATGCAGAGTATAGTATCTGGTCAGTCATAAGAACAAGTGCTCACTTTAAATGCTTTTTTCACTGATCTACAGTAATACAAAGAACCAACTTTCTAAACATGTATGTTGTACCCAATCTATAATTTCCCGCCATGATTTTAAGTAGAAAGAAGCTTGAAAACAAGCATAGACCATTTAAAATTTACTTACCAGTCTGTTTCAAGAATTTCATTCCGCAACCTTGTCAAAGACGCCTCACTTAACCTTGGGACTATATCACCCTGTAGGTAGAAGATATGGGATGTAAAAGACAAAAAACAAATGGAACCAAAAAATAGAAGTTCATAAGATTATGAAAACACTTATTAATGAAATTTCTAAATTCTCTCTTCAATAAAAAAAATCTCTTACTTCATCCAACTACCTGCATTGCAACAGTCGTGACATAATCAGCACAATTTTCAGCAAGTTCTCTAGAAACACAAGGTGGAGATGCAAATCCAACTGCAGAAACAATATCTGGGTTAAACCCCAGCTCTTTAGATGACTTCTTGTGCAACATTATTGCTAATAGGGAAGCCGTAGCTCCCCCAAGGGAATGACCAACAAATCTTAACCTAAATCCCTGTAGACGAATCAGACTGACGAACAATCATTAAAAAAAAAATTTAAAACAGAAGGAACAGAGACAGAGATAAAATTTTCACATAAACATGTAAAGTGAGATTTTTAACACCTTATATTTATCCAAGCACTTTTTTATTGTTCCCATTTCATGACTAAGAAACCAACGAGCAGCTTCTGCCGCACCAAAATGGGTTGAATACCCATCAACTGTGATTTCACTATCGCTTGAAATCACAATATCAGTGATCAGATCAGAAATTGTATGTGTACCACGAATTCCAAAAACTACAAGTCTTCTACAAGGATCAATCCCAATGTAATATCCAGGCCTCATCACATTGGAATTTTTAACATGTTTCACAATATTGCTTGCTTGAAGCATACTGTGTCTTGCAATACTTGCAACATTGTCTTTGTAAGCCCCCTTTGCCAACTCAATGTGATAGATGAGGTCATGGACCTAAATCAAGATCAATGAAAAGAAAATCTAAACTTCCAGAACAGAACAGAACTGATTTCATTAAAGGCAAACAGATATACATATTATTCGGAAATTTCACCAATTATGAGGGTTTGAACAATTACTATTGAATCAGATGAGATCTGAATGCCCTTAACATCTTCAATTGGGTTTGTAGATGATTGGCGGAGATAAATAAGATATAAGCCTATTGTAAGATCACTGAGGTTCCAACCCCGGATTCCAATCTTGCTCCGTTGAATGCTTGCAAGGATCTCTGAAACAGATCGACTAGTAGGAAGGGATTTGCTTCCAGCTTCATTTCCTGGAAATAAGAAATTGAGACATCTTTCCACACTCAGATTGAAAAGTATTGAACCAAACACAACCCCATGACCCAAAGGTGTGCCACAAATCATTCTCCTGTCCTTTCTGCTTCTCCTGAAACTTTTCCATGGTAGAAAATAGTGGCATAGACTTTTCAAAGAATCCAGAAGGAAAGGAAAAGGCCCTCTACAACCCTGAACTACCCTTTGGAAAAGAAAAAGCTACTTAAATATCCATCACTAATCTAAAGCAATATATATAGTTGATTGCCAAATCTAAATCTGTTGCCATCCTACAGAAACCCTTCTTAATCAAAGCCAATCAACTTCAAAAACCAATCGATTTCATTAAGGTAGTAGATATCCTTTGTTATTAGTCAACCTTCTGAGTTCTGAACAAATCAAGTAACAATTCTATGGAACACAAATTATACCAGAAAAAGAATGGATTGAAATAAGCAGACCTGTTGTTGGAAGGGCTCGTCTAAACATCTCCAATGCCGGCTCAAGAGCATTCGTGAGCCATGCAAGTTCAAGCCTTGGATTTCTGACAGTTGGATCATTGTCAACAGAATTGCTTTTGGGGAATCCGGGAGTAATATCTGACTTGCTTATCTCTTTGGGTCCTTCAGTCACTTGAGAAGCATCATTAGATTTGGTTGTAAATTTTGTTTCCACATTGTCCACTTTTGACCATTGTGATTGACATCGCCTGAGAACCCCATTTACAAACATTCGACATGACTCCTCTTCCTTCACCAAAAATTTCCTTTGCCCTGCTTTACAAGGAAATCAACACAAAAATCAACCACAACCCAACAAACATTCCCTCTAAACAAACCCATCAAAATTCAATCTTGAGTAGTTCTGGGCTTTTTGTTGCCTTACAGAAGTAGGATCACTATTTCAGAAATTGAACAATAGGCCCTTACATAGAAAGGGTTCACTATAGTTTTTCCTTTTAACACATTTCTTTGCAGGGATGATAATTGTCTTCCTGTAGCATCAAAGATTCAAAAAGTAGGCTATGACCCGGATGGATGCCACTCATTTTTCCATCTCATGAACAACATGACTTTATTTTCTCATCAGTTACAGACAATAAAAACATAGAAATTCTTCTCAGTTCTCATATGCGTACAAACTAAAACTGAGGTAACTTACGCATCAAACAAAAAATACCCAGAATTAAACTCAAATCAAATTTTCTCAGAAACCAAATAGAAGACAATACCACCAACGATTAACATCCTAGTTTTTTTTGGTTTTGTTTTGTTTTTTTTTTTTTTTTTTTTGAAAATAAAAACTCATGCGAACGCCTAAACCCAGAAGAATTAAACAATCGGGGCCATGGTAATCACCACTCGCTAATTCTACACACATGCGATTCGAATGATGAATGGAGAAAAAATAACAAAAATAATAATGAGATGATCTATATAGTTTGTATAAATTTACAGGAACGGAGTGTGTGCGAAGACGCGTGAGAATGTACCGATGTCGTGCAAGAACCGCTTCACGTACTGCGTGGCCATGTTTTCGTGCGCAGAGGAGAGGGGGAAGAGTACGGTCAGTGGCGTCGTTGAAGTTTTGCCATATTGGCCAGCGGGTAATGAATAAAAAATATAATTAAATTAATATCAATCCTCCTAAATTAATAACCTAAACTGCCAATTGCCATGCCCATTTTATTTTTATTTTATTTATTTATTGAGTGGAGGTCAAATTTAACAGCGAGAATTATTTCTATTTTCAAACTATTTTTAATTCCTTTACCGTCTACAAATTATAAAGAAAATGTTTATTAGAGAAAATTACACTCGCTTTTTTTAACTTACTAGATTATTGACATTAATTTATCTATTTTTAGATGAATTTTAAATAGAAATTTATTTTTGCAAAATTCACTTTGGTTCGTGTTTTAAATTTTTAGTTTTGGCTTCATGATTTGTTTTGTATTGAAGTTAAAACTTAAAACCTAATTTTCTAAGTGTATTTGTTTTGTATAAACACATAACTGAAAGCTTTTAAGTGCATTTGTTTTGTATAAACAAATAACTGAAAGAGAAAGCTAAGAATATATTAAGGTATGTTGATTTAAGGTGTCTTTTATTTTCATTTTTAAAATGTGATAATTGTTTTTAAATAAAAAAATTAAAATATAATAAAAACTTATTACTACTTTTTACGTCTTAAAAAATAAAAATAATATTTTATAATTTAAATTTAATATTTTTACAGTCAAAAACAGGTATAACATTTTAAAAGTATAAATACAAAATAAACATGTGTTGAATTAAACATAAATATTTTAAAGTTTGTTTTGTTTTATCGCTGTTTATACCTGTAGCTTATCACCAATGACAAGTTTATAAGTGTCGAGCATAGGATTCTGGCAAGCTGTGTTGGCCGCCTTGGCCCCCCCAGTTTCAGTTGCCTGTTTTTTTTATGGTTGTTTATATCCCAGTATAGCAAACACATCTAAACCATATGAGCCAATAGAGGATCGCATATCAGCCAGTGATCCCTCCTATAAATGTCAAAAGGAGCATTGAGAGCATATTACAGGTCAAAAGGACTAGATGGTAGATCAGCCCTTCCTCGCTCTAAGCTGCACTGAGCCAAAAAGCCTTGTGTAGCTGGGAAATATGTAATAATGAAAATTATCTCCACAAAGCATGTCTTATGGTATCAAACTCAATATGTACTGTTGGCAACACTTTTGGCATGAAAGCAAGCACATGAATACTCGGCTGAAACAACTTTATTTCAAATTACAAACATCCAAACAAAAAACCAACCGTTGAGAGAAGGTAAATTGCAGAGCAAAAAAGAAACAGCAAAAAAAAAAATGTCAGCACTCAACACCTCATGGCACGCAAACAGAAAAAGAAACCTTTACAGAATATTCAGCTCCTATGTTTTGGTGGAAGCTGAAGAAAACAAATTACACTTATACATCATAACTGCCTAAAAAGGTCAGTAACCGTCTACAATGATAGAAGTCATAGCAGCTAAACTGTAGTCCTGGGTTGCAATATCTGGACAAGTGACCACAAGACGTCCATCCTATGCATGGTTTTATCATTCTGCCCCTGCAGAAACCATAACGTAATTAAAATCTAGGATGACAAAAATAGTAATCTTCATGAGTTGCACAATTTTGTGCCAGATCAAATTTCTGGTTCATATGCATGCCGTGTTGGAAAGTGATATGTAGAACAGAAACCAAACCAACCAGTCTTAATTCAAATAATATGGGGTCAGGTATATGATATGCAGAAAAGAATAGGAACAAAATCAACTGGTGTGTTACTGATCAATTGGATATTTCATCAACAAATTAAAACTGTACCTCAACCACAAAGCATATCCTTGTCTTCTCTCCATGGGCTTCTGTTGCACCTTTCAAGATTGTCAAGCCCAGGCCTTTGATGGCTTCTGCTATCTCAAGAAAATTGCCACATTCCTCACACAACATCTGCATTCAACAAGCAGAATTCTTGAAATTTAAGGAACATGTCAAATGCAAACAAAAGCCGGTTCAAAGAGCATACTTGGAGAAAACGCCCTGACACTGATTTTCTTACTTCCAGTTGTTCCACTTCCAGTTTTACCAAAACTTACACAAATGAAGATAAACTCCTAATGTCATACCTAACCCATGTCATATCAGTTATATAGATGCGGGATCCATGCAAGGAAGCAAAGCAACTGAATATTCAAGGATATACCTATCAAAGAATCTCCACAATTACAAGAACGCACCTCTATAAGCAGCTGACCGTTCATGTTTAGATTCTCTACTACTATTGGACAAACTTTCAGGTGGCTTCCTACCTCCACAGCCCAGCTTGAACCGTGCTCAAAACTAGAGGATCCTAGCAAGTTTGGGTCCTTACGCAACTGCAAATTGAACAATTAAAAAGTCGACCATGAATTTACACAGATGTATGGACATAGCAATTCCAAAGGTATAACCAAAAAAAGTTCACTTCGTTCAAAAGCAAGCACGAGGTTGCCAAAAGATCTATACAAACTGAAAGCACATCATAAAATGTTACCTTAGATTCAGTGCAGTCCTTCAGCTTGTCAGCATACTTGGCAATGTTTTGCAGAAAAAGCATGTGCTTGATCGTCCGCTCCAACAGAGAATCAATACTACACTGGTAAATTTATCTTGATTGTTTAGTGACACAGCATACTTAAGACTTAATGATTATAGAAATCCATTAAGGAAATTAATAATTACAAAAATAACCACCTTGGATCCATTCGGCACTAGTTCCCGCAACTCCTTAATCCGGTCCTGTATTAGTTGCCTATCCCTTGGCCTAGGCTTACAGCTTTCACCAGGTCTAGCTCGCTTTTTTGCCTTAACTGGTTCTCCAGACCTATCTAGCTGCTCACTACATGCACTTGGACAAGTTGATGAGAATCCATTCGGGGATGTTGCCCCACAAGCATCTGAGGAACTGAAGTAATGTTTTGGATCCTCCTCTGTGAGAGAAGGCCGTTCAATTGAATAGCCTGCCGGACCTATCATATGCTTAACACAGCTAGAAGCCTCTGGCTCCTTTTCAGTAGTCAATAGAGATTGCATTGATTGACAGACTGGTTTCTTGCTTTTAATTTCGCTAACACTCTGAAAAATATTACCTACAACTGCTTCTAGAAGGTTATCAGATCCAACGTCTGAGTCTAACTGGTAACTGTTGATCTTATGTGCCATCTCTGAGGGTGTACCAGCCTCAGTCTTCTCTCCTTCCCAATTACAATGCATATTTGGGTACAGAAAAGCTGACCCTAGCACTTCGTGTAATTCAAATCCAGCAGAGAAATTTATAGAAGTGTTCAATGAGTCACTGGGCCTTATCTCCGTTTGGGAATCTAATTTATTTTTCAACTCTTTTTGTTGCTGAACATCTGAAGGTTCTGGTGTCTGAAGAACCCCAGCACTATTGAGGAGGTCAAAAGGGAAGTTCGCAAAATTTGTTCCGAACTTCTCAAATGAATTATTTAGATTAATATTATCCAAAATGATCTCTCCTTCACACTTCCCATCATCATGTGGGTTCATCTGCACTTGCGTCCGAGAGCCCAAAACAAAACCCTCAGATCTTGGCTGAAGTAATTTTGCACTAACATCATCTCTTGTTGAAATTTCAGATCCGATTTGTTTGTTGATCACTTCAAAAGGCCTTTCTTGATGGGTACTGGGCAGTGGAACACTATAAGATGGCCCATGACAGACTCTTGCAATAGATCGAAATGTTGAAGGCCAAACATCTGATGTTTCATTCTTCACAGATTTGTCAACAGTAAAAAACTCAGGACATAGACTTGTGGGAATATCGGGCTGTACAAAAGAAAGTAACCAAGAATGTTGTCAGTTTGAAAGAAGAGGGATGGGCATATTCCTCCAGAGAGAGGAGAGAGAGAGAGAGAGAGAGAGAGATACCATAGAAGAGGAATCATTCATCCTACATTGTTTTGGATTGGGCACATACCCCACAGAGGAGCCATGAGGTGCGAAAAACACTTGTCTAATATGGTTCACCAGCTTCATATCCTCATTGACCTGCTCTTCACAAATTGAGGAAGAAAGGAAAAAGGAAATTTAGATTAAGGTTAGGAAGCCAAAATAATTTTATGCATTGAAAGATTTGGCCAATCTCTAAAGATCAAGTTGAGTACAATATAAAAAAAATAAAAATAAAAGCATACTTTAAGCCATTGATTTTGACAGCAAGTTGAGTACATCAAATGCTAGATACATTGAAGTAGCATGAGCAGAAAGTAAAACAGCAAAAGCATAATTCAAAGTGCTTGAAATACAAGCAAAAATATGTGTATGAAGCAAATTTTCTAAAATGGCTGTCACAATTGTGCTTTTTGCCACTAAACATAAGAATCACAGTACTGCATAGAGGAGGGTATGTTTAACTCTCAATAAATACATGCGAATTGGTTTCTAAGATCAACGAGTTTTATTTTTTCCCATAAAAGTGGATAGACAATGGTGATGCATGTAGCATGAAGTGGATGAATTCAATATGCAAAAGAATCAGAAACCCATCAATCACTACGGAAGCAAATGTCTGATAGAACAGAAAAATACATTACAATTTCCCCGTGTGAAAGAATCTATACCAAAACATGCTGACACAAAGGAAAAGGAAAATAATAGAGACAGCTATTACTGATTATTTGATTTACCTGAAACCACAAAGATCTGGTTTACAACAACAACAATAATAACAATAACTAAAATCACCTTATTTAGAGAACCCAGTTGAACAACTCCATGTGGAACAACAGCTACAACTACGACTGTCTATAGAAGCCAAAAAAAGAAAAAGAAATGTAAGAAGAACATCTCAGCTTTATAAATCTGTGCTCGTTCTATCTAGAAGACAAAAAAAATTAAATTTTAAAATTAAAAAAATTGAAAAGGTGCATCTCATTGGTATAAATCTGTGAGATAAACTTAATATACTACGTGCCCAATCCACCCTTTTGGGAGGCATATGTGCACTACCGTAGTATAACAGTGTCCTTTCAAGTTCAGGGCATACAAACAAGGAAGATACTAATACACATACCCTAATCCCAGCAGAGAATTGTGTCTGCCAGCCTTCATTGAACTGGAAATGGAAATAATTAAAATAACTGAATAAGATTTTATGGGAATTCAAAATAGCTAAAAATCTTTACTATTTGCACATAAACAAAAAGTTATTCAAGATTTTTTTTTGGGATGCATAACAAGATAGTCCCTCGCCTCAAAAGAGGTCCCAATGTTTGCTGCATGCTTATCTGCAAAAATCCATCGATGCTGTCCAGTAACTGCCACCTGTCCAACAATTCTGTTTGAAAATGGATCAGTGTAAGATCCAAACTGTTGCTATTTTTTCCAATTGTTTTGTTCTGTTTTATTTTTTGAAACCTCAACCTAATAACATTGGAATACCAATGATTCTGAGTTGAAACCTTCTTCATGAAAATGCCTATATTTAAGAAATCAAGAGAAGTAGCATGTCAATTACAAGAAAGAAAGAGAACCATACCCTTCTCCCAAAGAATAGACGTGATATGACATCTTTGCCACTTCTAACCCAAGAGGATCGCATAAGTAATGTCCATCAGACGAGCTGTCAAGAGCCTCGTTGACACACTTCATCTCTGGAGAATGTTGCTCGTGGTGGACATAGTAAGCATCCTCCCAAGTCAGCAACCTGGCCAATAACAACCATATACCACAAACTATCATCTTATAGTTTTCCTGGTTAACTCGAAAGCCAAATATTTAACTAGATGACCACAAAGCTCCTTTCACAAGACAGTTAGCAGTAACTATTGATGAGTAATCTAGATAAGAAAAGGTAAAATCTGCTAAATTTATAAAAGACGGATAAAAGGAAAAAAAAACTCATTGCTAAAGAAAAGAGACTGGAATCCCAAGACATCGGCATATTTAATTAACAAGCAACTTTTAAAAAAACAAGGCCTAAGGTACAACAACTAACTTACCCCCAAAATAAAGATTGAAAAGAAATAATACAACTAACCTGCATATTACAGCATTATAGAACCTTGCAACAAACAATCAACTTTCCCGTGTTTTCACAACATTAATGTGAAGCAGACTTGAAAATGTTACTTTTGGATTATAAATAATATGAGAGGAAGGATAATGAGAAGAATTGCTTCAAAGGAAAATTAATATTATATCTTAAAGAGTGCAGTTATGATGTGCACTCCTAATGAGTACACTTAGTTTTGTGTATTGGGCTCAAAATTAGGCACTTTTGAAAGAAAGAGAATAAAAAATATGAATATCAACAAAATTTTATAAGGTTTGAAGATGCATATAGTCTTCAATTTATTTGACAACTTAAACTAAAGACCTAACATATCTTCAAACCTTATGCACTTTGAATCTATCCATTTAAACTATCCTGATCCAGGACTCATTGAGTTGTATTCGGCAACAGTAAATACATAATGGGGTGCATACCATTAAATTCTCCATATTCAAATTCAAATTCTCTTTCCTTGACATTATCCTTGATCCAACTTTCTTAAAGATGTCTCTCTATGATCTATTGATTATATATCCCCTACTCTCCTACTCCCAATTTAATTTATAAAAATCAGAGTAAATTATCCACCTAATATATTCTTCTTCAAAATTCCATAGATTTTGTCATGGGTCTACACATTTCGACTTCCAGATTTAGCACAAAAAAAAAAAATGAATGCCAATTGGCATGCAGCAACAAATCAAAAAATAAAAACAGAACCAATAGTAGATTTATCAAATCTGAACCAATGAATTCATTAGATTTTGTTGGGTATAATTGGAGAAGAAAGACAAAAACAGAAGCAATAAAACATGAAATAAAGACAACTAAAAGCACAAAGCCGTAGTCACCCCAGAGGAGACCCCCAAACAGAGCAACTCTAAGCTGTTTTTGAGGGTTAGGGGCTTTCAAGAATCTAGAAACCACAGTCTCATACAAGCACAAAACCAGATTTGGCAAACAAACGACAGGAAAGCAATAAGAGCGGCATGTTAAACTTACATTCGGGCAAGGCGTTTGAGCTTCCAAAAGACAGCATATTTCCACTCTGTATTGATACAGAGGCTTCTGAGTGTAAGGTGCAAGTGAGCGTTACTCAACATCTCCTCTCCCTTAATCTTGTTTTCTCTAAAAACCCTAATGATAAATCGATAACCACCCCCCTCTCACACCACTCCCTGCAAATGGGTCAAATTCAAACCCTGATTCTCTGCAACTCCACCCCCCCTAGCTGCCCCGGTACGAGCCTCTTCCCGCCTGCTTCCTCCGCAAACCGGCGCGTGGCTTTATCGGCCCGACTCCTACTGTAGGCAGCAGCAGACAATCCGTCCCCATTCCCCTCTCTCCCGCACCCTCTGTCGCACTCCCGCAACACCCACAAACAGCTGAGCTCTATCGACGCAAATCTTCAGTGAATCAAAAACCCAGAACCCGTACCTAGGGTTTCGCTTCCGTTTTCAACACAGCGCACTACAATCCACCATACGGGAACAGCCATGAATTGAAACCCCGCTAATTTTAAAAAAAAAATCCAAACTGAGACACGCACTGAATTCCCCGATACCCTAACGTACGTCGGTCGACATGAAAAACTCAGACACAGAAGCGAAGTTGGTGAAATTGACGAGATTTAACTAAAGGTTACAGCGACGTTGACGCAACAGAATCGAACAACACGAGCTTTGGTTCTAGAGAATCCTCGTACCTAACATACTGCTGTTTGGAAAGAGTACCTTCTTTGCTTTGAATCAGAGCTTTTCAAATCACCCAGGAAAACATAACTCTCTGCTGCATTTGTTTCCATCAGAGAGAAAAAAACAAGACGGCGTGAGTGTGTTCAAATAGATGGGTCGGTCTTCAGTGAGAGAGAGAGAGAGAGAGAGAGAGAGAGTTGACAAAGATGGGTCTTTAGATAGGAGATGAGAGCGTCCCAAAATGGGGGTAGATAGAGAGAGGGAGAAAAAAAAAGTGGTAGGCTACGAGGTGTATAATTAGTTATATACATACATACTGAAGAAAAAACAGGGCATACATGTCTGTGTATTTGTTTCTTTCTTCTACTAATTCATTCAACTTTTGTTGTTTTGGGCTACGGCGCCATTCTGCTTTTAATGGTGGTGGTGTAGGATTTGGATTCCCTCACTCCCCACAAAGAGCGCCCCAAGTCACCCTCCACATCATGCCCACTTTGGAACCCCACCCAGGCACTCTCCAATCCCTCCAAAAAATGACCAAGACCCAAAAACATTTACATGTTGTGGAATGGTTAAGAAAGAGTGGTTTGTTGTATCGTTGAATATGAAAGGTGCAAAGTCCAGGACTGGTTTTGGGATTTTATTTATCAACTAAACCAAAGGTCCAAAGGGCTAAAACAATGAGTGGCACCCTATGGAAAAGTCATTTTTGATGGCCAACAGCATCATGCCTCGGTGAAGAAATTGCTTCTTATCTTCCCATCACCCCAAACTTGCATGACCCTAGATTGTTTTCAGCCATCAACTTCCCAAAGCTTTTTTCCACAATGATTCTACTGCTAAAAGTTGTGACACACCCCACCCCCATTTGCCACTGTCCCCTCCTCCAATGAAAACCGCCCTTCTTCCCCCCCTTTTCCTCATATGGTTTCCAAGTGTAATTTCTCGGCGCACTACTGACGTCCAACCAATGGCCATCAAGGGCATTCAAGAGCGATGATTGGCTTCCCCCGGGGGACTTCACTGTCCATTTCAAGCCCTTCACTGATCTCTATCCTCTATCCATCCATAACCCAAGAAAAGGAAGAAGAAGAAAAAAAAAAAAAAAAGACTCAACCATGTATGATTAGTTCTTACATCTGCATGACATGTTTGTATGTGATTCTTTTTTGCACCGCACCCACTCAACATTCTCCTTCAAAAATCATGATTTGGTTAAACAGTATAATCCCAAGTTATTATTAGCATTGATTTCTAATCATTTTTATACTCTTGTTCGTTCTTTTTTTTAATGGCAAGAGGACAAACCGGTGAGAGAGGCTGCATTTATAGTCATGAAGAAGAGGACAAAATGATCACATGATCAATGGTGCTTTAACTGAAAAGATTCAAATCAACCTAGTTCAGATGTGTATATTTGCAGGCAATAATCGTGACCATTAATTCTTAAGACACAATTATCCCATGGCACCTCATGTTCCTCATCAATAATAATGGGTCCTAGAAAAGTAAGTAACGAGCTTCGGGTCTACTCCTATGGTAATGCACACCTCGTATTAGGTGTTTTAGGTTTTGTGCCCAAATCAAGGCTTAAAGGGTAATTACCATACATTACTGGGAAAACATTATTTTTATAATGAAGTCCCCCCCCCCCCCCCCAAAAAAAAAAAAAAATCCAACCGCGTGCCAAGGGGTATTTCCACCCTTGATCAAAAAGGATATTACTTTGAGATGATGTTAATGGCAATTTGAATGCATTGGTGAATTCTGAAAGGAAGTAAATAATTATAAAAACACCCTTGAGGGTTAGCCAAGTGTTCCAGAGACCTACCTCAGGAGTTCAATTCTCATGGTAATAACTGTTTTGGATTAATAGTGAATTAATTTTGTGTCTCATATATCATTTTTCTAGGTTAAAAAAAGTATTATTATTATTATAAAAACTATGAGCATGAACCAACTTAAATTTTTATATCTTTGAAAATCAAGTCAACTTACTTTCTCCCGGATAAGCAGGTGATGCCAAAGAAACGGCAGATAAGGCAAACGAAATTAAGGTCATTTTCCCAGGAACAGGGGAAAATTATATGCAATGAGTAGGGTAATGAATACAAGGGACAAAAACCCATGATAATGATATATATGATACATATCCTCCGCTGATCTTTCTCCATCCTCATCCTAACAAAATAAATAAAAAAAAATTGCGTTATATTGATCTATATATATCGACTTAATTGCAACTCTTAATTTAAATGCATCTCGAAAATTGAGTAAATCTATTAGAGTATGACCACATCTAATAGCTAGAAGCTACCGTAATTTTAGCTAATAGATGACGAAATTTGGAATTTTAAAAAGTGGATATAGATAAATTTTATATAAAAAAAACTAACTCCAGCCCGGCTCTTACTCCAACATGAGGTAAGCATTTCAAAACGTTAATCAGTAAATCCATAAGATATGGTCTTACTCCTACATGAGGTAAGTGTTGTGTAACGCATTCAAAATTTAAACTAACAGACTGTCTGGCAAATTTAATTAATAGGGCACATCACAATAATATTTAGGCACTGAGATTCCAAAGTTGCCTTTTATCATTTCATCCACCACTTTCAAAATTTGTCTACAAGTAAATAAAAGGGAAAAAGAAAGAGGATCGATGGGAACCAATATCGTCCTAAGTGGATTCTATAGCTTAGCTTTTTACTAACACATAATCTATAAGAGGTGACTAATGACTGTTCTCCACATTCATGGGTTTGGTTTTGATCTGCCTTTCTTCTGAGTCAACATAGTCGGGCGTGAACAGATCCATGCATTCTTATTAAAAACATAGGAACCCAATGCAATTTGAAGCCCGTCAATGCATATATGTGTGTGTGTGTGTGTGACCTCTTCCTACCTCAAATTTGTTGAAGCCTATTCAAAGTCAACTGACAATTTCAAATTTCATTGCCCCCCCTATCTAAGGCACTAACCCGTAAATAAATTATAGCTAACACAAACTTAATAGAAAAACTTTATTTTATATTATTTTTACAGTTGACCATGATTTAAATGTGATATAAAAAATACTATAGATTATATAAAGTGTTAAATTAAAATATCTGTCCTTTTTATTTCACGTGCTTTCTATAAATCACATTTTTTTTACCGTCTAATCTATACAATTTAAAGAAAAAGAAACGGATCCAAGTGGGATATGACTAAAAGATGATGACGTGAAGAAGCCATCACAAAATCTCTAATGTTACCTAAACGAAATTTGTAAGTGCTTTTAACTGTTTTTCGATTGTGTTTTTAAAATGTAATGATAATTTTTTAGTATAAAAAACAAAAATAATAAAAAAATATTTTAATGTTTTGAGTCATAAAAAATAAAATTAAGATTTTATTTATTTTTAAAAATAATTATTATATTAAAAAACAGACAAATAAAAATAAAACAAACATATTCTAATTAGCTAATAATATCGTAGTAGTACAAGTGCCACGAATGAACATAGTTAAAATGGATCCTAAGAACTGAAATAAGTCTACCATTTACCAACAAACACATTAATAATATCCCACTAACTACTAGCTAGCTTTGGATTTGGCTATCAATTAGATGAACTGAAATTTAACTTATTCCAACTAAATTTATTTAAGATTAAGTGAATTGGAGTCAAATATTGGGATGAACTTAAAATTTTATTTCAACTCAAGTCTGTCTAATCTTTATTTGGGTTTATTTCCAGTTAAGCTTGACTCATTTTTAATTTAAATTAACTAAGCTGTTCATTTCATCAAATTCATTTTTCTAAGATTAACCAATATCAATACATTTATAGACTAATATTAATTAATAATATAATATCATTATTACAAACTCACATGCATAAACTATAATTGTTTTTATATATACCTACAGCATAATCAAGCTCAAGCTAATTAAACTCCAAGATTAAAACTACCCTCATTCTCTGAAAACAAATAATGAACTTATTAATTAACTGCTTTAGTTTTAAATGATATTTTGAGGGTAAACTATGTTGATTGACGGTTCGTTATTAAACAATAAATTCTCTTTTAAAAGATGTAGCAACTTTTAGCTTTCCCCTGCAAGTGTTCACTCTATTCATTTTAACTGTGAATTCATCATTAAAAACCTGGCTAACTTTAATATTCCAAGTGTTATTATAAATTAGGCTTAAAAGCAATTACTTTAAAATTAAATTGAAATTTGTTTAATGAGTTTAATGAATGAAATGATAAAAAAAAATTATAACAATAATAATAAGTAAATGAAACCTCATAAACACATTATCGAACAGTATATCCTATTCCACCTATGTATTGAACGAGATACAATCTAGCGATGATAGGTTGATTCGTAGAGCCTCTGGAAGATAATGTACGTTGTCTTACGAGAGAGATCAATAAAAACTGATAGCGAGGAGTGAGCGAAACCTTATCCTACCTACACATAAAAAGAAATACAATTTTAAATTTTTATTATCAAAGAGATAAGATAATAGATAAATACCACCCGTAATATATGTATGTATGTATGGGTCATTCTTCACCTTGCGTCCAGCCGGAAAGCCCAAAGGAGGGAGTGAGGGTGTTTGGGAGATAAATAAATAGTAATCTACGGGAGCGGTGGGTGGGAATCCAATGAATGATGGGGTTTGTGCGGTGGAGCAACTAAAAACAAATCCCATTTCCCCCAAAACTGTAGGCGCGCAGTACAAAATTGACGCCGGTACACACACACACAGAGCCTCATCATTAGCCTGATTGAATTCAACTTTTTTTGCAACCAACGTCCGCGTTGTAATCGATGGATTATGAAAAGAGGCCACACCAGTCCACCACCAATTTATTTATTTATTTATTTATTTATTTATTTATTTATTTGCCCTCCTAATTAGTAATTCCTTGCCCGCGCCGCGCGCTATGTGCTGCTTTTGCTTTTCATTTCAAATTAAATAAATACATATAAATTATATTAATAATATTTGATTGCTTTTAATTAAAATAAATTATCCCTTATCTATTTTAATTGTTACCTTCATTTAAACATTGACACGACCTCACTCATTTTAAAAGATACACATGTAATACTTTTTTATTATTATTTTTATTTCCTGAGTGTTACCGTTGGTTGAACTAGATGAAAAAAACATATTTAGAACCCTCAAAAAAAAACCAAAAGAGGCTCCTTTCAAAAAAAAAAAAAAAAAAAAAAAAAAAACAAAAACCAAAAAACCCCCACCCCCCCCCCCACAAAAAAAAAAAAAAAAATAATTAAAATAAACAAAAAAACCCCCCCCCATTTTCACCCCCCCCCCCCCCCCCCCCCCCCCCCCCCCCCCCCCCCCCCCCCCCCCCCCCCCCCCCCCCCCCCCCCCCCCCCCCCCCCCCCCCCCCCCCATTTATTTTATTTTGATTTTCCTCTCTCTTGGCCAAATTAAAGTTTTTTATTAATCTTTAATAAATTTATTATATTAATAAAATGGCTTTATTTGTAAGTAGTTGTAAAAAAAAAAAAAAAAAAGCATAAAAAAAAAATATTTTTTCGAAAAAATACATCCCCCCCCCCCCCCCCCCCCCCCCCCCCCCCATTATTGTTGAAGATCTCTTGCCATAAAGACTAATCTTTTTTTTTACTTTTTGTTTATTTGTAAGTAGTTGGAGAAAATGATGGGAGAATTTGAGATAAAAAAAGGGAAAAAAATGATTGGAATGAAAAATGGTTAGAAAAAGTATTTTTAATAATTTAATTTGAATTCGATAAGTCTGCAAAAAATAATATTATTAAAAATATTATTTTATGATTATTTATGTAATTGTATTAATTTGTGTATTATGTGAAAGAAAAATTCAATATTTTTTTATATCAAATCACACCATTTTGATTATTATAAAAATAATTTTAATTTTTCATGCTTTTTTTTTCACCTCCTATTTTTCACTCAAAATAAATTTTCAACATCTTTTACGTCCTTTCCTCGTTTTTCATGAGGTTTTCATTATCTGCAAACAGAGGATAAAGCGGTAACTTTAAACGGCAACCTCCTATTATTGGTTGTTTAATTCAATGTCTACTGCCCCTCCTGAGGCTTTGGTCACTCTCATAAAGAGACATTTTAGCATTTTGTTGGGACATTTTTAAGCGTTTACATGACTTTTATCTCAAATATATATATATATATATATATATATATATATATATATAACGTGAAAATGACTTTTTATTATGAAAATTTTTAATTTAAATCTACTTAAATTAAATTTTTATTTAATTATAATAGATTTACTGTAGCACAGTCAAAATCAAACCATTGGTTGCAATATTTATTATTCTAAATTAAAATTCTTAGCATATATATATGGCATGCGTGAACCATTTAACCCGCATCGGCTTTCCATATTGGTAAAAGATATACGTGCTTAAATTGAACGCTTGATTCGACTCCTACATATTTTCTCGCCTGCCCAAAAAAAAATAATTAAGATTATAAATGAATTTTGCGGATAAAAACTCGTTTATATTTACTACTTAATGTTTGGACCAGCGCGAGCATAAGCTTCAAGTTTTAAGCCTTACTAGGTTCAATTTTTTTACTAATTAATAAAATGATTCCATTCAAATTACTCATATTTTCTAATATATTTTAAAACATGTTTATAACCAAATTAATATTATATTATATTTTATAAAGTAAAATAACTTATTTTAATATATAATAACTATTTCCAATTTCCAAATCAAATACAGTTGATCATTTTTTAAACAAAGTATGAATATTTTACAACACACAGTTCTTATAACAAAAATATTTTTGGGGGGTAATTATTAACAAAATATAATTTTTTTTGTTTTTATTTTTTGAAAGCACGTATTTCCCATTTTACACTCGTCTGAATTTAGCAATTATTTAAGTTGTCACCGTTATACGAGGGATGATGGCATGGAGGAGACAAAATAAATGATGACATAATAATAAATTTGAAAAACAAGAATAAATGAAGTTTTAAATTGGAAGAAAACTCGAAATTATAATAAAGAATCACATGCATCATCATGACATAATATGGGATATTAACTTTAATCATTAGATATTAACCCTATATATTATATGTCTTGCGAGATTAGAGATTAGATGGTAGGAATTTGAATTTTTTAATATATACAAATTTGTTCTTGGTTATCTGAATGACTTGAATCACATGATTACCCTGGCAATAAATGGCCTAAAGCTGCATAGCGTTTAATTTATGAGGACGATTTGTATTTTTAAAACCCCCCCTCCCTAACAAAAAAAAATATCGATGGAATTAATGATGGTTTCACCACCAGGAAAAAACAACTTTTATTTTTCTTAAAGTAATGACATAATTCCTAAGTCCTAACCCAAACCGATATATAGGAATAGGATGGCTCGAGCCAGGAGTTCTATCTGATTGGCCATTAGTTTTTATAATTATAGGTAAGCCGCTTCATCATCTTATTTTTTAAAAAAAGCAGGATAAAATTTCACCTTTAACACGTATAATCTAGATGAATCTTAATTGGTTTTGGAAGTATGAATAAATATATCTTTAAAAACTTGATTTATTTGATGAAAAATGAATTCAATTTAGAAAAACTGAAAAATAAGATATATTTTTTGTGTTATTTGCCTAAATTCTATTGTTTTTAAAAGTCTGTATTCTATAAATAAAAAATTAAATCTTCATTTGGTGGTCACTACAATAAATGCCAAAATTAAACTTTAGCAGTAATCAACTGCATCATATAGACAAATTCCACCATTCTTATATTTATATCTATACAACAATTGAGTCATTAAAATTTTAAAACATCAATGCAGACTGGAAATGATGTTTCAATCCTTCAATTTTATTCTTTATAAAAAACTTCAAATGCATGCCAAGACTATATTTCCTGGAGTTAATAATTATATAATATATTTCCTGAAGTATGTACGTGTATATGTATACTAACTAAAGTCAAGTATTTGTTTGTCTACAAATATATATAATGGTCTTCAGACATTAAATCGTCCATATAACACCCATAGAAAGTGAAAAATATAACTCATTAAAAAATTATCCAAGTTTAAAAAATAAAATTTCTCAAAAACCACCTTTCCCAGCAATTGTAAATTTTATTTATTAACAGACTAAAGTTGCCCATGAGATGCAAAACTATGTTGGCTATAGGAGAACTTTATTTAAGGCACCAAGGCAGTGTTGGTGCAGTGCAAAAACACATCAAAACATAAGCTTCAAAACTCATTATTTTTTTAAATAAAATTTCATGAGTCCCGCTCTCCAGCCCCTCAAAAACCGTTGATTCCGTTTTTTTCTTTCTATTTCAAGCAATTTTAAGCCAACTCGTACGAATACTAATACTAATAATAATAAATAATAACACAGTGGGGCATAAAAACAAATCATTGGATTAACTTAAAGAATTAAATAAATATTTACAAGCACCCCACCCTGCTGTCTGCAACGCACGTCGTAAAATTAGATAAACCATGTTAGGAAGCTCCTAGGTGGGTTTGAGATCACGACTGCAAGGAAACTTTTCCACACAGAATTAAGTTTCTTGGATTTCTGCACTTGACCATTGCTCTGTGCAATAGAGCATTATAAACGCAAGATATGCCTCATCAGTAGTCAGGAAAATTAAACTCAATCGAGCGTTTCCTTTGCCTATTGATGCAATTCAATAATTTTTGAACGTAGTGAGTCAGGACTACACCCCTTATTAATGCTGCAAAAGAGGTAGAAAGTCACATTTATTGTACCCAAGATAACAGTGAAAAGGCATTCAAGCCATTACACAAAGTCACATTCATCTTATTAGCAAAGCTCACCGTATAAGGCAATCGCCACTTAATGCCAGCTTCTCAGTAATCCACTCTGGAACCACTTCCTGCAACAATTTGAGCTGGTCTTCTATCTCTCCTGTATATATAAAAGCAATAAAAATTGGGTCAATAAAGCTTCCATAAAATCAGAAGAAATCAATTCTTCTCCCTACAGTAATTAACCAACAATAATGTACCTCGATCTACAATATCATAATGGGTTGCAAGTATATTATGTAAGAGCTCCTCTTTGGTGACAGTAGAGCGCTTGATTGATTGAAAAAAGAAATGAATCATGTTGAAGAGTTTAGGTAGTTTAGAAATTGTATCACGCCGTCTCTTCGCTTGTGATATGGCCGGATCCCGCTCTTTTAATATTTTCTCCTCTCTCTCTCTTATCTGCAGACAAGTAGAAGGGTTAATTGACTCGCACAGGCTCATCCCAATTTCTCATCTGAAGGGCATAAAAGTAACGACACTGCAAGATACAATGACCCAGAACATGCAAAACCCTCTTGCAGAAAATTGGAGATTGCAATATAGCGAAGTTTTAGTGCAGAGTACAAAGTCATCTTCTCCAGCAAAAAAACTCTTTCCTGAGTCTAACAGAAAGCATACATTCAGCATCAAGTGAACTATCAGAGAATTTCTATACTAAACGCACTAGAATAGTAAAGATAATATATCTCATACCGATTGGAGAAGACTCGCAGGAAGAACATCTGAAGTATCATCATCCAATGATAAGGCTCTTCTAGTTGGCTTCTCTTCATCATTGGCCTTGGCCTTCGAGTCCTTAGTAGGAGAGTCAAATATCAACGGTCTAACGGCACGCCTAACTAATTTGTTTGGTTCGTTGGTTGAACAATCGTCCGGACTCACACAAAGCCTTTTTGGAGGCTGCATTGCCGGCGTAGTAGTCATCAGCTTTGTTGGACTTGACATAAGCTTTACAGGAGTTGCCTGGATATTGTCATCGGCTTGTTTGGTTGAACAATCTGCATTAGATGTGGAAGCCATCACTTTGCACGGGTTTATACCCAAGGGAGACTGAGGCAGAACCATCTCCTTTCTAGGGGTTGGCGGCAAGGGAGACTGAGGTAAGTACGATGGAGAAACCCCGAATGCCACACTCCTTGTGCTGGTGGCTGATTTTGAAGTTAGTCTCAGTTTAGATGGAGCAACTGAAGAAATTGTGTATTCACTCTCCAATTTTTCATCAGGGCAATCGGGCAGTGTGGGAATCAAACATTCGAGAGAAGCATTGGATAATTTTTGGTGAATCTTAGCAGCTTCAGTGCCTGACAGCCTTTTCGAGAACTTCCTGCTGAAAGATCTCGGGTTATGAGAAGCTACAGCTGGCTGCACCTCTAATTGGGAGTCACTTGACGTCTCGGATGGATGGGATGATCTCAATATCTTTCTGTTCAAACATTCATCTTGTTTTGACTTATTAAATGGTGCTGGCAATGTCTCTTTTGGAACATCATCACCCTGAAAGCAATAAAAGTATTAACAATGGATAAGTAAAATATGGGCAGCCAATGGGGTGAACTGTGTGAAAACCATGGATTTGCAATTGCAAGTCAGGCATCTGCGTGCGCTATATGTTACGCCCGCCCATATGAACAAAAATCAAGTCAATCGCTCTGAACCTTTCAGATGCAATTTCAAATGATCAAAACAACATAAAAGCGCGGACTACAAAAATTGGAACCAATGTATACCTCTGGATGGGCTTTATAGAAAACCAATAACCGGGATCTGAACTCCTTCCTCAAATAGTGGTACACCAATTGTGATTTCGCCTCATCTTCATATTCTATTGCATCGGTATTCAGCATAACATGAAGGTCGGGCATCATACAGCTTTTTTGTTCATCAAGCACAAGAACCTTACTCAACTCAATTGCCTCAGGTAATATGAACTTCAACTGCGCCAGATGACCATGTAAAAACCTCCTAGAAAACGAAGACGAGATAAATCCAATAACTTACCAAAAATTCAAGTGACATACACATCTTATGTGTACACCCACCAAAACATTACCAATGCCAAAGAATTGGGATTCGACAATCACATATTCGCAATAGAATAACATTTATACATTTCAAACTTCGCACCATACTTGCCTATGAACTCATACTTGTCAATCCCTTAACCCTGGCATTCATGTGAATAAAAAAAAACATAGAATCTAAACATTTTCCATACCAACGACCTCGGATTCAACAATCAGAGATTCACAGTAGATAAAAAATTTCACATTTTAAATTTTGCAGTATACTATCAGAGATTCTTTCAAACGAAGAAAAGTACCTTTCAGTCAATGACTCGAACGTGTTGCTGATACTAGTGAAAGTAGTCATACAGCCTTTGTTCCGAAGCAACCAAATCGAATGAAGAAAGTAAAAAAAACACTCACACAACTCCTTATACCTGATCCAATAAACAAATAAACTCATTTAACACAAATACAGAGAGACACAGCCTAAAATCCCCAGAAACCTGAAACAATCAATTCTCAAATTGCAGACAAAATTTTCGACAACTTGGTACTCACTTTTGGGGAAGCTTGCTCTGCCGATCGACTTTCTTCGACTTACTCACCAGACTCTTGATGTTCTTCCGAGGATTGGAGATCTGCGAGCCACCGGTCCCGATCTCATCCCCCGTTTGAGATTGGATATGACCTGATTCGCGGAGGCCTTCTGCGAATCTCCTCACATCGCGGATGGAAAGCGCTACCCCGCGGCGCCTGGGGCGCGGCGGATGCAATGGCTTCTCTGGGGTTGTGAAGATCCAGGGTGATTGATTGGCCGGCGCTGGGACATCGGCGGAGCTGGGTTTGTATATCTCCTTCGCCTTCGGCGGCGCCTGCGGCAACGATCTCCGCGGTTCCGACGAGTCCATTGCAGCACAGAGATGAGAGAGAGATAGAGAGGCCTAGAGAGAGTGTGGCGGGGGGTATATACAGATAAGAGAGTAAGAGAGAGGGGGCGGGGATTTGGCGGGAAAATGGAGGGTCGCCTACGTTGGGGAGTGAAGAGGGACGATTTCGCGCCAAAAAATCTTCGCGGGAAGCTAGGTTTGGCGCGGGCTCTTCGCGCGAGTTTTAATCAATCTGGACCGTCGCCTTGATCAACGGTTGGCACAAATTGCCTGGAACGATACAGCAACAAACAAAGTAAATAGTTTTAAATGAAAATATATAATAAAACACCAGAATTGCATAATTCTTGCAAATATGTTTTTAACGAGCGCGTGCTTGCTTTTTTTAAACCAAAATTATACCATTTTAGGTAAGTGCTTAATAATCCACTAATACGTTTTGACGGGAAGTTAATTAGCGGAATCAATATGCAATAAATTTTATAATCGATTTAAGAAATAAATGACTGAAATCTATATGTATGAAATTAAAGGTAATAATAATAAAAAACATCAACATGTATGGTTACTTACAATTATCGAAATGAAGACTCTTGAAAATTATTTGAGAGTTGGGGAGGCTTGTAATGAATCAAATGAAATTGAAGACTACATACATAAATATAGGCATGCACATTGAGGAAAATCACAAAAATAAAATGATGATTTATGTTGAAACCATCTCCCTTTATGGGTTTTGGTATTATCTAAGGGAGAAATTATTTGAATTTGAGGATAACTATATAATTTAAATTTGATTTTAATGCTCAACGGCTATTTTCATTTATTAGCACTCAACGGCTATTTTCAATAATTGTCTATCAAGTTAATGACATTTTATTCTATACAACAATCAATCAAGTTAATTTTACTAAATTAGTTATGTTAGATTATGTCATTCCACGGAAAAAAAATACTTTTTATATATAAAATTTCAACTTTTACATAATAACGTATATAAAAATATGTGTATTAATTGTTCAAGTTATCTTATCAATATATATTTATTTTTATTTTATTGAGTTTTTATTAAATTTGTTTGGTGGAAGTACTTTAAAAAATATATAAATATATTCAAAATTTGCACTCTTATATCATATGGTAAAGTGTGATATAACTTGATGCTAATCTCTTTATATTATAGTCGTTCAATCAATAAGTGTTAATAATATTTGTTAGATTAAAATTAAAAAAACAAAACATCGTTATTCCTCTCTCGTGCATGATTGTTTTGTCTCTTCCTCTTATGCGATCGTCTTTTTTATATTCTTTTGCCTCTTTTCTTTATCTATCGTCACCCCTTTTGCCCATCATCTTCTCCTCTCTTTGTAGTTGGAAATCTATAATTAAACTCTCTTGAAAACAAGCTTTGACTTGACTGTCACATAACATCCTCATTTATGTAAGTATTTATACATCCTTGTTTGCATTGCTTGACTGCATATTTGATATTTTGTGTTTTTGTCATGCGTCCCATGACTGTATTATTGGACACAGAGTAGTTTATTTGTTATTTATATTTTTGCTTCTTAACTATGTGATCAAATCCCATAAATTTAATATCAGCCAAATTATGGTGTCTTACGTGGTATATTTTTCCTGCATTTATTTTTATATTTTTATCTTTTTTTATGTATTTATTTTTTGTTTTGCTTTTCAACTAGTTATTGAAGTGTTGTGTTCATTCAATTGTTATATTATTGTATACTGTATGGTTGTGTGTTGTTTTATTGTTAACAACGGTTTTGATTTGGTAAGTATAATGGAGTTTGTATTAGATTTGTAAATGTGTAGCTAAATGGCAATAAATTTTTGAGTAATGATACGAACATATAATCTGTGCAGGTAATTCATACCAACGATATGAATAAATTGATATTATTATTTTTTAAAACTTTTTAGTCATACCAACGATAAAAAAGTGTTACCGTATGAATTTTATACACAACATACTTCTAAATAAATTTTTCTTATATTTTTAACTATGGTGTTATTTTTTGATTAAAAAACATAATCATTAATTTATGTGAGAGAATAATGATAGGAATTCTATCAATTTTTGGTAGGAATTAAGAGAAATAATAAATTTAATTAACAAAATTTATAGCAGGTCAAACATATCTATCATAATTCCTTTATTTTTTATTTTTCTTGACTGAACTATCAATCAATTTTCATATCCCAACAAATTATGTATTTGCTAAACTCGAAAATATAAGTGTTGAAATGATTTGGTATAGATTGTGGGACAGAGGATGTTGGAGAAGTATTACTTAAAAAATTGAAGATAACTTGAATATAAGATTTTCATATTTTAAGCATTGCTTCACAAAGCATACTAATTTTTTTTAATAAAAGTCAGACTCAACTTGAAACTCAATGTCAGCTTTTGTGAGTTTTTTAAAATGATAAGAAATATAAATATTTTACATGATTTTTACATGATTTTAAAAAATTCTTACGTCCACAAAATCTCTGTATTATTAGTTATTGAGAAAAAAATATATACAATGTTTACAAACTTTTAATTTCAAATTTCATTTGCAATCTAAAACATTTATCAATCAATAATTATCTTTTATCTAATTCTCTCACATAAAGTCACATAAGTTGTGATAATTAAAAGGTGCATGCCTTTTAGGCCATTAATAGCCATCGCATTATTTGTTTCCCGATAATGAATGCAAGCTGAATTTTGCCCGCTCAATTGATATAACTTGTCTAACATATATATATATATCAACTCATATCGTCTTATAACTGTCACAATAGCCTTGGTAAAAGTTAAATAATTTTTAAAAAACTCTCAATAAATTCACTATTATTACAATAAATTTAACATTTGATTAAACTTCTTGCTAAATCTAACCAGCAAATTTCAACCCGTTAAATATTATTTACTATTAAAAGAATGATATGCACCATATCATGCCGACACAAACAACGTAACAAAGATCACGAACAATAGAGCGAGTGGTAGCAAGAACTGAATGAGAAAGCCACCGACTGTAATAGCTTCAATCACCAATGTATGCTCCAAGCTTTACAAGGACAGTGAGGGAGGAATTGACATGACATCAATAGTGAGCTTTATGTTGCCGTCACACTAGCCTTTAAAGGAGCAAATGAAGTATAAGAGCCTTACCTCCATGAGATTAAAGATGTCACAGAGGGCCTTTAGTCATGTTGGTTATGAAACCCTTGCTGTCACACCAATCATATCCCTCATCCTATTTAACTAAAGACGTTAGAGTAGTGATCGTCAAATCCAAAAACTAAAGACTTCTTCAATTGAAAATCACCTGGAGTGAATATGTTTAAGTAGAGTTTATTAAAAAAAAACCTTACTTTTTATAATACATTTTAAAATCTTCGTATATAAATCAAACTGCGGACTACAGAAATTGGAACCAATGTATACCTCTGGATGGGCTTTGTAGAAAGCCAATAGCCGGGATCTGAACTCCTTCCTCAGATAGCGGTACCCCAATTGTGAGTTCGCCTCATCTTCATATTCTATTGCATCGGCATTCAGCATAACATGAAGGTCGGGCATCATACAGTTTGTTTTCTCATCAAGCACAAGAATCTTACTCAACTCAATTGCCTCAGGTAATATAAACTTCAACTGCGCCAGATGACCATGGCAAAACCTCCTAGAAAACGAAGATGAGATAAATTCAATAACCTACCCAAAATTCAAGTGACATACACATCTTATGTGTACACCCACCAAAACATTACCAATGCCAGAGAATTGGGATTCGACAATCACATATTCGCAATAGAATAACATTTATACATTTCAAACTTCGCACCATACTTGCCTATGAACTCATACTTGTCAATCCCTTAACCCTGGCATTCATGTGAAAAAAAAAAAACATAGAATCTAAACATTTTCCATAACAACGACCTCGGATTCAACAATCAGATATTCACAAAAGATAAAAAATTTCACATTTTAAATTTTGCAGTATACTAACATATCCTATTTTATCAAACGAAGAAAAGTACCTTTCAGTCAATGACTCGAACGTGTTGCTGATACTAGTGAAAGTAGTCATACAGCCTTTGTTCCGAAGCAACCAAATCGAATGAAGAAAGTAAAAAAAACACTCACACAACTCATACCTGATCCAATAAACAAATAAACTCATTTAACACAAATACAGAGAGACACAGCCTAAAATCCCCAGAAACCTGAAACAATCAATTCTCAAATTGCAGACAAAATTTTCGACAACTTGGTACTCACTTTTGGGGAAGCTTGCTCTGCCGATCGACTTTCTTCGACTTACTCACCAGACTCTTGATGTTCTTCCGAGGATTGGAGATCTGCGAGCCACCGGCCCCGATCTCATCCCCCGTTTGAGATTGGATATGGCCTGATTCGCGGAGGCCTTCTGGGACATCGGCGGAGCTGGGTTTGTATATCTCCTTCGCCTTCGGCGGCGCCTGCGGCAACGATCTCTGCGGTTCCGACGAGTCCATTGCAGCACAGAGATGAGAGAGAGATAGAGAGGGCTAGAGAGAGTGTGGGGGGTATATACAGAGAAGAGAGTAAGAGAGGGGGCGGGGATTTGGCGGGAAAATGGAGGGTCGCCTACGTTGGGGAGTGAAGAGGGACGATTTCGCGCCAAAAAATCTTCGCGGGAAGCTAGGTTTGGCGCGGGCTCTTCGCGCGAGTTTTAATCAATCTGGACCGTCGCCTTGATCAACGGTTGGCACAAATCGCCTGGAACGATACAGCAACAAACAAAGTAAATAGTTTTAAATGAAAATATATAATAAAACACCAAAATTGCATAATTCTTGCAAGTTTGTTTTTAACGAGCGCGTGCTTGCTTTTTTTAAACCAAAATTATACCATTTTAGGTAAGTACTTAATAATCCCCTAATACGTTTTGATGGAAAGTTAATCAGCGGAATCAATATACAATACATTCTATAATTAATTTAAAAAATAAATGACTGAAATCTATATGTATGAAATTAAAGGTAATAATAATAAAAAATATCAACATGCATGGTTACTTACAATTATCGGAATGAAGACTCTTTTGAAAATTATTTGAGAGTTGGAGTGACTTGTAATGAATCAAATGAAATTGAAGACTATATGCACATTGAGAAAAATCACAAAAAAAAAATATGATGATTTATGTTGAAACCATCTCCCTTTATGGGTTTTGGTTTTATCTAATGGGACAAATTATTTGACTATATTTTTAGGGTCATTCACAGATACCTATATAATTTAAATTTCATTTTAATGCTCAACGGCTATTTTCAACAATTGTCTCTCACTTTTTTTCTCAAACCCTCATTTGAAGGGAAATTATTATTAAGTTAATGACATTTTATTCTATACAACAATCAATAAGTTTGGTTCAGAGACCCAAAAATAAATGGTAGAGAAATATCTTCATTTTTTTTTTTGAATGATTAAACATATTTTTTAATTTTTATAATAATATTGCCAAATGACAACATATTTTCGTGCAGCATCAGCCACAAAATGTATGCAAATGCCAATTCACATAACATATTAAATTTATATTATTTGAAACGTATGTTTACATTTTATTTCTATTGGAACGTTTGTTTATTATTTTTTAACAATATATTATTATCATCTTATCTTTTTTTACTATATTTGTTATGTTAGATTACGTCATTCTAGGAAAAAAATACTTTTTATATATAAAATCTCAACTTTTATATAATAACATATATAAATATATTTGTATTAGTTGTTCAAGTTATCTTATCAATATATTTTTATTTTATTTTATTGATTTTTTATTAGATTTGTTTGGTGTAAGTACTTTAACAAATATATAAATATATTCAAGATTTGCACTCTTATATCATATGATAAAGTGTGATACACTATATAGATCTTGATGCTAATCTCTTTATATTACAGTTGTTCAATCAATAAGCGTTGATAATATAGATTAAAATTTAAAAAACAAAACACTGTTATTTCTCTCTCGTGCACGATTTTCTCGCCTCTTCCTCGTATGTGATCGTCTTTTTATATTCTTTTGCCTCTTCTCTTTATCCATTGTCACCCCTTATGCCCATCGTCTTCTCCTCTCTCTATAGCTGGAACTCTCTAATTAAACTCTCTTGAAAACAGGCTTTGACTTGGCTATCACACACTGGCCTCATTTATGTAAGTGTTTATACATTACTGTTTGCATATTATTGGGCATGGAGTAGTTTATTATTGTATTTATATTTTTGCTTCTTAACTGTGTGATCAGATCCTATAAATTTAATATAAGCCAAACTATGGTGGCGTATTTTTCTTGCATTTATTTTTATCTTTTTATCTTTTTTATGTATTTATCTTTTGTTTTGTTTTCGTTTAGTTATTGGATTGTTGTGCTCATTCAATTGTTGTGTTTGTAGGGCTTGATTGTTATATTATTGTATATTGCATGGTTGTGTGTTGTTTTATTGTTGACAATGGTTTTGGTTTGGTTAGTAAGTATAATGGAGTTTGTATTGGGTTTGTAAATATGTAGTTATATGTCGACAATTTTTTTTTGAGTAATACTACGGACAGATAGATTTTGTAAGTAATTCGCACAATAACATATTTATTATCATCAGATTAATATTATTGTTTTTAAAAACTTTTTAATCATACTAATCCAATAACAAATATAGTGTTCTTGCGTGAATTTCATATGCAACATACATGTAAATAGATTTTTCCTATATTTGTAACTATGGTATTATTTTTTTATTCAAAAAAAAAATGTAATCATTGATTTATGTGGGAGAAGAATGATAAGAGTTCTTTCAATTTTTGGTAGGGATTAAGAAGAATAAGAAATTTAATTGATGGAATTTATAGTGGGTCCAACATATCCATCACAAGCTGTTAATTCCTTCTTCTTTTTTTTTTTTTTTTGACTAACCTAGCAATCAATTTTCATACCCCAACAAGTTATGTATTTGCTAAACCCGAAAATACAAGTTTTGAAATGATTTGGTATAGATTACATGATAGAGGATGTTGGAGAAGCATTGCTTAAAAAACTGAAGATAATTTAAATATAAAATTTTCGTATTAAGCGTTGCTTCACAAAGCATGTAGATATTTTTTTAATAAAATTCAGACTCAGCTTGAAATTCAATGTCATTTTTTGTGAGTTTTTTTAAATGAGAATAAATATAAATATTTTACATTATTTTGAAAAATTATTGTGCCCACATAATCTTTGTATTATTATTTACTATGATAAAAAAATACTGTATTTATAAACTTATCAAATTTCATTTGCAATTTAAAACATTTATCATTCAATAATTATCTCTTATCTAACTCTCTCACATAGGCTCATATAAGTTGTGATAAGCGGGAGGTGCATGCCTTTTAGGCCATAAATAGCCACCGCCTTTTTTGCACACTCAATTGATATAACTTGCGTATAAAAGAATATATATATATATATAAACTCATATTGTGTCTTTTAAACTAAAATGATAAGCATCCAATTTTGACCATACATTTTTTTAGTAGTTTAACTTGCATATTTAAAATTTCAAGCAAGTTTTACACACAAAAAAAAAACATATTTTTTCCATTTTAAAGAGGGCAACACCCCCAATTAGATGGGAAGTCAACTAAAAATATATTAGAATTATAGCTGTCATAATAGTCTTAGTAAAAGTCAAATAATAAAAAAAAACATCAATAAATTCACTATGATTACAGTAAATTTAGCGTTTGATTAAACTCATCGCTAAATCTAGCTATCGAATTTCAACTCGTTAAATATTATTTGATACTAAAATAATGATATGCACCGTATCATGGCAACACAAAAACAGTGTAGCAAAGATCACAAACAATAGAACGAGTGGAAACATGAACTGAATGAGGAAGCCACCGACTACAACAGCTTCAATCATCGTTGCCCCCGCCGCCAATGTATGTTCCAAACTTGACTGTGAACTTTGGGGGAATGAGGGAGGGATTGACATGACATTAACTGTGAACTTTATGTTGCTGTCACAATGGCCTTCAGAGGAGCAGATGAAGTATAAGGGCCTTACCTATGTGAAGTATAAGATGTCGTGGTGGGCTTTTAGTCATGTTGGTTATGAAGCCCATTGCTGTCGCACCAATCATACCCCTCATCCTGTTCACATATGGGATGTTGAAGTAGTGTTTGTCAAATCCAAAAACTAAAGATTTCATCCATTGAAAATCACTTAATTGATTTGGTTTGGGGGAATTTGTTTAAGTCAAGTTTGTTAAAAAATATTAATTTTTATGATACATTTTTAAATCTTCGTATATAAATGAAAAAACCCAAAAAAGTGAAAAACTAGTTTTTCACCAGTCAAATTATTTCTCACAACAATTTTATGCTCGCCCAATTGAGCTACGATTAGTTAGTGATTACAAGCTCCGGCCATAGTGGTGGCTTGTCAAAGCTACGGTGGTGGAAGCCCACCTCGTCTAGTGCCAATGCCGTAATAGGCATCAATGCATCACGTACACTAGCACATTGCGTCCATCGTGTTGCCTGTGCTAGTATTGCATAATTTACAGTGCAGATGTAAAATAAATTAGTATTTTACTAAAATAACTAAAGAATTATTGAGGTTATTATTTGAAGTTGTAAAAAAAAAACTAATTAAATTATACAAAAGTGATATTTTTAGCTAAATTTTAGTTAAACTTTATCATTGCTCTCATGGTGTCATAAAGAGATCCTAAGATTACATAATGTTGATGAGATTTTATTGTGTAATGGTAAATATGATAATATATTATTGTTAGTAATATTAAATATTAAATTGATGGAATGGATTTTATATCTAAACACAAATCAAATTATTATTTCGTGAAAGCCCCAAATAAAAATATTAAAATAAAAAGCCCAAAGAATATAGAAGAAGGCCCAATATATCACACCCCCACCGAGCCAAAGGCCCAGAGCCTCCCTCTACCTCACCAGTCACCAGTACATCTGACAATTCAAACCCACCACGGACTCTGCCGATCCATCTCCCCTTTCCCAGTCGCTTAAGCAAGCAAGCAAAAAATAAAAAAATAAAAAAATAAAAATAGAGAGCGTATTTTTGCAGTCTTATGAACTATCCTTCGTCTCGGTAAGAAGACGAGGCAAAAGAGAGAGATAATTCACTGAGTTGGTGATTCCCATCTACAAGTCTCCTTGAACGAAAACACACACAAAC
This sequence comes from Taxillus chinensis, assembly GCA_023512835.1. Lineage (NCBI taxonomy): Eukaryota > Viridiplantae > Streptophyta > Magnoliopsida > Santalales > Loranthaceae > Taxillus > Taxillus chinensis. Next base: position 2,463,844 of record CM042089.1, on the reverse strand, counting down.
ACGAAAACACACGATCGATTCTGTCCCTGAAGCGCATTCCTCTCTTCCTTCTTGTCAGCAACATCGTACCTCTCTCTCTCTCTCTCTCTCTCTCTCGTTTTTTCTATTCTCCTTCGTCTCCACCCACGCCCAATTTTGTTTCCCGTGCAATTCAGACATACCCATTAGTTTTATCTTTTGAAAAATTTATTTATTTTTGTTCTGCTGCAAAGATTTTCCCAGACAATTCGTTTCCTCGTACCTGCGAAATCCGACAATTTTAGCTCTTGTCGGGTGTTTTTTCGAGTAATTTGACATACCCTGTTGGTGGATCGCGGGTAAATTCCTATTCTCGCTTCCCAGTTGTTTTTTTTTTTCTAAAACATTTAATGTTCATCTGAGTTTGTTAAATAGCTTAGTCCTATTTCTTTGTTTTGGTATGAATTTAGCTGATCACGCGCCATGACAAGTTATTGTAGTGTTTTCGGAATACTTATCATGGGGGAAACGAGTTTGTAATCTCAAGCAGTAAATTGGTTACCATATTAGATGGCTATACCGCGGAATTGATTTATGGGCAATAGACTTAGTGGGCTCGATGCGTGTAGGAGTGGGATGATAGTTTTTTTGGTGGTTTGAAATTTCAGAAGTACACAACACGTATTCTGTTTGAGATATTTATTGGCCCATATTTGGCATTTGGTATCTGGGTTATCCCAATTCTGGTCTAAATTTTCTCGAGTTGTGTAGTTCAAACCTTACACCTAGGAGAGAACAACCTACCTACTTCTTGATCCCGTATAAATATCATAATCTAACTGTAGATCAAAGAAGAAGAAGAAGAGAATTCGGAGGTTTATATTTTATATTCTGTTATACTTATCTGGATTTTAATCCCCTCTACATCCACTTTTTATTGTCCTATGTTGTCATCCCTTTGTGTGGATCAAAAAATAAATGTTACATCTGCATTCTGCAGGCCATTCAAGGTCTTTTGAATTCCCTTGCGTCACTGAAATAGGTTTGATTAATTTTTTGGAATCTGAGCTCAGAGCGTTTTTTTGCTAGAAATGATGTTCAGGTATAATCGCTGAATCTATTTCATGTAAAAAAGTGATCGCTAATTGTGATCTCGTTGTTACTGTAACCCATTATTACAACTAATTATTTTGATTAGAAAACCTATTTGTGCATATATTAAAATTTCCTCACCCACCCAACCCACCCAATCCTACCCCCCCCCCCAGCACACACACACAACCCCTCGCGGAGGCTGGAAACCCACCACAGTGGGTGTGTGTCCCTGACCACAAGGTTGTGACTCGTGGGGCTCTCTGCATATATAATTATTGAGGGATGGGACATGCTGGAGATTTGTATCATTGTAGCTTATGTGTCATAGTTTTCTGATTCTGACACATATCTGATGAGTTTCTGTATTTATTGATCTATATATTTTTTTTCATTTTCCGACACATGGTAAACTTTGGTTGTCCATGCAGGCTTTCAATGGTTCTCGTCCTCTGTTACAGTACTGATCTATATCTTCATTTTCGCTCAATTATTGACTTGATGATCTGGTTGAAGTTCTATGCAGGGCCCAGGCTTAACCATTTGATCTGGTTGGGGGATGGCCTGGTTGCAAATTCCTATACTCAACATGCGTGAATGATGTTCAGTAGGAAAACGGGTGCAAATGTTCTTGGCATCTTTAAATCACTATGGCATCGTGATTCGTCTTTGACTACGGGGTTGCTTGAGGATGTGCCTCAAGAGGTTGAGTTGTCCAGTTATGGAAGGGCACCAAGTCCTGGAAGTGAGAGTCCTTCTGGGCTTCTTAATGGAGAGGATTTGAGTGTAGAGCCAATTGCAGATTTGGATTTGTTCTTTGAAAGGCTTTACAACTACTACTGTGAGAAAGGGCTTTGGTGCATTATTATCAAGTGGGTAGTTGAGCTTTTAAGCCTGTGTTTTACGATTTGTTTCTCCGGATTTTTCTTGTTAATTGTTGACTGGAATGGGCTGCGCAATGCGAAGTGTGGAATGGATGCTGTTGAATCTGGAATCAAGCCCTGTGATCTTGCTCAGGAAGCTCTTCACCAACACCCACTAACTCCTTTCACTCTTTCCAAAGCTGTCATTGTTGGATATCTGGGGATATTTTCTGTTTATTGGATCTTCTGTTTTCTGAAGTTCTTTGCGCAGCTGAAGGACACCCTTGGAATTCGCCATTTCTATTACAATTGGTAAATCTGAATTTTCATTCTTCTGCCTCAATATGTTTGTTTTTCCTTTTTCTTTCCTGTTTTGTCTTTCCTCTATAGTGAGGGTATGATGTACCTTTTGTAGATGCTTTGCTATTTTTATGCGTCATGTTTCCCCCTCCAAGAGAGGACTATTATATATATATATATATATATATATATATATATTTAATACCGTCATTATTTTCTGCAGTCTTCATGTTACTGATAATGAGATTCAAACCATGCCGTGGGCATCAATTCTCGAAAAGGTAGTTCAAATTCAAAATTCACAAAAATTGTGTGTGGTTAAGGATCTTAGTGAACATGATGTGGTGATGCGATTGATGCGGAAAGAGAATTACTTGATTGGGATGCTCAACAAAGGTGTGCTTGCTTTTCCGGTATCTCAGTGGGTTCCGGGATCTGGACCGACTGTTAGGGTTGGCCCAAATGGGGCACAACATCGTCTCATACTAACCAAGACCCTTGAGTGGACCTTAAATTGGTTCATATTACAGAGCATGTTTGATCGGTAAGTTGGACTTATGGAACTTTTTTTTTTCTACACGAATTATGCCCTATAAATCAATATTTTTTGTTTGATAATATTTGATATGCACATTTGTCTGCAGATTTATTTGAAATCTTTTTGACAATAACAATTTTCATATATTTTCTTTTATGGTGTAGGATTTCTACAATTCCTATATGTTATGGGATCGAATTGTTTTTTCTTTTCATCTTCCTTTACCATAGTGCCCCCCAATTGCATTGATTTCTGCAATTCCCATTTGTGTAGGTTCTAGTTATTTTTTGTTGTTCTATTTTACTTTTTTCCATCCTCCTTTATGATGCACTGATTTTGCAGCGGCTACTGAATTATGTGTATTAGAACTAATGTGTATATTCAAAATGAGCAAAGAAAGATAATGAAAGCCGCGCTGTGAAACAGATGGCTGAACACTATTCTTTGTCCCACATGTATGGACTCTGAGATATGTTAATTTTGTAGATAACTTCATTGTTTGGCTTCTGCCCAATATCTTTGGGTTGGCTTTTGTGTTTTTAAATTTCTTTGCTTTTGGTTGTTGTACTTTAAAAATGCATCTTGATTAAGATTAAATTAATGGTGTTGGCTAAACTGGACTTCCTTACCTGCATTGTATAGATATCTTCTTTGTCTTTTGGAAAAGTTACTGCTTTCAAAATAATGTTTGAGGAAAATTTCAGATTAGTAAAAGCGTTCTTGAACAGCATGCTGAGGTTTCAGTCAAATATTTAGACAGAGGGAAATGTTAAGATTAAATATTGTTTATGTTTGACATCACATTCTAGTCGCCTGCTCCAAGATGCTTAAGTTATTTATTCTCAAATCCAATCTATGTGTACTGAATTCAGGGTTTTAATCATTGACATGGATATATTCCTTTTGCAGAAACTTTTGTCTGAAAGTGGACTTCATTTCTAACCCAAGAACCTTAAAAAAGAGGCTTATGATTGTTGGGCTTGCAATGCTACTTCTTTCTCCATTTCTTGTCATATTTATGCTGGTGTATCTTTTCCTGAGGCATGCTGAACAATTTTATAATCATCCAACTACAGCCTCATCTCGAAGATGGTCAAATTTGTCGAAGTGGATTTTTAGGGAATACAATGAGGTACTGTCCATTAGGACTTTTCTTTTAGCTATTTCTATATATGTTGCAAGTTCAATGCTCCTTCTCTCTCAATTTTGTTGAATACAGGGAATGCAATTTTCTGAAATACTTGATAAAATAGAGAGCTTACGAGTGCCAAAGAAAAGTAAGAAACTTTCAATAAAAAAAGATGGGAAATTGACGAATAATAGAAGTCATTAAAAAAACATAAGTTGATTCAGGGGTAAATCATGCCAGTTGTCATTTAACTTTGGTGATTTTTTTTTGAGGCCATTGAACTTTTTTTTCTCGTACTTTCATTTTTGTTCCTGAGAGGTCATTCCCGTTTAAAAAACCCGTAGAATCCGTTATATGCTGAGATGGCATATTATAGGTGACGTTTTATGCTGAATTGACATATCCAAGTGGCTTTTTTATTTTTTTAACCTGATGCTCTGGTGTGTATAACTTTCACCTCAAACCTGGGTTTGACCCATGCTAGAGTCCTTTTCCCTTTTTAATTTGTAATACAGATTTATGATTTTAAAAGATGAAAATGCCACTTGTCATATGCCACCTCAGCATATAACGGATTCTATTGTTTTTTTAATGTGGATGACCACTGAGGAACAAATACGATAGTTGAATTACTCAAATGAGAAAAAAAAAAGTTCAATGACCTCAAAGGAATCTTCATCAATGTTGGATGACCACCGGCATGATTTACCTGTTGATTCCGTGTTTCTATAGACCAAAACTTAAGATGAAATAACAATGTAGCTTCTGTCTTCTTGCTTTTGAGAATATAACTTTCATCTCTGGTATTCCGTCAATTATTTGATGCAGAAAAGGGGGATTGGGATGCGTTGTAGTAGAGTGTTATAAACATAGAAATAAATGAAACTACCAAACCACTAACAGTGGACAATTTATTTACTGTAAAACTACCCAATTATTTTCAAGTGAACCTTATAAAAAATGATGGGTATTGTTATGTTTCAGGTTGACCATTTGTTCAAGCACCGGATCAACAGCAGTGTTGAACATGCTTCTGTTTATTTGAAGCAGTTCCCTTCTCCAATTATTTCTATGATTGCAAAGCTAATCTCTTTTGTGTCTGGCGGTTTTGCTGCAATTCTCATCATCATTGCATTTCTGGAGGAATCTTTGCTGGAGGGTCATGTAAATTATTATTGCTTATGTCACTGAAACAGCATGTCAATGCCTGCTAGATCATATTGTGTGCACTAATGTGTTATTGTGTCTTATTTCTTCCGCTGTTTGACTATGCAGATTTTTGGTCGCAACCTGTTATGGTATGCTGCTGTTTTTGGAACTATTACTGCTATTGGCAGAGCTGCAGTCGCAGATGAGCTTCTGGTCCTTGACCCAAAAGGGGCAATGTCTGTGGTGGTCCAGCATACACACTATATGCCAAAGAAGTGGAGGGGTAAAGAAAATACTGAACTGGTTCGAATAGAGTTTGAAACCCTGTTTCAGGTAAGCCTGGATTGTTTTGGCATTGTTTTACTAACATAGCATTGATAGAGTTATCGAGCCAAAAGTCACAAATTTACAGCATTCTGGTTGAATTTGTGTCAGCATCCATATTGTCCAAATATGGATGATTCGACATTTTTTATTTTCTATTTAAATACATTTTCGCCTGCTGTTATGTTTAGTACAATTATGCTTTAAAACCTAGATGCCCAACCACAGCAAGAAAGGGGGCCAATGAAGAAACGTTGAGGGAAATTTGAGATGAACAAATATTAAGCAGCTTAGCATTTTTCTTTCTTTAATTTTGTTTTTTCTTTGATCAAGACCGATATTTTTAGCAGTTTCAAATGATGGGATTTTCTACTACTGTTGCTAATGGGATCGAGTTTTTTTTTTTTTAACAGTACACGGCCATGATGTTACTGGAGGAGATGGCCTCAATTTTTCTCACCCCTTTCTTACTATTATTTGTGGTCCCAAAGGTTGTTATCTTCTACATCTTTTTAACCGGCCTTTTGTTTTTGTTTTGTTTTGTTTTGTTTTTTCGGTTTTCTTTGACTTACTAATTAGCCTTTCTGTTTTGCAGCGGGTGGATCACATTCTGCAGTTCATTGCAGACTTTACTGTGCGTGTTGATGGTGTTGGTCATGTCTGCAGGTAGGAATTATTCGTTTGCAGGAAGCATGCCAGTATTGTTATAACTCAATCCTGTTTTTTTTTTTTTTTTTTTTTTTTTTTTTTTTTAAATTCAGAACTATGCTGCACATTTGAAACTTTCATCTTGTTTTGCCCTTTATATGGACCCAATTTTTCTCAAGTGCGCTTGATCTTTTGTCAGCTTTAGCACTTTTGACTTCCAAAACCACGGCAATACCAACTATGGTTCCCCGCATGGCGGACTTCACGCTCAGAGGAGTTCCCAAGGAAAAATGGAAAAGTCATTTTTAAGGTATGATTGAGAGTAGGGATGCTAAGTGTGCCTGGCGCATGAGTAGGGTTTTACCCGAATCCCACCTGATGGGTATGGGTTTAGGGGCACCCAACCCAAAACCCATCAATAAACCTGAACCCGGACTGCATTGCATTACATTTTATTTTACCTCAACAAAAATATTTTATTCAATGTTTTAAAGCTGTGAGTTATGAATAGATTAATTTTGATAATGGATTTTAATTTGTGAATTTTAATACTTAAATTTGATTAATACTTTTTTTAAACATATTTTATTTCGATGGTGTAATTTATGGGAACTTAACATTTAAAAAATTAATATTTATTTAAAAAGAATAAATGTAGTTATTATATTTTAATACTTTATTTTGTGTTTAAAAATATTGAGGATTTTTCTAAATTATAATACTGTTTTTATTTTAAAATTAATTCTCAAATATATTAATTAATATGACTAAGAAAACCCGGCAAGGGTGGGAAAAATCCGATGGGTTTGGGAACAGGTACGGGTCCGGGTTTGATGGTACCCAGCTCGAACAAGACCCATTTGCATCCCTAGGTGAGCGCAAGAGCCTCAATTTAGAATTCCGGTTTGTCATAAATCCATTTGTACCACTGTCGTCGTGTTCTGAGGTTGTTAAAATTGCAAATTTTAATGGACTCATTTTCCCTGTGAAGCTTTCATAGCAGCTACCCTTCATGGGAACCAAATGATCAGGGGAAACAGTTTCTTACAACTCTTCGAACATTCCGGGAGCAGAAATTCCAAGAAAAAGGAGTGGGACATGCTATTTCACTCCCAGGGCCATTGCATGGGAGCCCAAATTTAAGCCGAGGCAACCAGAACAACTTGTTCTCCAGGGAAATGCCCCAGAATAATCTAACTGTCTACCAAAATGGTTGGGTGATTGATATAGATCAAAAAAATCACCCATATCTTCTGGACTGGTATTATACCTCTAAACCTCCTCGCGTAGCACATAACTCCAGAGACATCACAGAAACACCTTCTGGAATTGTTGAGGAACGTTGGCGCGATCCATGGATGCCATCCCATTTGACTCATGAAGATGCTGAATACGAGGAAGGCTGGGTACATCCATTTGTGGGCGGGTTGCGTAGTCATCTAGAAGCTTCTACATCGGCTCCTCTCTTTGAGGAGAGCATATTGCAGCATAATACACTGGAAAAGCCGATGAACCACTGGTGGGCTAGGAGTGATCCTGAGAAGGGTTTCGGTGGTGGTGGTGGCAGACCTGAGGCAAGCTTTCTCGAGCCTCCAGTTTTCAATCGACACGATCTGTGTGAATGTGATGATTCTGGTGACAGACCTGAGGCAAGCTTTCTTGAGCCTCCAGTTTTCAATCAACACACTCTGTATGAATGCGATGGCTCTGGTGGCAGACCTGAAGCAAGCTTTCTCGATCCTCCAGTTTTCAATCAACATGCCCTATATGGACATGATGACAATAATTTCTTGGAGAGAAGCACTAAGAAGCAAGATCAACACCTGGACGGGAGGAATCCTCGGAGGTTATCTTGGACAACTTTCGTGGATGATTTCAACACCAGGGGAGAAGTTGATGATAACTTCTCAGAGAGAAGCCCAGAGGGACAACGTCAACAACACCTGGACTGGAGAAATTCTCGAAGGTTATCTTGTACCACGTTGATGGATGACTTAAGCACCAGGGGAGAGGTTGACGATAACTTCTTGGAGAGAAGCACAGAGGGGCAAGATCAACAACACTTGGACTGGAGAAATTCTCAAAGGTTATCTCGGACAACTTTCGTGGATGACTTTGAGACTGAGGGAGAGGTTAGTCTTCATTTTGACGATATTTATAGCAGACCACCAGAACACATGGAAACTTTGGGAGATCATGTCCAGAACAATTCAATTGCACAGTCATAGGGGGCTGATTTTAGGGAGGGGCAGATCCATCTGTGATCTCTGATCTCAAAACTGAAGAGATGGCCTTTATTCTTTGGTGTATATAAATTTGCCATAAGGTCTATACACTCCAGCGCTGGCCTCTATATCACGTTTGGAGATTGGCCAAGCGTGAATTTGTGGCTCAAAGAAAGGTTGGCTCGTGGTATTGTTAACTGTAAAGAAATGTTGATCAGATCTTACAAGCTTATCACATATAATTGGTTCTCCACCATTTGGTTCCCACTTCCCTGGAGGAATAGCAGGGGAAATCAAACCCAAAAGCTGCTGGCTGATAACAGCACCCAAGGCTCTCAGTCTCAGTTATGTAATTATGGATATAAATCTAAATGTTGTTATAAATGCATTTATTTTAATATTCAGTTTCATTTGACAATATTGTCTTTTATGTTTTTTCCCCTTCACCTTTTCTAGAAGGCCCTCTGGAAATTTGGACTGAAACGTGTTCTCTACCCTGGCGAAACTTGTTCATTTGACTTTTTTTGAAGGATTTGACTCGTTGCTTGGGATGATATACTGAAAGAGTAGTAGCAGGGTAGCAGCAGCTTTTAAACCAAATTTTGGGATTTATAATACTTTTTATTTTTTTATATAAATATATATATATACCACAATAACAGATTTTTTAAAATATTTTTTATGCTATTAAAATAATAATTTATACTATTAAAGTGCAAATGAGAGAATAGCAAGAAAAAAGGAAATAAATAATTAAATATTTTAATAATTATACAAAACGGCTAGCGTTTTTAACGTATTAAAAATATTACAAATTTAGTGAAAACGTTAAATATATAGTAGATTGTCATGTTTCACTTTTTGTTATAGATTGCCATTCTGGCCGTTGATTTTTGTTATGGTTGTTGGCGTGGTGGTATTCATTTCATGGTGAGTGGGAGCGTAACACCAATCTCTTAGTCTTGACCCTCCAAAGGCAGCGGCAGTACCTGATCATGAAAAAATAACATAAGATAAAAAATTGAAAATCAAATTAGAGAACTATATACACTGCTAGATTTCACACGCACGCACAGGTTTAAAAACAAATGTACAGTTACAACACCCATCTACATTTTAAAAAAAAACATTATTCAAATTATGTAGGACAGCTTGAGCCCTCAAATTAATATATAAGTCACCGATGTTACATTTAACTTGGTGTTCAGATTCAAATAAAATTATGGGTTTAGGTTTCGAAAGGAGTTTTTTATTTTAGGTATTGTATTTTTCTTGTTTGAAAATTTTCATATGTATAGTTTGTTGACTAAATATTTTTGTTGTAAAAAAAATGATGGCCAAGTTTATTGATCAAAGTCTAAGACCATGTTTGTAGCCACCAAAATTATTTTGACCCTCAAATGGTATCATTTTACTCTCTACGGGACTGAAGTTATCGATGTCATTCACTTATATCATATAAACCTTAACTTATGACGTTGTTTTGTACCCCAAAGGCTCTTATCTCTTTGCCAGCTACGACGTGGTCTTAAACGACACTTTTTTGGTGTATCAAAAGTGTTGGACTCACTTCTTATTAAACTAAGACTCTAGGAGGTGTTAGACCCCAGAAACGGTGTCGTTGTGAATTTAGAACATGCTAGCCACGCAAAATGATGTCGTTTATATTTTAACTTGTCTCTGCCATTCTCATCAGGTCCCTCAAACTCCTTGAATGTCGTTGTTTTAATGCTATGGTACTCAAACTTCAAGACTAAAGCTGCCGATGTTCTTAAATGAAGCCATTTTGGTGTAATGGTACTTAAACTTCAAAAGCAGATGTATTGGATTGTGTAAATGGTGCCATTTAAAACACATTTAAAGCCCATCTTGATCAAATAAGAGGTGTTATAAACTGAAAAACGATATCATTTAGGAGAATAAGAAACACAAGAACACATTATCATAAAACCAGAGGGAACAATCCAAATTTCACTCATTGCTATGTAGACCATCACTGCAACAATTGGCTTGGAGGGAACACTTGAGCCTATAGATTTTTGTTGCTAATTAAATTGTGTACCATGTTTTTTGGATACCTTTGTTTGAATAAAATTTCAGCTCTCTCTCTCTAAAAAAAACACCAAAAAAATTTGTATATTAATCGTTCAAATTTTCAAATGCAAGTGCAGTTCATCTTGCATTGCATCAATCGGGCCGACAACATTGCAGGAGGTTGTAACCAGGCAAAAGGAGATACATAACAGATGGGAGAAAATTGAGGGAGTGGGGCTGCATCGGTAGATTGAGGGGTTTGCGTCGACAGATTTGGCGTGTATGAGTAAATTGATGAGTTTTTATTTGTTGTTTATTTTAGTAAATTAAAACGGTAACATTTTTTTCTTAAATTGTAAAAAAGGCAACCGTTGAGAATTCAGATTCGTTCAAGGAATTGTTAACCATAGTTCATGTTACTCTTCATGTCTTTTCAACATAAATAACCTAAATAATTTTGTTAACCTAAATAACATAATATAACATCATAAAACTTAATAAATAAACAAAATTCATATTCTTAAACTAAACAAATTTACTAAGTATAAATTCTCATGGTAAACTTAATATTTCATGAAGCGACATAGATAAAATTTTATTGTTATGTTCGATATAATCATTCTTAACGGAAAACACATTAGAAATGAAAATATTTATCACATCATTTGAATAGTTTCGATTGAAGATAGGATAAAATAGAATCATTTATATTAGTTTGATTATTTAGGACGTAAGTTAATAAATATAATTGTTAAAATGATGAAAAAGATTGACATTGAAAAAGTTAAAAAAATAAAATAAAAGTGACTTTAATAAAAGTGATAATAAAACATATGAAATTATTAAATATAAATTTTATGACCTTATTAATTTATATAATGGAATTGAGATTAAAATGAGTGATTATCACGGGATATCTTTATTCATTTTAATAGATTTGGTTTAATTTTATTTATTTGAAATAAATGAAGAAATGGTGGATAATAATTTTACGTGTCAAATTATACATTTAAATTAAATTAAATTAAAATAAAATTAGAACTCAAATGAAATGTTGTGAAATGTCATTTCATTTTAGCCTTTATTAAACGGTGAACGTCTTTCCCTTCCCTCCCTTGCTTTTCCTGGGGTTTGCAAGGGTTTAGCAATCAAATCAAATCTCAATTCTCACGGCTCGCAGTCGCCCACCAAAGAGAGAGAGAGAGAGAGAGAGAGAGAGAGAGAGAGAGAGAGGCACAGACACAAATCCTAGGACCTAGATCCTTCCTCAAATTCCTCAAAAAAAATGTGGAGGGCATCGAGGACCCTCTTCTCTCACCTCTCTCGACGGCACAACCCCGCCCTCTCCAGAGCCTACATCACTCACCTCTCCTCACGCCCACGAACCTGCAACAACAAAACTCCCCATGGACTACCCCTCTCCCCCCCACAATTCCGCCGACACCTTGACAGCCTCGCGCCAGATGTCCCCGATACCTCGTCTCCTCGGCAGCGGTCGCTTAAGCTGCGATCCCATCTCGAGGAGACCTTCGAGTCCGCCAAGACTCTGGAAGAGATGCTCGCGGCTTTCAAGGACATGGAGGAGGTCTTCGACCAGAGGGATGTGGACCTGGGTCTGGCCAGCCTGAAGGTCGGCCTCAAGATGGACCGGGAAGGAGAAGACCCGCAAAAGACGCTGTCTTTCGCCGAGAAGGCCTTGAGGGCCTTCGACACCGACGATGGTAAACCCTCCTTGCCCCTTGCCATGACTCTGCAGTTGTTGGGCTCGGCTTGTAGTAGATTGAAACGCTTCAACGATGGCTTGGGGTATCTGAATAGGGCGAATAAGGTTCTGGGTAGGTTAGAGGGGGAGGGTCATAATCCTGGAGGTGTTCTGCCCGTGCTTCACACCGTGCATCTGGAGCTGGCCAGCGTGAAGATGGCCATGGGGAGGAGGGAAGAGGCCATTGGGAATCTCAAAGCAAGTTTGGAGATTAAGGAGAAGACTATGGAGAAGGACAGTAAGGAGCTGGGTACTGCTTACCGTGACTTTGCAGACGCATGCGTTGCCATCTTGAACTTCAAGGAGGCCTTGCCTTACTGTTTGAAGGCGCTGGAGTTGCATAAGTCTCAATTAGGGGATAACTCCGTGGAAGTGGCACGTGACCGGAGGTCACTTGCGGTTATTTATACTGGTTTGGAGGAGCACCATAAGGCGTTGGAGCAGAACGGGCTGTCGCAGAAGGTGCTGAAGAAGTGGGGCCTCAACCCGGAAGTGCTCCAGGCAGAGATAGATGCTGCCAATATGCAGATTGCTTTGGGGAAATATGACGAGGCGATTAACACTTTGAAGGGTGTGGTCCAACAGACGGAGAGGGAGAGTGAGCACCGTGCTCTCATCTTTACCTCTATGGGGAAGGCACTGTGTTCCCTTGAGAAGTTTGCAGACTCCAAGAAATGTCTCGAGATTGCTTGTGGGATTCTAGACAAGAAAGAGGCCATCTCACCCCTACTAGTATCTGAAGCCTACATGGAAATATCTATGCAATACGAGACCATGAATGAGTTTGAAACTGCCATTTCACTTTTAAAAAGAGCACTCTCTTTGCTTGGGAAGCTCCCACAAGAACAGCACTCGGAAGGGGGTGTTTCCGCCAGAATTGGGTGGTTGCTTAGTTTAACAGGGAAGGTAACTGAAGCTATTCCTTACCTGGAGAGTGCAGCTCAAATGACAAAACAAAGCTTTGGTGATAAGCACTTTGGGGTGGGTTATATCTACAACAATCTGGGAGCTGCTTATTTAGAGATAGATAGGCCTCAGTCCGCTGCACAGGTTTTTGCATTTGCAAAGGATGTATTGGATGTTTCACTTGGTCCTCATCATGTTGATTCAATTGACGTATGCCAGAACCTTTCTAAAGCCTATGATGCCCTGGGCAAGTAAGAATGCTTTTTCCTGGTTTCTGTTTTCAATTTGCTCACATCATATCAATTCATAAATTATTAGTTGTTTATACTTAAAATTGTGTTCAGTCATGAACACACTGCACTGCTTTCATGATTTTTTTTTTAATGAGTAAAAAATTTTATTAAATAAACCAAGCACACAATAAGTTCACAAGGATCAGATTCCAACCAATCCAGATTCCAGATAAAAAAAAACAACAAAAAAAACAGCTAGCTGCCTTAAAAGAAACAAAAATCAAGGAGCTTAGGCACCAAAGACAATCTAAAGACCTCTATAACAGACATCTAATCTAGAAGAGAACCAAGGAAATGATACTTAAGTGCCTCCACACCGAGGACATAGTGCTTGAACGAGCATTTCTCTCACACCAAAGACACCATAAAATGCATTGAGGAATATTTTGCCAAATCACGTATCATTGGCCCACACTCCCATACCAGCAAGAAAAGAGGTCACGAACACTGAAGCATTATCTAGTGAAGTCCAAACAATCCAAGAATCGGATCCTAGAGCATCTTGACAATATGGCAGTAGAGAAAAAAAATGATCCACGGACTTCTCATCCATCTTGCACATGCAGCGGCAGCTCACAATACACATACCATGTTGTCGTAAATTATTTGCGGTTAAGATTTTTCATAAGGCAACAGTCTAAACAAAGAAAGTCAGCTTGGGGGAAACCTTAGCCCTCCAAATGCCTCTCTGAAAAAACAACTAGACCCAACAGGGCGAAAAACAAAACGGAAAGATTTCACGTGGTAGCATTTTGATCAATCAGGATCTACTACATCTTATCCTTTTCAAAACTTAGAGGTATGACAGAGTACAACATATCTAAGAAAAATGAGAAAGCTTTCAACTCTCAATCATGAGCCGTCCAGGTGAAACTCACCTCCCAGTGCATACCAGAGTCATGAAAACGAACCAAATCAACCACAGAAGTATCAACAAGGCAAGCAACGCAATACAATTCAAGATAAACAAACTTCAGCGACTTAACAATACATCAGATGTCCCAAAAACAAATAGAAGACTCATTTCCCACCTCAAATATCATAAATATGGAAAACATGAGCCAACACTGTGAGTCCCACCCGGGATTTTGGAAATTCATCCACCTGATTTCACCACAAAGACTTTCCTTCAAAAAGCACCCCTTTCCAATTGTTTCCTATATACGTTCTTATATTCTCAATTTTGGACATGCATCACCAAATAAGGCTGAACACACACAACTGTTGCCCATTAACGTTTTAATATTCTCACGTTTGGACATGCATCACCAAATATGGCTGAAGTACACAGGCCACTGCTTTTACTCATCCAAACTGATTACAAAGCTTTAAGGTCATACATTTAGTTATGACCTTGAATGAGTTGCCAGGGTTTAGATGCAAATTATACCCATGAAGGATAATTTTGTTAATGCACAGTTTACTATAATTAATATTGTATTTAGACCACATGACGTTCTAATCGACAAAATTGCGACTTCAGTGAATGGTGTTGTGATTTTGACTAGCGGTACTTCTGACTAGGTTGGAAGTAAATAGTAAATATATTAATACTATGTGTTGTTGAAACTGGTTAATTTTCGAGCTACTTTTCCACTTCAGGGGAAGAGCCTTCTATAATATATTTTCAATTTCTGCCTTATCGAACCATATGTTGAAATATTATAAGTAGCCAGTAAACATTATGCGCCTTTTGGTAAGAACTAAGAACTAGGCTTGGCAACTTTGGAAAATTGTTAATTTTATATGCTACTGTCATTTGCTCATCACATTAGAATATTTAAATTTTAGTTACACATCTCATCCCCTGCATTGCTGTGCAAGCACACGGCAGTCTGCATGAATGTGAATGACATACGATCATAGAACAATTGTGACTTGTAATAAGCATACCATCTCTCATTATGTTGTTGAAATAGATGTTTATTGAATTTAAACTTCATTTTCTGGATGATGCAGCCACAGCATTGCAATTTCCTTCCAGCAGGAAGCAGTTGACGCTTTTGCAAGCCATGGACCAAGTGCAGAAGATGATCTAAAAGAAGCTCGACGAGTTCTTGAACAACTAAAGACAAAGGCTCGGGCTCGTCGCACAGCCGTCAATAACCAGACCCCCCATGGAGAGGCCATGCCCTTGCCCCACAGTAAACATTCACCTGCAGCTTAATAGATCCATGGTTCATGGGCGGCAGTTTC
This sequence comes from Taxillus chinensis, assembly GCA_023512835.1. Classification (NCBI taxonomy): domain Eukaryota; kingdom Viridiplantae; phylum Streptophyta; class Magnoliopsida; order Santalales; family Loranthaceae; genus Taxillus; species Taxillus chinensis. The sequence goes on along the minus strand of CM042089.1, from coordinate 2,448,427 downwards.
CCATACACTTATCAGTTTGTTGTTCTAAACGTGATAAGATCCAGCAATTACATTTAGTTACTTTTATCTTACAGTGGTAAAAATAACTGATTTAAGCTCTATTTTTACTCCCTTAAAACATAAGCACGGACATACACAAACACACATTTACTGGCACAAGAATTCTGACAGAGGGTATGGTATTGTTGAGGGGCAATATTGTGTAGGTAAATGTCCCAAGTTTTTAAAAAATGTTTTGTTTAAAGTTAATCCAATGGTGCAGAAGATAGCGATTTACTTGCGCATATAGTTTTTCAAGTGAGTCTTATAGTCGGCAAATAAGTAAAAAAAAAGGGCATAATCAAGTATAATTCCAAATCATGCTCCTTGAGCTCGATCAACATAATTGATTTAGACAAAGAGTCATTGGTGATCATTATGGGAAATAATCTCTCCCCATTTTCTCACTTATTTGTAATCACGTTCTACAAACTTCAGTTTCCGTATTATATAAAAATTTACAATTTCAAAATAATGGTATTAAAAAGAAAAGAGCACCGTTTTGGAACATGCACGCTAAACAGTAGATTTAAATGACACTAGATGATGTGTCATATCCCATGTTGAACATTGCAAGTCTACTAAATTCTCATTTTGTAGGAAAAATAATTTAACACACTCGAGAACCAGAACCATTGATTTTATGTTCTCAGTGTATAACAAAAAGTAAATCAAATCAATTCAAATCAGTAACTTTAAAGTGAATTATGTCACCATCCCACAGCATCACAACCGAAAAGGATAATGCTTTTTAAATCTTTTATTTTTTCGGCGCCTGAAGTAAAGATCAAACTAATGGAAACAGGATTAGGAGCAAACAGTAAGAAACAGATTCAGTAACAGGATTTATGCGACAAGTTCAAGGGGAGGAACACTGTTTTTGAATCCTTGTCCATGCCTGAATGAAGAGCATGATCCTGGAACTCTGCTGCTGCTACTGCAGTCTTTCTTAGTGATATGATCTCTGTGATCATGCTTTGCCATCTCTTGAACAGATGAGTAAATTTCTTTATCCCCGGTGGAACCCAACGAGAATGATCTCCTCATAGGTTGACAAACTGATCATCCTTGTTATTCTCCCTCGTGTCAATACACTCATCCCCCATGCTCGAACCATGATGGACCTTCATCCTCTGTTCCATGCTCTCTGTCACAAATCCTTCTCTTGAACCACCACTTTGTTGATTTTATATGGCCTCTTTCTCTTTCTCCCCCTAACTCTATAACCACAAAATCCTCATCACCGCCCATGAGGCTTTCAATCAGTGGCTGTGATGAGTCCTCCTGGTGCTGACGATCCAAGGAAATGCTTGATCGGCATAGAGGACAGAAATATGGGCTGCTTTGGACTTGCAGCCACATGTCAATGCAATCTACATGGAAGGCATGGCTGCAATTAGGAAGAATCCTCAAGGTGTCATGTTCCTGGAACTCGTTGAGACACACCATGCTGCCCAAGAAGGCTCTCATGCAGATCTCTTGGCCGCTGCCTTCTCTTCTTCCCAACCTTTGGAATGATGGTATATTTCAAATCGGCGGGTATGCGAGATAAAAAATTGGCTCAGCAGGTTGGCAGCGAGCTGCTGGCGCCGCCAGCATTTCATGACTTGTACTGTAGCCCCCAGGCCCCAGCAGTGCAATGGCTAGCATGAGGCTTCTTTTGAGAGGAAGAAGTTGGGTTCCGTGGATTTGGAAGTGTGAGCTCACTGTATTCATCACTCTTAATCTGTCCGTGTGCAGCAGAAATGAAAGGGAGTGAGTGAATTTTGAGTTGTGTGTTGTACTAAACTTGTGACTGAATTATCCACAGATATTGGGAGGGAGGGAGAGGAGCTTATATACTCTGTAATCAAAAATTGGCTTTATTTGAAGGCAATTTCCATATTAGATTTAAAAAAAATTAACGAAATATTTTATTATATTTATTCTATGTACTATCAAATAAGTTGGATCACTATAGTGAGAGTAGTAGAATCCTTATTTCGCCCATTTTCTCTGCATCAAATAGAGCATATTCTCATGTTATATGAAGATCAACAGAAAATACTAAACCCAAAATGATTTATCTTTTTAAAAAAAGCAAATACAAGCCCAAGAACTGCATAATTCCCACACGCTGACATATATATTTTTTAAGATTAAAAATTCTTGCGTTAAATATAATACATACTCATGTTTCATAACTTTTCATGTGTTATATATATATATTATATATATATATATATATATATATATATATATATATATATATATATATATATATGTTTTAGTTATAATCACAGTAATTTGAACTTAAATTTTGTTATAAAAAAAATCAATGGCTAAGAGTAACTCCAAAGCTTTTTCTATTTTTTTCTATTATACTTTCTATTTTATTTAAATATATATTTTTATTCATTTCATCCATGAATAAAGAGAAAACAAAATTGACTGATGTGAGAGTTGGAAGATAATTTTTTAATGAATAAAAAATGAAATTTAAACATATTTATTTGAAAGGCTTTTGTTGGTAGGTGAATGATAATTTTATCCCTATAAATATAGGGTTTTGGTTATAAATTTTCTCACTTATTTGTTAATGTAGTTGATAACGTGCTTATAATATATATTTTCTTGTTATTAATTCTCTCATAGATGAAATATTGCAATTCTTTGAAAGTTTTAAAGTATCCGTAAGATAGGAATCTATACAAACAAAAGAATTATTAAGATTTATACTAACGAAAAAAACTTCCGTTTGAATACACTTTAGGTCTATACTAACGGATTTGATATTAGTATATTGACGAAGTTTCTACCAACGAAAATACCTTTAATCGAAATAAACCCTAAAGTCTATACTGCTAGAAAATGAATTTATACCAACAAAAAAGTTTTGTGACTAAATAAAAATACTCTTTTACAAATTTAATTTTTGAGTACTTGATGGAGTCATACTTTAAAAGGATCCTTTTGAGTTAGCATAAGGGTTAACTTCAATAAATAGGGATTGTTGAAACCTATAGTAGAAGAGATTTAAGCCAAATCCAAGAATAGGACAATAGTATAGTGACTTTATAAAGTGAACTCATAAGGTAAATTTTGTTCATACTTAATATTAAAATGTTTTACGAGAAAAAAGAATTAGTTTCAAATACAAACATGGCCTTAAGGATTCATTAATGTTAAAAGATATTCAAAAGAATTTATTTTAGAACTAAGCGAAGACATTTTGTAACTCTAGTTAGTAAACTTAGCGAAAAAAAATATAAAGTTACTTAATGAAATAACAAAATTTTAATACTATGAAGATAAGATAGGAATTTAGATGATGTAAATATGCATGACAAAGAAAGTTTAGATATTTATTTATTAATTGACCATTATTCCAACAAGTCAACTTCAAAATCAAACCGGTATCCTCAAACCCTTAATATGGCTAACACCTAACTAAGCTAAGTATGGTTCTATGCATCACCCTCATCCTATACCATGTGAGGAAAGCATATATACTTCAATAGGGAACAGTCATTTTTTATCTGATTCTTCAAAAAAAGGTCTCTCTTTCTTCTTTATTAATAAACTTATACTCTATCTAGATTTGCTCCCCAATGTAAAATGATAAGACCATATTGAACATTTATCTATAATTAGTTATCTTATAGAAATATGTTGTTTTTCCTATCACTCTCCAAAGCTTATTGAATCCACCTCCATTTATTTATATATAGTAATACGTTGTTTTACTATGAACAGTTAAATTGCTTTAAATGGATTTTATAGTGCAAATATTGCAATCCATGCTCTCTTTCACAGTTTCACTTTATCATTTGTCTTTTAATTCATATATACTTTATCGATTCTCTCACCCTAATATGACTTTCTTCCATTATTTCAGTATCTGAAGCCTCTTATGCTTAGGGGGGATTCTTCAAAGACTTTAGTTTTCCTCTTAGGATGAAGGATTTGGGCAAAATTCTTAGACTTCCTCGCCATATGCTTGCCATACCAAATCCTTAAAGTCTTCCCGTAAGAGCTAAAAGGCTGTTTGTTATGGCTTACGAAATATATTTATACTCAAATTATAAATATGTGAGTAGTAAAAATTGATTGTATAGTAAAATGTTTATGACTTATAAGCAAGCAAATGACAAATGAAGATATAAATACTAAATTTTATATTATTTTTAAAAACATGACAAACGCTTTGTTGAAATAAGTATAAATTTAAAAATGCTTCGAGTCATAATTTATAACTTGTAAATAGTTTTTAATTTATAAAAAATAAGCATAAACTATGAATAGGTTGTCAAAGAGTTATGAAAACAGTTTTGGTTTACAAACATTTAAAAAGACTTGTAAGCATTAAATTAGCAATAGTGGCAAATAATTTGATAAATTGTACTTTTGCATAGCCAGCTTTATGGGAAACAGTCAATTAATTATATCAAGCTTAATGAGCATTTTTCCTAAATTAAGTAATAAAAAGCCTTTGGGAATATGTTATCAAACACGTTGTGAAATACCTAAATGATTTTTTTTTTGGCCAGTGATGATTTGTTGCTTGACAGTATATTCGTTATAATAATAATGAATGAATAACTAATGAGTTAAGGAAAACAGAAAAGAAAAAAAAAGTCCCAGTCCTCTAGCTCCCACTATTTGATGGAGTCGGGGTTTGCACACTCGAAAAGTACACACATTAATGACCAAATTAACATAATAATTTTTTACAAAATAATAAAATAAAACTATATCTCATCCCTTTGGTTTTAATTCAATGTACATACGGATGATTGAAACCCAAATGTGATGCACGTTCATAAATTCAATATTATATATATATATATATATATATATATATATATATATATATATATATATATATATAAAATTCCAAGCCCAAGGAAGGAGTTGGATGAATAGATATTTAACTTTTGTTGGAGCTCCATTTTCTGAAAATAAAATAATAATCTATAGTATTGTCTTGAAAATTAAGCTTTTAATTTTTTATTTAACTATAATAGATAAAATATATTTTTTAAAAGGTCTTCGTACCCTCTCCTTATAGCATTATAATTGTCAGTGTCAGTAATCAGTCAGTGATTATGGGGACCATTTTGATATGTTCTTATCAGGTGTACCAATTTGCGGTGCATGCATCCGAAGATGCATGCACTTTGCTAGCTGTTGTCTGAATGTTAATTAACCCTGCGGATACGTAATGAGAATTAAATTAAGGTAATTGTACTTCATATATAAGGGGCCTTAATTAATAGTGTGTGACTGCCAATTCTCCCAAATTGGACCTGCATTCAATGTACCTCTCGTCTTCCCTCCTACACTTTTTACCTAACTCTTCCATCCATGATTTGGTGGCATGTATCTTCTCTGGGGATATATTCGATCGCTTCTTCATTTTTCATATTGTGTGATCCAAATTTACGTTTGGGAATTATAGTTTTGTTTTTATTATGTATATTTTTTTTAGTTTTGGGTTTATTTTTAATTTAAAAATATTTTTTATTTGATAGGATAAAAAATATGTTTCTAAAAAATTATTAGTTTTTTTAAATTAAATTTTAATTTTGTAAAAATAATATTTGATAGGTCTAAGTAATAAAATTATAAAAAAATAAAAAATTTAAATCTTCCGACAAAACAACTATGAAATTATTTATTTTGAAAACAAAAATTTTAAATTAAATAGTTTAAAATTCATCTAAATATTTTTAAAAATATTTTCGTATTATCAAATGTAGCTTATATAATTTGATTTCAAAAAATATATATTAAATTATTAATTATATATATAGTTAATCTAAAATACTGCATCTAATCAAAAACGGATCACAATAAATTTTGATTGGTATTTACTGATCATTCAACAAACTTATCTCCAATGATGATATTAGAACTCCCACTTTGTAGTTTATATATACCAATGAACCACATAGCCCGCAAAAAAAAGATATTTCAAGTTATATATGCATATGTCAAGTACATATTATAATCAAATAACATGTCCTTAAAATTAGGTGTGTCAATTTTGTTCCCGAGCTATTTCCATTCGATTTGTTTCATGGTGATATACTACTAAATTTGATTTGAATCTTGTTCGATTCACTCCGATTCAATATTTTGAAATAAAATTAAATTAAAAAACTCATCTTATCTGAAACTTACTTGAAAGCAGAATCAAAGCAGCCTATAAAAGTTTGAACCGTTTTCAAATCATGCTTACTTAGAAATCCAACTCCTCTGCTTCTTTTTTTTTTTTTTTTTGGACTCACTGTCACTTCTCTTTTCATTTTGTGCATGCCAAAAATCAGCGCTGCAGCTGAGGCATACCTGACCCTACGCTGACATATGATGGTGCATGAGACAGTCCCGCATTTAAGAGGCCGCAATTTGAGTACAGGGCTGGTTTGTGGGGGTAAGGCTGAAATTAATTCCAATTGGTTTGACTGATGTTTAAGTTTGGGTTTTGACCGGTTTTAGTCTGATTTTGGGAATAATTCAGGTTACTTGTTTATCCTTTGTTATTGAATAAAATATATAGTAAATGAGATGCAAGATAACATAGTTTCGCTAAAAGCATAATAACACGTCATATACTAACATTCCCATATATGGTTGATTAAATTTATTAAAGACTAATAAATAAAGGGCGAAACGAGGGATGAAATGGGAAGTGGGTGAGGGTTTAGGTGAATATAATGTTTGGTATGAATTTTGGTTTATATATATATATTATAGTTTATAATAAATTTTAATTTGAAAATAATTTTATTTGATAAGATAAAATATATATTTTAAAATAAGTTTTTTTTAAAAGGTCATCCCATATAAAAATTTAAAAATATAATATTGTAATAAAAAATATAAAAAAGAAAAAAAGAAATATTTCTGGTAAAATTTAATTTACATTTTAAAATAAAAAACAGTTTTAAAAAATAACTATATGAGACAAATCTACTTTGAAAACTAAATTTTAAAATTAAATAATTTTAAATTTGTCTGAACCAATCTTTTTTAAAAATTATAATTTTCATTAAATTTTAAAAATAACAGTGACTAATCTAATATTAATATTAATATATTTATAGATTGAAATATCCTCTCATATAATTTAAATTAAATGTTTTTAAAAGTTTACATATCCATAAAATTTGAAAGACAATTTACACACACACACACACACACACATATATATATATATATATATATATATATGTGTGGTCAACATATGAGCATGACATAACTTAGAACATTCACCACAATTTTGATATTTTTATTTTTAGTGTATGGATGAATAATATATAATTTGCTTATTTTTAAAAAACATTAAACATCTCATTTTCTATTTCTATATGTATATATTTATTCCTTAATTCATTTTATATTATTTTCTCTCTTATCTTTTCATTTATTATCACAGATGAAAATGTTACATGTATAATAATATATATTTAAAAATTATAAGAAAAATATTTAGGGATGAATAGTAAATCCTTAAATATAGGAATTTACTATTTATTTCATATTCATATACTCTATTTTAGGGAATCTGATGTAAATAAGTTTTTAACAAATTTATATAATTTTTTTTTTAAATTATAGAAAAAGTTTAACTATACCAAACCTATTGTAAATGGTCTTACATGTTCATACAAAATTGAAAAAAAAAAATGAAAATGTATATGACATTAAATTTTGGTGGCCAAATAACATATGGTGAAATTTATGAAATCTTACTTAACCGCCAAAATTGAAAGTCTTACAAGAGAGACGAGTGAATGTTGGTAGATATATCTTCTTGGAGTGTTCAAGTATTTGGATATATTCAATCGTACCCGAATATATTTAATCATCAATCAGGATTACGGAACCCCATCAACATGAGGATACATCCATCCTCACACCCAGACATAGAATAAAGTGTCTGTCCTTTTGGTGATCTTTTGGGCAGGCATGTCCCAATGACTTTAGGACACTGAATTTATCAACTTTAATTTCCCACTTAAATGCTTCCCAATTTTTGTTGATTTTGATGGGGGGAGGGATTTTGGGAGGACTTGGTGCATGCACGCCCCCCTTGGATGGTTAAAATGGGTCACGATGGGCCACCCACTAAAGACAATTAATTTTTGAAGTGGATTTTGGGAGGACTTGGTGCATGCACGCTCCATTGATGCGAGTTTGATTCGCTCCCTCTTTCACTTCTAAATACTTTGTACATCGTACAGATCACATTTGGTTGTATTTTGTCTTGTTATTCGTTTGTTATGATATAGCTAGGTATACAGACATCTTTAACTTACCACGTATTTAATTAGGATTTTGTTACTAGACTTTGCAATTAATTAATTATAATATTAATTTGTAAATTTAACTTGTATCTTTTATCAATCTTTGTCTCGTGCATATATATATATATATTTATTTATTTGAAAATCTAATGTCATATTTTTACTAATTTTTTCTAACTATAATCATTTTATTATCTATAAATAATTGTTAGTATTGTTATTTGTACTCTTTAACACTCATTCTGAATTCAGACTCCCCGCTTAAATAATAGTCCACTTCTTTATAAATAACTTATACGGAAAAAATTGAAAGATTGATGTATGTATTTTAATAAAGCTTATTGATTTGAGGGCATTCAAGAAATCACACCCCAATCGAAAAAAAAGAAAGAAACAAACAAAGAGGATTTTAACCCCTTAATATAATACATAATTTATATTAATACAATTGAAGTGTGTCCAACTTCTTAGCGAATTACTTAATAATATATGTTTAATAAAATGTCGCCTTGCGATGACCCTATCACTTACCTTTTTTTTAATTTTATTTTAGTGATCTGTTGGCACACTTCAAAATATAAACGTGGGTTTATTGTAGTTCGACGTTGATGCAGAGAGAGAGAGAGAGAGAGAGAGTACAAAAGTATTAAAAAGGTTAGTTGGTAGACGAGTGTTTGAAAAAGCGGCATCGTCCAGAGGGAGCGTTACAAGTGATTTTTTTTTTCGTGACACTTTGTAGGAATAAAGCAGGCGATCGATACTTGTAATTATGTAGAGATGAATGATTTGTTGGGATAATTTGTTTCATATTTTAAAATTTAGAGAGATCTTAATAAGCATATCCAAAAATATCATAATAAATTTTAAAATCGAATTTGTTTCATATTTTAAAATTTAGAGAGATCTTAAAAAGCATATCCAAAAATATCATAATAAATTTTAAAATCGGATGAACCGATATAATAATGAATAATATTGTGATATGTAGGCGAATTTGAGCCTTAACACAATCTTACAAATAGTATTAGAGTATGATTAATGTCTTCATTAAAGTGTTATGATATACGAAAATATCAGATAAAAAAATATGTATGTGACCCTTATCATTAAGATATTGAACTAGTATATGGATTAAGGGGGAGCTCGAGCTACATGGAAAAATTTCATGGTGACCGACATAGTATTAGCTTTAGTTTTATAAGGTTAAAGTGTAATAGTTGGACGTGTAATAAAAGGGATAGATTGTTGGAATAATTTGTCTCATGTTTTCAAATTTGAAAAAACCAATGACCTAGGTGGATCAAGCAAAAAATGTCAAAACACGTTTTAAAATCATATAAGCCAATATGATAAGTCTAAAATAGACAATATTTTGACATGCGAGCAGACTTATATCTTGGCTCGATCCTACATAATTTAGTTTTCATAAACATGATTAACGAACTTGAGTGAGTGAATAAGTACTCAGCGCAATCTGTTGACTAGTCTAGTGGATATAAACATAGAGGGGCAGACACCTATCGATGGATATCGGTATTTGCCCATTTGTGTGATCTCCCATCAAGATATGAAAATTAGTCACCAAGTCATATTTAGTGTAGTTTTGCCAACGTAATTGATATGACAATACTATCAATTTATGTCTCCATTAAAAAAATTTAATACAATTTTAATGGATGATGACTATGTGCCTCACCATATAAGAAATAATATAAAAATAAATAAATGTTGTGCTTGAGGAAAGAAGTTCAGGACAGTGTTGTGGATGGCGTATTACCCGTTCTTATCCATCAATCGTACTGATTATATATACCCATCAAATCATAAACTTTGTTCCACATATAAATTTTTTCTATAATTAGTGGTCCCTGTACCTAAAATAATATATAACTTTAATTGAAGTCTCATAATAGGGGAAAAACTATACAAAAGGCGTAGTCTCTCAAAAACACATGGGTATCAATGGAGGTAACACTCATTGATGAGTTTATCCAACGTGAACTATAAACTTCAAAGTAAATTTTAAAAACATATCAGATTATATGTATAATGTGAATCCTATAACTACATAAACGAGGCATGACCACTCAACCAATATCCAATCTTAATCAAAGGGTGTCATGGCCATATAATCTATGTGATGGGTACATCGATGACCCAACATTTAGCTTCATTATTTCTCTTAACAATGTTTTGTTTACCCTTTGCTTGGCAATACTAGAAAGAAAATGTATGAAAAAAAGGTTAAAAGAAAAAACATAGAAAAAAAAGTAAAAAAAAGAGTAATTGGTTAAGAGGCAAGAAAACGATAGAAAGAAAACTTTATGATATGTATTGTTAATTTTATTATTAGTATTTAAAAATAAAAATTAAATTAATAAGGATATTTTTAGCAAAAGCAGATACTATTTATTTTTTTATATGTTTTCATATTAATTTTAGGTATGAAAACTTTGCACGATTTTAAATACTAATTTCTTCGAATGACATGAGTTTTCTATGTCTACCAAACAATGGAAAAGTAATTTTTTTATATAATTTCCTCACATCCACCCTTTTTCCATATTTACTAAGCAAAGGGTTAAAGCTCGTCCATGAAATTAAATAACCAATATAGTGGTGTGCCTCATATCAATGATACAATCAACATAATTAGGTACTAGTTTTTGTGGGTTCCTCACTAGGGTTGTTAACATGTTAAGCGGAATCAAATTAGTTTGTATAAAATTATATATAATATATAAAATATTAAATTAAATTAGAATTTTAAGATATATTCGCTAAACCATGTGTAAATGAGTGTAAAATGTCAGTTGTGATTTTTTTTTTGCTTGTTTGAGGGAGAGATTGAAATTAATAGAAGAAAAGGTTTGTCAAGGACTTTTTATCGCTAGATTTTCAAGTAGAACTTCAGGTACTCAATTATTTCTTATTAATTATGTAGTTGATGACTTGATGTTATATTCAAGTTTTATAATTGTTGGGAAATTGTGTCCCATATCGGAAGAAAAAGGAAAAGTCAATAAGCTTATATGGTGAAGCAGGCCCAAAATGTCATAACGCGTTTTAAAGCCGTGCGGGCCGATGTGGCGAGCTCAAAGCGGACAATATTGAGACATGCAGGTGGGTCTGCGCCTTGACCAGATCCTAACAAACTGGTATCAGAGCCTGATTGTCTCCGTCTGGTGTTCCATTATATCGAAAGTCTTCTCGGTATAGTCTGTGGCCGAGCGGCGTGTTCCGTAGTATGCGGCGGTATCTGATTATGGAATACAAATCCTTGTCTTCAGGTGATCGAATCTGTTTGCTCTCAATCAGAATGTACATTGAGGGGGAGCTCCCATGACGAACCACATGGTGGTAGCTCATCAGTTTCATAGGTGCGTCTCTAGCCTATGCTGTAGTTCGATATGTGACAAGGGGGAGATTGTTGGGAAATTGTGTCCCATATCGGAAGAAAAAGGAAAAGTCAATAAGCTTATATGGTGAAGCAGGCCCAAAATGTCACAACGCGTTTTAAAGCCGTGCGGGCCGATGTGGCGAGCTCAAAGCGGACAATATTGAGACATGCAGGTGGGTCTGCGCCTTGACCAGATCCTAATAATAATAAATATTGAACATTTTATAAATATTTTTTAGAGTCACCCATGGCAGCAAAGGATGATTGAAAGTAAGAAAATACCAAATAAGCTAATAAAATTTACATATCAATTACATTTTTGTGATAATATCATAATTCGATTGTACATATTATTTATTTATAAATAATATATGTATATATAATATTATTAATTTCTTCGACAAATCATTAAATGTAATATCATTACATTAATATAGTAAGTTATCAATATAAACTTGATAAATTCAGATTTATTAAGCTTGTGAGTTTTAAATTAGACTTCTGATTTATCTAAAAAGAAGTAATAAACACGAACTTTTTACAAGCATATGTACGTATAGCTATAGCTCTGACAGCCTAAATACAACTAACAAACTAGTGATAATGAAATGTTTACGCAATGGTGTTTGATGATGTCTGGAGGAGTCTAGTGGTATTTTTACGCGGTGAGTTCTTAATTGAATGATGACCGGCCGGTCATATGTGGTGACAACATTGAATTTTACATCTGTTAGCATCCTCGGACAGATATTAAAATCTAACATCCATATTGGTATCGAACACCAATTTGGGATATTCCTATATTCGACTTGACTGTCTCAACTTTTTAAATTTTATAAAATTTTCCTTTGTTTTGAAAAGTCATGTCACTGTTGATTATTCATAGCATTTTACGGCTGATGAGGATGAAAAGAATTTCACGGATTTATGTGTGCTGTGCAGTTTTGATAGGAAGTCTCCTTTTCCGTACCAACCAAGCAGCAGGCCTTTCCTTCCTTTCATTTTGGATGACCATTGAGAATGATAGTGCTATAGAATCACACAAATTTAGAACAATATGGTGATAGGAAAAATCGATGTGAACATATATTAATTGTTGTCAATTGATTTGAACGTAGGTTATCTAGATAATTCGCACAAAAATTCTATCTCTATTGTTATATTAGTATGATTT